>OW203747.1:2225713-2553213 GCA_934045075.1 Yponomeuta sedellus
AGAGAGAGAGAGAGAGAGAGAGAGAGAGAGAGAGAGAGAGAGAGAGAGAGAGAGAGAGAGAAAGAAAGAAAGAAAGAAAGAAGAGAAAGAAAGAAAGAAAGAAAGAAAGAAAGAAAGAAAAGAAAGAAAGAAAGAAAAGAAGAGAAAGAAAGAAAGAAAAGAAAAGAAAGAAAGAAAGAAAGAGAAAGAAAGAAAGAAAGAAAGAAAGAAAGAAAGAAAGAAAGAAAAGAAAGAAAGAAAAGAAAGAAAGAAAGAAGAAAGAAAGGAAAGAAAGAAAGAAAGGAAAGAAAAGAAAAGGAAAGAAAGAAGAAAAGAAAGAAAGAAGAAGAAAGAAAGAAAGAAAAGAAAGAAAGGAAGAAAGAAAGAAAGAAAGAAGAAACTTCTTCACTTTTTTTTATGTCTAAGTTTGTATAAGTAAATTTTAACATAGATGGCATTTCTAATTACTAATTAATGACATAATCGTGGTTTTTAACCGCCCCTGTAAGTAAAAAAAACATGTTATTTGTTATGTAATGACCCTCCTATATTATGTTTAATTAACAAGGTGCTACCGTCGTCGCACGATTAAAAGTTTACTGCTGCGTCGTGCCGCGTAGGCAAGGCTACATCACACGTAGGTTTGATATAGGATCAATAAAGGTAGGATTACATGTGATATCCATTACGGGGTGTACTTAATCCACACCTACAATGATACACTGTGCCAGTATACCTCAACCTCAGATATCTCTAGCGAAATGGGCCTTCGGTCAAATGTTCTAAATTGAGAAGTCCATTAACTAAATACTTACCCATAAAGCCCGGCACTTAACTTGACCAAAATTTGAACTGCATATTAGTGATGCGAATCACTTCAAAGAAAACCTGTAAAATAACGGGTTTAGAAAACACTGTTAGTAAAACTGGTTATATTCTTTTTGTTGCACTAACCCTTGCTAAGGAGAATTTTTAAAAACCTATTTAAAGGCTAAAAATTCCACCCATGCCAGGACTTGAACCCGCAACCTCTGGCTAACCGTGCCAGCGCTCTCTCTACTGAGCTAATGGGCGACTACCTGGCATCAGTGAAACAAACCTCTTTACAATACTCTGTACTACACAGCTTAGCTTACTTTTCTGTATTGGTAGACAGAGGTCGCGGGATTTTTTAGGAATTTGGTTTCGAGTCCCGTTATGGGTGGAATTTTTAGCCTCTAAATAGGTTTTTAAAAACTGCTTCCTTCAGAAAGTAATCGATTAGTTGTTGCAGCGTATTTTTCTAGAGTAAGACCGGTGGCCACCAAAAATTATATATATATTTAATATGAAGCTAAGGAACTGGCTGATAGTATTATATCAGCCAGTTCCTTAGCTATTGAACGGTAATTTAAATTCTACTGCCGGTAATATAGAATTGGAGAAAACTCGGAATCAGCATATTTGGTATGACTCGTGGGTATTTTTAGAGATCAATTCTCATTTTACTATCTTCAATGGTTCTTTGGTGAAGAGAGAAGATTGCCAGTGACTCTGAAGTCGCGTGTGCACTTTTATTTTATTTACGAGGGACACAAACTGTACAGGAGACGTCGCGAAGTTATTAAAACTTAATTCTCGTTTTACATTCTGGTACTTTAACTAATTGCGGCTAAATCTGGCTGCGGCAAGCTGATGACAGGGCGCTATGGCGTCCTTTAGGGGAGGGCTATGTCCAGCATTGGACTAGTATAGCCTGACGACGATTTTAGAATTATAGCCAAAACAAGGAAAATCTTGCTCTTTTTACTTAATCAAGAAGACCTGCGGCTCAAATAAATCAGTGTTCACCAGTAAGTACGAGTATTAGGGGGTTTAAGTATGAAATTGCCGTTTTATTGCAATAGGTTCTTTGAATTGACATAGAATCTTCATGGTTTGAGGTTTTCGAATGAAACTTTTTTCAAATGGTTTCTGTGATGTTCTTTTTTTTAAAAAATGTGAAACATTTGAATATCGACTTTCAATTGTTTTCGAATTTAGACAAGAAAGATGGATACTGCGAAAATTCGAGTGATTTTTGAATACGAGTTCCGACGCGGAACTAACGCGGCAGAAACAGCCTGCAATATCAATGCTGCGTTTGGAGAGAGGTCTACTAATGAACGCACCGTGCGATTTTGGTTCAAACGCTTTCGTGATGGAAAGTTCGACTTAAAGAGCGAGCCTCGCGGAAGACCGCCCACACAGGTGAATAACGATGAATTAAGAGAGATAGTGGAAGCCGATCCTAGTCAAACTACCCAGGAATTAGCGGCATGGTTTAACGGCATTAGTAGACCCCTCTCCAAACGCAGCATTGATATTGCGGGCTGTTTCTGCCGCGTTAGTTCCGCGTCGGAACTCGTATTCAAAAATACTCGAATTTTCGCACTATCCATCTTTCTTGTCTAAATTGAATAACAAAAACAATTGAAAGTCGATATTCAAATGTTTCACATTTTTTAAAAAAAGAACATCACAGAAACCATTTGAAAAGAGTTTCATTCGAAAACCTCAAACCATGAAGATTCTATGTCAATTCAAAGAACCTTTTGCAATAAAACGGCAATTTCATGCTTTAACCCCTATTATTATAAATTTTATAGCCTATATAATGTTTCTTCTTTTAAGAATAAATAAATAAAATATCACATTAAGCCTACCGTCGCTTATAGAGGTACAGAGTTTCCGACTTCCAAACTAGTATCAAACTCCCAAGTTTCGGGTCGCAAGTTAATTCTTGGCTAACAATCCCGTCCCACTTACTCCAAGGACTCGATATTATAAAAACTTATTGTAAAAACAAAAAAAGCCGACTTCTGAAAAACATCCGGAAGTGTTTTAACTAGTACTGCTTTTCTCTGCACTATGATACACTTTTTGTATTGAAAAAACTTCGATATCGCAAAAATAGTAATATTTGTGGTAACATTATGCCAAACTCAATCATCATTACGGAAGGATCATTTTCATTACTCGACATATTGCACTCACTTCTTCCACACGTCACATACCCACACACATACACACTAACACACACACACACACACACACACACGTACTCATACAGGAATCTATGCAGTTAGTTTACAGTCATGACTTTACACTTAATTTTTATATTCTGTTTTGCTTGATATTTATATTTCAATGTTAGTTTGTTTGATCTTATTTTTTTGCCAGACTATCTAAATAATAATGCCTTTTCCAAGTTACGTTAGCGTAAAACAAGACCTTAATTATTATTCATTTACTTAGGACAATCAGTAGCTAGTCTAATGTTATTTCGAGAAATCGTTATTTTATAAAACATAAAGGGTATTAAGGTAAGTGTCTAGCCTATTATTTTATTTTTTTGTAAAATAAAACTACAGTTAATCTGAAAAAAAAAAAAATGAATTGATTGTGTCATAAACATAGGTTACATTTACCGGTTGTAGTTGCTTACATTTGAATCTCCATGTTCTACCTTTCCAGGTGTATACACATATTTAGTATTCAAAATAATCATGCATAACAATTGAGTTTAAATCTATGGCTATTCTCAATAATAGTGAAACTAAAAATTTCAATCACAGTGGTTAGGAAACTTAAGAATTTACACGTAGTAATTGGCCTACGGTAAATTATAATTACAACTATGTTAATTCATAACTGTACTGTACTGTAGTAATAATGTGCTATACTGTACTGTGCTGTACTGTACTGTACTGTACTGTACTGTACTGTACTGTACTGTACTGTACTGTAATCTACTCTACTCTACTGTACTGTAATAACTGAACTGTGGGTTTGGTAAACAATAAAAAAACTATCACCGACGTGACACCGCTAAAACAACGAGACGGTTCTGATAAAACCTAGCTACCTACGTCGCTACCACCACGGTCCATCGGCAACTTGGAATATAATACAATTAAAACTACATTAGCTGGTGGATGGCTCACAAAGGGCCACGTCTGAATAAATTTTCATAATGATTTGCAGCTAGTTGTATAATTAATTGCTAGCGGCCCGACATTCGGGCTGTCTGCTCCTACTGGAGCTCTAGAGGGGGTACAGCGAAGAAAGTCGATTCGATATGATTCGATTCAATTTAACTCAATGAGCCGTTTTCCGCACAACTTCACAAAACGCTTCCTTGATGGCGCTTACAGGCGTACACACGCAAGAACAGGGACACGTCTTAAAAACCTATTTAAAGGCTAAAAATTCCACCCATGCCAGGACTTGAACCCGCAACCTCTGGCTAACCGTGCCAGCGCTCTCTCTACTGAGCTAATGGGCGACTACCTGGCATCAGTGAAACAAACCTCTTTACAATACTCTGTACTACACAGCTTAGCTTACTTTTCTGTATTGGTAGACAGAGGTCGCGGGATTTTTTAGGAATTTGGTTTCGAGTCCCGTTATGGGTGGAATTTTTAGCCTCTAAATAGGTTTTTAAAAACTGCTTCCTTCAGAAAGTAATCGATTAGTTGTTGCAGCGTATTTTTCTAGAGTAAGACCGGTGGCCACCAAAAATTATATATATATTTAATATGAAGCTAAGGAACTGGCTGATAGTATTATATCAGCCAGTTCCTTAGCTATTGAACGGTAATTTAAATTCTACTGCCGGTAATATAGAATTGGAGAAAACTCGGAATCAGCATATTTGGTATGACTCGTGGGTATTTTTAGAGATCAATTCTCATTTTACTATCTTCAATGGTTCTTTGGTGAAGAGAGAAGATTGCCAGTGACTCTGAAGTCGCGTGTGCACTTTTATTTTATTTACGAGGGACACAAACTGTACAGGAGACGTCGCGAAGTTATTAAAACTTAATTCTCGTTTTACATTCTGGTACTTTAACTAATTGCGGCTAAATCTGGCTGCGGCAAGCTGATGACAGGGCGCTATGGCGTCCTTTAGGGGAGGGCTATGTCCAGCATTGGACTAGTATAGCCTGACGACGATTTTAGAATTATAGCCAAAACAAGGAAAATCTTGCTCTTTTTACTTAATCAAGAAGACCTGCGGCTCAAATAAATCAGTGTTCACCAGTAAGTACGAGTATTAGGGGGTTTAAGTATGAAATTGCCGTTTTATTGCAATAGGTTCTTTGAATTGACATAGAATCTTCATGGTTTGAGGTTTTCGAATGAAACTTTTTTCAAATGGTTTCTGTGATGTTCTTTTTTTTAAAAAATGTGAAACATTTGAATATCGACTTTCAATTGTTTTCGAATTTAGACAAGAAAGATGGATACTGCGAAAATTCGAGTGATTTTTGAATACGAGTTCCGACGCGGAACTAACGCGGCAGAAACAGCCTGCAATATCAATGCTGCGTTTGGAGAGAGGTCTACTAATGAACGCACCGTGCGATTTTGGTTCAAACGCTTTCGTGATGGAAAGTTCGACTTAAAGAGCGAGCCTCGCGGAAGACCGCCCACACAGGTGAATAACGATGAATTAAGAGAGATAGTGGAAGCCGATCCTAGTCAAACTACCCAGGAATTAGCGGCATGGTTTAACGGCATTAGTAGACCCCTCTCCAAACGCAGCATTGATATTGCGGGCTGTTTCTGCCGCGTTAGTTCCGCGTCGGAACTCGTATTCAAAAATACTCGAATTTTCGCACTATCCATCTTTCTTGTCTAAATTGAATAACAAAAACAATTGAAAGTCGATATTCAAATGTTTCACATTTTTTAAAAAAAGAACATCACAGAAACCATTTGAAAAGAGTTTCATTCGAAAACCTCAAACCATGAAGATTCTATGTCAATTCAAAGAACCTTTTGCAATAAAACGGCAATTTCATGCTTTAACCCCTATTATTATAAATTTTATAGCCTATATAATGTTTCTTCTTTTAAGAATAAATAAATAAAATATCACATTAAGCCTACCGTCGCTTATAGAGGTACAGAGTTTCCGACTTCCAAACTAGTATCAAACTCCCAAGTTTCGGGTCGCAAGTTAATTCTTGGCTAACAATCCCGTCCCACTTACTCCAAGGACTCGATATTATAAAAACTTATTGTAAAAACAAAAAAAGCCGACTTCTGAAAAACATCCGGAAGTGTTTTAACTAGTACTGCTTTTCTCTGCACTATGATACACTTTTTGTATTGAAAAAACTTCGATATCGCAAAAATAGTAATATTTGTGGTAACATTATGCCAAACTCAATCATCATTACGGAAGGATCATTTTCATTACTCGACATATTGCACTCACTTCTTCCACACGTCACATACCCACACACATACACACTAACACACACACACACACACACACACACGTACTCATACAGGAATCTATGCAGTTAGTTTACAGTCATGACTTTACACTTAATTTTTATATTCTGTTTTGCTTGATATTTATATTTCAATGTTAGTTTGTTTGATCTTATTTTTTTGCCAGACTATCTAAATAATAATGCCTTTTCCAAGTTACGTTAGCGTAAAACAAGACCTTAATTATTATTCATTTACTTAGGACAATCAGTAGCTAGTCTAATGTTATTTCGAGAAATCGTTATTTTATAAAACATAAAGGGTATTAAGGTAAGTGTCTAGCCTATTATTTTATTTTTTTGTAAAATAAAACTACAGTTAATCTGAAAAAAAAAAAAATGAATTGATTGTGTCATAAACATAGGTTACATTTACCGGTTGTAGTTGCTTACATTTGAATCTCCATGTTCTACCTTTCCAGGTGTATACACATATTTAGTATTCAAAATAATCATGCATAACAATTGAGTTTAAATCTATGGCTATTCTCAATAATAGTGAAACTAAAAATTTCAATCACAGTGGTTAGGAAACTTAAGAATTTACACGTAGTAATTGGCCTACGGTAAATTATAATTACAACTATGTTAATTCATAACTGTACTGTACTGTAGTAATAATGTGCTATACTGTACTGTGCTGTACTGTACTGTACTGTACTGTACTGTACTGTACTGTACTGTAATCTACTCTACTCTACTGTACTGTAATAACTGAACTGTGGGTTTGGTAAACAATAAAAAAACTATCACCGACGTGACACCGCTAAAACAACGAGACGGTTCTGATAAAACCTAGCTACCTACGTCGCTACCACCACGGTCCATCGGCAACTTGGAATATAATACAATTAAAACTACATTAGCTGGTGGATGGCTCACAAAGGGCCACGTCTGAATAAATTTTCATAATGATTTGCAGCTAGTTGTATAATTAATTGCTAGCGGCCCGACATTCGGGCTGTCTGCTCCTACTGGAGCTCTAGAGGGGGTACAGCGAAGAAAGTCGATTCGATATGATTCGATTCAATTTAACTCAATGAGCCGTTTTCCGCACAACTTCACAAAACGCTTCCTTGATGGCGCTTACAGGCGTACACACGCAAGAACAGGGACACGTCTTAAAAACCTATTTAGAGGCTAAAAATTCCACCCATGCCGGGACTCGAACCCGTCACCTCTGGCTAACCGTGCCAGCGCTCTCCCAATTCTCAACTCACCCGGTGGAATTTGTGGCCTCCAAATAGGTTTTTTTAAAATTATCCTTAGCACGGGTTAGTGCAATAAAAAGAATATAATCAAGTACACAGGTATACTGTCAAATTTTACTCAGCGCAGATTAATTTTGACTACCGGGGTTCGCTCTTTCTTTTTCGCCAGGCCGTTAAATAATCTATGAATTTCTTTGTGAATTTGTATTGAAAACGGCTTATTATTTTTATTCATTGTAAGAACAAAATGTTACCTAATAAAAGTTAAAGTTGCTAGTTTCACTTTTAACAAATAAAATCATCATTTATTTTTTTCAAAAAATGTTTAAGTTAATTAACAGTTCTCATCTTAAATATATTATGAATGTGTTGACACTAGACACAATCTTCGGAAAGTGTGAAAACGTAGAGCTTAAGACTGAATCAATAGAAACTAACGCTCAATAGAAACAAGCCATCGAAATTGTTTGACTGCGTTAGATTAGATTAGAAAATTATTTATTGCACAATAACCATATTTATACAAAGGTGAGCTTAATACTAATGAGTTACGTGTAGTGAAGCAAACATAATTTTAAACTATATATAATTTTTTTTTTAATTATTATAGTGACTTTTTTTCGACCCTGATTTTTTTTTATTTTGTTTTACCGTTTTTATTTCTCTTCTATGGTATTAACACACCAAATTAGACGCCAGTTTCCCATTGTTACTTGGCCTGTTTTAACCGTTCATTCAGTCATTCGTCATTAATAAATTTCTTCATTATTAATTATTAATTTCAGCATTTATACATTCACCTATGCTTTCATTCGATAATGCTAAGTAGCATTAAGCTCGTTTATGTGAAACATGTTTATACGATAAAAAAATTAGTAAGACTATTATCCGCCATTTCGTTCATTCACTCGTTCAGCCCTTTGAAAGGTTTCGCGTCACTGTACTTCCTCTACTCAGATCTTTATTCACGACAGAGTAACTGTGCTAGCCGAGTGTTATACTCTGCTTCAACGAATTTTCGCACGGTGTCTTTGAACGACATTCGCAGGTCTACTTCGTAAAGGACGTAACTTCTTTTAGACGTAACAAACATTACGACCAGGGGAAAAATTCTTTTATGCACTAAAAAAAATTGTACTAATGCCGGAACAGCTAGTAATCTTTATACTAGGTAGTGTTTATTTCAGACTATTTCTGACATTTTCATGCATAAATTACATGCACAGTAAATTACTTTATCCGATTAGGTCATCAACAGAGCCCACTGCTGGACTTATGCCTTTTCTCTTTTACGGCACACGCCCGGTTCTTTGCTAGAAATTACATTCCGAAATTACAATCAATCAGCCGTATTAAAGTGAATAGTATAAAAAGGCGTACGTTACGTTAACCCTTGTTGTCCCCACTGCTGGGGCACGGGTCTCTTCCTGCATCCATGTTGAAATAGTCGAAAGTAGCTACAACGCCTTGGTAGGTAACTTGTTTAGCGTGCAAAAAATGTAACAAAATTTAAGTGTGCACCGCACCGGCCCTTAAGGACAATAATTATTTCTGGAGAAATTAATTACGTTCTCGACGTAAGAAATTTTGGAGACCTTTTCACACACAAAGACGTAATTATCCCCCCTGCCTGCCTCCATAACTGCAATGTGGATGAAGTCCAGACTAAGAATGTTCCTCTGAAATTGAGAATAATAGCCGACTAATTAAATTGGGCTCGTTTCCTGGCCAAATGAGATTTTTAAAAAAAGAACACTTTTAAAACGAATTTAATTGAGTCGTTAACTGTAAAGGAAAATATCATGAAGAAACTCGCTGTCTCGTAATAAGAACCCTGAGTGTCTGAGGTGCCCACTTGGCTCAGCGATTTTAATTGCCGGTCCGCGGGCACGCGTGGTAATAAAGCCCATACCTGCCTTTTTCTCCACTACAATACGGCCCGAAGGCGGCGGCTTACATTTTACATTGTACATTGACATTCAACAAACAGAATGTAAATTCTTTACGTTGAAATAAATTGATTTGAATTGAATTTGAATACTATCTCTTTATCTCTCTCTCTCTCTCTAAGAGAATGCCTGCGCCCTGAAGTAGGGCGTATATTATAGGCTAAATTAAGAAAGTTTAGAATGAGATACTAAGACCCACTAGCGTCCGCCCGGGTTTTCTCTGTTAACTCGAGTTAAATAAGCTAACCTGGGCTTACGAAAGTGGGCCTTAGAATTATAGGAATAACTTCCACAATATATTAACGCAAATTGGCAATTTCGCGGGCGCTGACAGACTCTCAGGTTTCGTCACGATGCTTTCCTTCACGGTTGGCAAGGGGTATGGCTATTATAACTTCACGAATGCATTCAAAAATATGTAAGAAATCTCTTACAGAGACCAGCTCGCCTTTTTAGATGCTATTTCTTATGTAATGTCCTGTTTAATGTTTCGTGAGCTATACAGTATAATACTCGTAATATAGGTACATACCTTAGAAAATAAAGTTATTGGTCATCTGTGACCAAATGTATATTACGCGCACCAAACCACAGGAGTCAAAATGACATCTGTGACCAAATCCCGAAGCCGAGACGGTTTGACGCGAAATGAAAGCCTTCCGACTGCATAGTAAACAAACGCTTATCAGTTTTAAAGGAAGACCGCAGAGGATGAAGAAAGAAAGATTGACAAAACAAATATATACTGCGATTGTGAGTGGAAGGGCTGGTAAGGGACATCCCAGGCGGACATACATTGACCAAGGGGATGTATTAGCAAAGGGGAAGATAAAAAGTAACCGGAACCGGCGTGCGTGCATGCAGCGATTTGTGAACGTTGACAAAGCGAAGATGATCTGTCAGGATCGTGGCATGTGGCAGTCCCTGGTCTCTGCCTACCCCTCTGGGAAATAGGCGTGATGTATGTATGATGCCTCAAATTCTTCTTGGTGTGATGGCAATGAAGTGGCTTTCTGGCCAAGTGTAGACATAAAAAGATGTACACAACACGGGAGGTAATAAAGAAAGCTCTCGATCGCATATTTACGTCCCTCGCTTGCAGCTCGGGCCGCAAACTTCTGCGATCTCGGCCTTTCTTTGTATTACCACCCTAGTTGTGTAATGTACTATTATATTGCAACTCCATTGTCCACAGGACCACGGGGCGCATGTCCGAGAACGTCTTATCGTTCAAGGCTGACGCTTCAGACAACAAGGCTCGGTACACGTGCGAGGCTAAGAACGTAATGATCAGCAACACCCTGAAGGCTGAGATCGATCTCACCGTGCTGTGTAAGTACTTTAAGAAAAGTGTAACTAATTTAAAAACCCATTTAGAGGCTAAAAATTTCCACCCATGCCGGGATTCGAACCCGCGACCTCTGGCTATCCGTGCCAGCGCTCTTTCAAACTGAGCTAATGGGCAACTCACCGGCATCAGTGAAATTACGAACCTTTTTACAATTTTCTCTGTATTACGTACAGGCAGCGATATCTGGCCGAAGTGATTCGCATAACCTACAGTGCCAAGTACCTACTTTGCAGTTAGGTTTTACAACGGAATGATATCGCTGTACCCACATGATTATGTTCTTTTTTTCCACTAACCCGTGATAAGGACAAAAAAATTAATATATTTATTTTTTTTTCCTTATCCTTTATTTTTAGTGCACTAACCCGTGCTAAGGACAAATTTTAACTGCTTTTTTAAGAAAAAGAAAAAGTGCCGAAACGTTGGAAAATTGTAAAAAATGTAATAAACGAGCATAAATTCGTATAAAAACAGTTTTAATTATCAATTAATAGTATTTATAAGCCACTAGCTATGCCCCACTTGTAGCGGTGCAAACCTCTTCACACCATTTTTATTACTTTTTTCATCTATCATTTTCAAATATTTAAATTGTGTACGTCACTCATTTCATCATCACACACTTCGATTTCCCTCATTTTTCATCCACTACTACTTTACGCTTTGACCAGATCTGACTTTTTACCTGCTTCTCCGTTTATCGGTTTTTATCCAGTTTTCTGTTAATATTACTACAATATTATACTGGTACGGATAGCCAGAGGTTGCGGGTTCGAATCCCGGCATGGGTGAAATTTTTAGCCTCTAAATAGGTTTTTAAAATTTGTTCCTTAGCACGGGTTAGTGCATTAAAAATAAAAAATAGTGTAATCATGTGGGTACAGTGATATTGTTCCGATGTTAAAACCTAACTGCAAAGTAGGTGGTCGGGGCTGTAAGTAATGCAATTTGCTTAAGTCAGATGTCGCTGCCTGTACGTAATACAGAGAATATTGTAAAGAGGTTCGAAATTTCACTGATGCCGTGAGTCGCCCATTGGCTCAATTGGTAGAGCGCTGGTACGGATAGCCAGAGGTTGCGGGTTCGAATCCCGGCATGGGTGAAATTTTTAGCCTCTAAATAGGTTTTTAAAATTTGTTCCTTAGCACGGGTTAGTGCATTAAAAATAAAAATAGTGTAACCTACTCTAGATGCCGAGGTATATTCTTAACGCTAACAAACTGTAGTTCTTGATTACATTGGCAACCTGGAAAAGCAAGGTAGCTGAATTGGTTGCACACCTTCGCTGGAAACTTCCTCCACCAACCCGGACTTGGCTCCCCTGGTGGAGTACGGCCTAACCTTGCTGCGATGCAGGAAGAGACCCGTGCCCCAGCAGTGGGAGCATACAAGGGTTGATATCGATGGAGACGGCACCTGAAGAAGAAAATGAAAATCTACCTCGATATGACAGACTTCTTAAACAGAGCATATTAACTGGAGGTAGATTTTGAAATGAAAATTGAAGTTGAAAAATGTTTATTTATCACACACAGATTTGAGAACATATCAAATCAAATCAAATCAAATCAAATCGTTTATTGCCAGCTTAATATGTTCACACTGTTACATTCTATTACTTACATCCTAATTACCAATAATAATATTTAGATTCTAAACATATTACTAACATTGTTTTTTTCGTTGTAAAGGTAGGTGTTTATAAAAGAATGCAGCAAACGGTAACAGCCTAAAACAACAACTACCCTCCGCGCTAGTCAAAAGACTGTGTTGCGGCAGAGTAGGAATCATCATCGGATGCAACCAGAGATTCTGACCCTTACATTTTAGTAATTCAGCGAGTAACAGAGCTCAACAAGTTTGGTTGGTGATAACTTAAGTGTATAGTACACGTGTGGCTTTGCGATAAAACAATATTTGAAGAAGTTTCAATTACTAGGTAGTACTTAGGGATAATACTTGTGTCAAGTATAATAAAAACAAATAATATACCTTTTAGCGAGTAGGGGAAGTATAAAATAAATTGCAAAATTTAATAATAAATAATATAGTAATAAATAAATAAATAATAGTAATATATTAACTATATAATATATTAGAATTAGTTATAATGCATATAGATAAAATAAATAAATACGTTTATGTATATAATTATAATAAGTATATTTAAATAATAGCTTAAGTGATAAAATTATAATAAATTATGATAAAATATTATTTACGTTGCTCGATTTACCAAACTTTCAGTTGAGACATAGTCTAGTTGCATCAAAAATTTACGTAATATTTGTTTTGTGTTGTATTTTGACTGCTCACGTAGATTTTGTGTGGATTTACATATTTTATTAAACATGTACGGACCCAAATAGTGAGAGAAACACTGAGCAAATTGCGTTCGGCATGGAGGTATCTTATACACTGCAAATTTGCGTCTATTCGATATTTGGGGTGGGGGCAAGATTTGACGCTGCATTAGAATAAGTGAAAATATGTATAATTGTCGAACAGTCAGGACCGAGTATTCACTGTATAATTTGGCTGTTGGATACCGGAATCGTTTGAAATTTATTATTTTTATGACAGCCCGTTGGGCTCTTTCAATCTTCATGAGGTTAGAAGCGTATGCTCCGCCCCAAGCCGTTATGCCATAATTAAGAATAGATTGACACAGACAATAATATACAGTTTTTATTAAAGCAGCATCCTTAATATGTCTAAGTTTTTTAAAAATACAGATTAATTTTCTTGTTCTTGCACTGAGTAAATCAATATGTTTCTTCCAATTTAAATTTTTGTCAATGATTACACCGAGGTACTTTATATGGTCAACTCGTGAAAGTTCCGGGCAGTCACAGATGCAATTATCCGATGAAAAAGGAAATTCACAAGAATGGGCCCCAAGAATAAAATCTTTTGGCTGTGAATTATTATAAATGCTGAAGGTAATGTATTTAGTTTTAGACAAATTTAATGTAAGTATATTAGTATTTAACCAATTTAGGACGACTTGGAATCCCTCCTCGCTAAACTGTTTCACCTGTGGCCAAGTAGGTGCATCAAATAGTAACACTGTATCATCAGCGAAGGTCAATATTCGAGCATTCTTAAGTTTTGTGTCGCAGAGATCGTTTATGTAAACCAGGAATAAGATTGGGCCTATAACGGAACCTTGCGGCACTCCGTAGGTTATACTTAGGTCAGTACTTTGCACTTTGTCAACTTTAACACACTGTGATCTATCGCTGAGGTAGCTCTGAAACAAATGTAGTGGAGTACCACGTATACCTGCACACTCGAGCTTACGAATCAGTATAGGGACAGAGACAGTGTCGAAAGCCTTTGCCAGATCCAAGAAAATGGCTAAGCATTTGTTTTTTACGTCGAGCGATTTTGCAACGTGAACAACTAGATCATTTATGGCATCTGTCGCAGAAATACCTTCTCTGAAGCCGTATTGGTTTTCAGAAAAGAAGTTGTTTGTCTCTAAGTAATCCACAAGTCTAGTTTTTAAGGCTTTTTCAAGTATTTTTGCGAGCGTTGATAAAAGTGATATCGGCCTATAGCAGTCGACACTGCCCCTATCCCCAGTTTTGAACACAGGGACTATAATAGACCTCTTGAGTAGATTAGGAAATACTCCTGTAGAAAAAGATACGTTACATATGTGAGAAATAGGATGAGCCAAAATTTTAGCGCCCAATTTTACAAAAACTGAAGAAATTCCATCCCACCCAGAAGAAGATGAAGATTTAAGTGACATTATTAATTTATATATTTCATGACAATTTGTAGGTAATAGAACAATGGAATTCAGTGGACTTTTTTCATTTTTTATAGTAGCAGCTAGTTCACATTCTGTTTTCCCTGAATTAGAAAGTATCTTATTCGCGAGGTTGCTTCCAACACCAACAAAATAATTGTTTATAAAATTAGTGGAATCCATCGGCGTTTCTTTTAAATTTAGTAGTTCAACTGGTGAATTATTATTAGAGTTAATGTTACATATATCTTTTATAGTTTTCCAAGTACTTTTAATGTTATTTCGATGTTTGTTTAATTCAGATTTTTGATATTGTAGCTTTAATGAATTTAGCAGTCTATTGCAATGGTTGCGATAGCGTTTGTAAGATACATGAAGAACAAAATTGTCTTGTTCTCTTTTATGTTTAGAGTGAAGTTTATCTCTCCACTTAATGCATCGTAGCAGTCCTGGAGTAATCCAAGGTTTGATACTTTGTTTTCTCTTTGGCAATTTGTGTTCAGTAGTATGTTGTGCTAATACGTCCGAGACGGTACCAAGAAACTTGACTGTAGCAAGGTCAGCATCATTACACTGTAAAACTTCAGACCAGTCAATTTTACCTAGGTCATCCAGAGCTTTTGAATAATTGATTCGCGTAAAAGTTTTGGGTTTCTTGTTCCGAGTAGGTTTAATTTTGAGTGACAGCAATATAGAAAAATGATCTGTGATTGAAGATTTGCATACAATTGTTTTAGATTCGAGATTCGGTTTGAGGAAGCTGTGGTCAATACAGTTTAAGTCGCGTGTAGGGAATGTATGACTGGGAAGTAGGCCATGTGTAGACAAACAGTTAAGGTAATCTTCAGATCGCGTATCCACATTTCCATCTTTTATGTCAATATTTATATCACCAACAATTGCAATTTCTTTTACATTTTTTAGTTTGGCCAACACGTCATCAAGGGAACCGAGAAATCTATTAATATTATTTATAGAAGGGGTTCTATAAATTGCAATAATAGCACATTGCTGTCCAACTTGTATAACCAAACTGTCAGCATCCAG
Organism: Yponomeuta sedellus; assembly: GCA_934045075.1. NCBI lineage: Eukaryota > Metazoa > Arthropoda > Insecta > Lepidoptera > Yponomeutidae > Yponomeuta > Yponomeuta sedellus. Next base: position 2,241,316 of record OW203747.1, read on the forward strand.
AATGCTAGGCTCATATATATCGACTTTTAATGAGTTGTGGACATAAACTACTACACCACTATTTTGATTTATATGTTGCGTAGTAGTGTAACTTTTGTAGTTTAGCAAAGTAGGTACTGTATTAGCTAAGTGGGGTAACCAGCATTCAGTCAGGATTATTAGGTCTATTTTAGATTTAAGTCTGGCTAGGTGAACCGAAAAATCTTCAATATTACGGTCTATGCTCCTAATATTCTGGACTATGATTCTGAGATCATTTGGCGCCTGCTGTAATAAACCACTGCATTCCTCCGCCCCATCAAATAAAAACGCCTCGCCAGCCCTGACATTGGATTCAATGTCAGTACTAACTTGTTCTTCGTAACATGCCATAATTGAGGAGGAACAATATAATATGTTCATTTATGAGGCGAGTGAGGGCTTCATTCAGATGAGGCAGATATGTTAGCAGTGGTAAAATGATCAAAATTGGATAATCGAGCAAACTGTTTGGAAGATTATATGTATTTATAACATATGCATAAATAATAATGTAGTAAATATATAGGGTCATTTGATAATATTGACACAAGTGCATGCATAGAGAAGTATAGAAAAATATTGCGAAATGTACCAGAAGAACTAGTCAGATTGTAGGGGCAGCGCGTTTGAGGTCTTCGAGATGTTTCAAAGAGGTAATGCGGATTGCCTGGAGGCCGTCGTCTTTACGCAACATCACCCATCCATTGGAGACCCAGCAATATTTGAAGTGTTCTTGTTTAGCTGTTTCTTTGGCTGCGTGTAGTATCACCTTAGCTTTGGTGGTCAGGAGCTCAGATACGAAAAACTGCGTCGTATTTTTCTGAAGTCCGAGGTTTTCGCAGGTCAATTTGTTTCCATTGTTTTGCTTGCTGTATGATTTAACTGCCTTTAATATTTCAGACTTCTTGTCATGACTGTTAAATTCAACTACAATGGGAGCGCTGTCTTTGCCTTTACGATACACCTGTTTGAAAATAGTATTGTTCTCCTCGACACCCAGTGTTTTCAGCAAAGCCGATAATATGGAGTTCAGGTTTTCGTTATCTTCTCTCGCTACATTTCTTATTTCTATCATGTTTCTTTTCTGGAAGCGTTGCATTTCCTCCATTTGTTCCTCCAAACTGTCAATCTTGGACTGAGAGTTGGCACACTGAGCTTCCAGGTGGGTGACTTTTTTCTTCAACTCCGCACATTCATTTTTAGATTCCACCAAAAGTTTCTGTATTTCAGCATTACTTTTCAGAAGATTTGCAGTTTGAAGTGTGTTAGCTTCTATTGCTTTATTAAGTGTTTCGAACTTTTTGTCTTGCTTCACCTGGAGTTCCCTCAGCAATTCTTTTATGTCTTTACAAAAATCAACGTAGTTATCTGTCTCCGGGTTTTTTCTTTTCCTCGAGGCCACGTTGATATTAGAGCCAAACGCATTATCATCATCTACAGTTAGCAAGTTTGGTTGTGATGAGAACGTACCGGTAGGTGGAGATCTCTGGAGTGACATTCTGTATTTCTTGCGTATACTGTGCTTCAACCAGTTAACACGAGACTGACCACACGGGTATTTACGGGCGGTAATATTATCGATCGCGCCTACCTCCGTACGATTGTCAGCTCTAAGTAGGTTAGTCTAAGAGCTAAAGTCAATTGATGTCAATTCAAATATGTGGACAAAAATTTGACACGCGTCTACCAGTGTGAGCGCCGACGATGGAAATATAAATACTATATTATTTTCTAAGGTTAACACGAGCACTAGACATAATTAAAACTGTTTTTATACGGATGTATGCTCGTTTATTACATTTTTCCGACGTTTCGGCACTTTTTCAGGTGCCGTGGTCTCGGATGACTGAGGTGAGGTGATTGGTTTGCCTATTTTGGAACGTAACTTCATAATTAACTTTTGTAATCTTTGCCGAGGGTAGTAAACTAACCGCTAATGCTTTCTAAAAGACGCCTGTCACCTCATTCATCCGAGACCACGGCACCTGAAAAAGTGCCGATACGTCGGAAAATTTTAAAAATGTAATAAACGAGCGTAAATCCGTATAAAAACAGTTTTAATTATATAAATACTATGACAAATAAATTGAGACAAATATGTGATAAAAAGGATAGGGCTCAACTTAGTGCTGTGAGTGCATGCATCATCACAGCGCTGATTTTCAGACCCTCCTTGTTCTCACTGAATTAAATGTAATAAAAGTTTGCGGATTTTAAAAAGAGATTTCAGACATATCACCTGTTGTCACTATATATTACACTATAGTAGCGAGTTACATATTTTATGAAGTCCCTCAGGAAAACGTTAGGAAGACGGAAGGTAGACCAGGGCAGTCGCGGGCAGCGGTCAGTGGGCAGTACCCGTAATAGGAGTACAAATACAATACAAAAATACAAAAATCTTTATTTACGTAAACTGCTTAATTTAACGGTACATAGTATCTGGAGCCACCTTTTAAGCATGTATAATGCCTGTACCAGGTGACCCCGCACCTCCATAGCTTGAGAAAATCTTAGTTTAATTAGATTTTTTTTTTCTTATTTTAAAGATTACTTTATGTCTATTAAGAGAAAAATATAAAATTAAAGATAAAAGCATAAAACTCAGCCATGTGTTTTTATTGTTTAGGTAGATCATAATCGTATGTGTGTATGTGTGTGTGTGTGTCTGTGTGTGTGTGTGTGTGTGTGTGTGTCGGCGTGTGTCCGTGTGTGTGTGTTTGATTGATATAATATTATTTTAGCTGCTCTAATAATGCTTCTGTTTCATCATAATTTAATCTATGCAACTATTTTACTATAGTTTTTTACATTCGTAATAAGTATAATCGTAAATTTGTATGCATGCGGCGAATAATTGATGTTGATGAAGGAGAAAACAGCTAATGGAGAGTTAATGTGGAGGCGGATGGTAAGGAATCGTGATGAATAGCATTTGGGGGAAAAGGCCTATACTTAACAGTGGGCAGAGGTGGGCTGTTGATGATAAATATGATGCAGCGAAATATGTTTGTCAGGATCTATCGTGGTTAATATTAGGCTCTGGATTCTGTCTACCTCTCTAGGATACAAGAGTGAGTTAAGTTAGACCAACCTCTCTAAATGGCCTTCGTTGGCACTTCTTCTAAGTAGGCCTCGACGCCAATCGATTAATGCTGATGTTTCAATACTTTTATTATAAATTGTCTCAATACCTTAGAATAAAATATTGTATTAGTATAGACCCTAGCGGTAACTCTGTTAGATGAATAAATTATTTTTTATCAACTCTTCGGTCTTCTACGTGAGTTAAGTTAAACCAACCTCTCCAAATGTCCTTCGTTGGCACTTCTTCTCAGTAGGCCTTGACGTCAATCGATTAATGCTGATGTTTCAATACTTTTATTTTAAACAGTCTCAATACCTTAGAATTAGTAATATTGTATTAGTATAGACCCTAGTGGTAACTCTGTTCGATAAATAAATTATTTTTTATCAACTCCTCGGTCTTCAAAACTTAATTGTAGCAAAAAACTAATTTCACGACTTTAAAAACCTATTTATAGAGGCAAAAAATTCCACCACGGATAGCCGAGATCGCGGGTTCGAATCCCGGCATGAGTAGAATTTTTAGCGTCTATAAATAGGTTTTCAAAATTGTCCTTAGCACGGGTTAGTGCATTAAAAATAACATACCTTATAATTTCACGACTTGAAATAATGGAGTGTCCAGAATAAGTCTCACTTTGGCCATGTATCCAGGGGTACGTAGACATTTTGTTTGCCCCCGGGCTGTTACCTAGGCACTTTTGTAAATAAGCAACGAAGCAGGGTCAGCACCGGCCACCCTTTGAATTTAAATTGATGCTCTTTGAAAACGCGTAGGTTCACATTTGAAAAGGCGTTTGGCGTGTGTTACGATAAATGTGGAGGTCCAGTCGGTAGGTACCAACTACACTACAGTTACGACCCTTTTTAATATTGTAAATGTGAAAGTTCGTGAAGATGGTTTGATGATGGATGTTTGTTACTCGAACACGCAAAATTGGCTGAACGAGTTACATAAAACATGATATTGGGATTTGGTTTCTTGCAATCAAGATTGATAGATAGATAGAATATTCTTTATTGTACACAGAAATTACCGTAAATTAAATTATATAAAAATATAGTACCATTGGCAGCCTTATTACTACAAGCATTTTCTTTCAGGCAACCATAGACGGAGACAAGAAAGAAATTAGGGACGGGTAGTCGGTGCAATTTCGAAATATTGATATTAGGAATTCAAAGTAGCAAATTCATATAAAGTTAAGCTTGCTCGCTGTTGTTGGCGAAAGGAATGGAGTTGCCAGTGTTAAAGATCTATTTCGCTTGGCACAGAGAAGAAAGAATATGCAGAGCTAATGGCCAACCTCCAAAAACGGAGAGAAGACTGAAAGAAACTGCTGAATTCTGTACGGAACAGCTGATTTCAGTTTCATTATTGAGAGATTATATGCCAATTGCATACGGCAAAACTTGGACATATAAGCCTTTTTTTATGTAGCCATTAAACGTCCCCTTGCAGGGCACAGGCCTTGTCTCAGAGACGGGCTTAATTATCACGCGTGCCCACCGCGGATTGGCAACTTCAAGCGCTGAGGTATTTGAAGACCTCTCAGGTTTCTCACGACATTAGCTAGTCGTGATGGTTTTAATGTTTTTTACTTTTTTGGTGTGTAAAATAAAGATTTCTAATCTAATCAAATACACCTAAGAGGAAAAGTTACCACCATTCTGGACTCTCTGTTTTTTATTTGTAAATATAAAGTTAAAGGTATTTATTTCTATTAGTTTATATTAATTACTATTTTATTTACTTGTTAATTTCGTTATCAACCCTAGTATGTTTCCATTGCTAGGGCACGGGTCTCTTTCTGCATTGCAGGGACGTTAGGCTTTACCTCACCATGGAAGCCAAGTCCGTGTTGGTGGAGGATTGCAAGACAGTGGCGGGCCTTACTGTCAGAAGTTATCAAGCCGCACATAAGGCCTCTGACATGGCTTAACGACTGCCATAACATGACAGCCGGCACCAACGGCTTAACGTGCCTTGCAAAGCACGGAAACCTCGGAAAAATGCCACTAGCGGTATTCACAGGACGGTCACCCATCCAGCACCTAACCACGCCTGTAGTTGCTTAACTCATTGATTCCAATCACTCGGTTCGCCTAGGTCACGAGCGCTTCGTACTTGTTAATTTAGTATTAGTTTATATTTATTTATTTCAGTTTATGTTTTTGAATCTGAATAAAGTGTTTGAAACATAATCTCACTGTTGGTAGAGTAAAGGCTATCAATTCCACGATTTCAACTAAACTTCTTAACAAAAACGGGTGTGAAGCAATAAATCGTATGGGAAAAGAAAGCCAAAACGGTCTCAAAGTAAAACAAACGAGTTCAAAATCCACATATCGAGCTCGCAAAGCCGAGACATGGAACTATCGGTCATTCTTCTAATGTCACGGGGGAGAGAAAATCCTATTTTAGAAAATAGCACGCCGTTAAAACGGTTTGTTCCCTGTAGCACCCTTTTACTGGCCCCACGGCAGATTTAGAGTCAAATGTAACGAAATCAATTTGTTTCAACATAAAGTATTTACATTGCGTTTGCTGAATGTCAATGTAAAATTTAACCCGCTGTCTTCGGGCCGTATTGTAGTGGAGAAAAAGGCAGCGGAAAAAAAACTCAACTCCGGCCGAGTATTATCTGTGGAGTATTATACTTTATTGAACATGAACCATTAGACAGGACATCACATAAGAAATACCATGTACAAAGGCGAGCTTATCTCTGTAAGAGGTTTCTTCCAGCAAACCTTGGAGAGTCGGAGTAGCAGTAAAAACGGGTCTATATACGTGTACAAAATAAACTATACACATGCAGAAACGCTTAACAATAGATTTGCGACTGCAATTTGGATATAGTTTTCAAGTGACCACCTCGTTGCTTTAATGGTATCATGTCGGATTACCAATTACCAGGTCGTGGGTTCAATTACCACTGGGGGCCTAGGTATAGCCTCAGTCTAGGTGTATTTTCACAGAGTGGTGCCCTCGCCTGGTTACATAGTTTAGAGTATCCTAATTTGGGACTAGGAAAAGTGATTATAGTGAAAAGTGATAACCTAAGGTTAGCTGGAAGAAAATACTTAAGCTTGCCTTTGTACAAACCTATTTTTTTGCAATACATATTTTTTTATTGAGTTGAATTGAATTGAATTAGGTTGCGTGGATATTGTTAGTAGAAGCTTGGGTTTGGTATTCAACAAGATCACAAACTATTGATCATTTTGTACGGGTATATAGACTCTCTTTTTACTCCCTCTCAGACTATCTAAGTTTGCTGAAAGAAATCTCTTTGAGAGATAAGCTCACCTTTGAACATGCTATATGTTATGTAATGTCCTGTTATATTTATTTTTCGCTTTTCCAAGTTTCACGTAGGTACTTAAGCTATTCATGGCAATAAAACAGATATTTTATTATTCTAAAATAAAAGCATAATTATGGTAAAATACATATTCCAAATGGATGTGTAAGTGTGTCTGTGTGTGTGTGAGGGTGTGTGTGTCTGCGTATGATTCTGTATAGACGAAGGAAAGTAATTAATTGTATGAATGTAAGTGGATTTGGGCCTGTTAGACCTAAGCTTTTGTGTTTGAAACCACTATACTTAGCTAAAACACTGAGCAGAGTTTTTGAGCTAAGTATAGTGGTTTCAAACACAAAAACTGGGGTCGAACATGCCCAAATCCACTGCGAAAGTTCAATATATTTAAAAGTCTGGCTCCCCCGATAAAAGTTGGCGAAGTATTGAGCGACTTAAAGAAATTAAAACTTGGCTCATTCGCCTGACGCTAGTGCCGGGGCATGTACAGTCGGCAGCGGGTCAAAGTAGTCTTTGACGTAACTGAATAGTATGTATATCTTGGCAGTCGTTAAGACAATATGTCAGCATGACAGAGGCCTTATGGGCGCCTTGATAACTTCTGTCAGTAAGGAGCGTCACTGTCTTACAATCCTCCCTAAACCCGGACTTGCCCCCCGTGTTCAAGTATGGCCTAACCTTCCTGCGATGCAGGAAGAGACCCGTGCCCCAGCGGTGGGGACTTACAACTTGAAATTCTGTTGACTATACCTTCCTGAAGTACAGGTTAAGTCTGAACAGGTTATTAAACGTGTAATTGAAATAACTAATGCAAAACCGTTTATTCGGAATCGACAAATAATTAAACCAATTCTTAATTCTGAATGATTATAGTCTGTTAGCTTTTAGAATAATAATATTGGCCTTTTTGCATCTACTTAATGAGATGATTTATACAGCGTCCAGTGGTATCTTCACTCACACTAGATGGGTGAAGGGACCACTCCGACGCTGTAGTGCCTGGGTCATGGTTTTATAGATGGTGTAGGCCGACTAAGCTGTCAGGATGGTATAGGTGCTGGGCAAGCTTTTAGAATATACCTTAGAATATACGGGCTCAAGAATAGGCTTTGGTTTTCGTAAATTTTCGCCGGTTTTTGTACTGATGATCGAGTTCTGAATTCAAAATTAAGTGTCATAGTTCCGATTTCGAAATTATTTGTCAAATTAGTTCCGATATTTCTATTACACGAATATATCCGATTCTCTCCGATAGTAGCCGAGGTATATTCTAAAAGCTAACAGACTATATAAAATTATAGCCTTTTATGTGGACTTTATACGTACCAGTCTTTCTCTCAGAGTGAGATAGAATGTGAAATTACGTGTGCCTACCGCGGATTAGTAAATTCAAACGTCGAGGTTTGTGATTACCTTCCACAATCGGGTTTCCTCACGATTATCTTCGTTTTCATTTATATTTTTCTCTATCTACCACCTTCTACGGTTTATTGTTGTACTACAACCCTCGTGACATAAAGTCGTCTCGTTGCACTTTATGCCATAAGCATTATGCTACCAATCAACCAACGAAAATAATAAAAATCTCTTTGTCCCCAGTTGCCCCGGCCCAAGTGGTGATCTCGGGCCCCAGTGAGGCCCGAGTGGGGGACCCAGTGCCCCTAACATGCACGACGGCCCCCTCAAACCCCGCCGCCGATGTCAAGTGGGTGGTGATGGGGAAACACCACCGCGAGTCCAGCAACAGGACGGTCATATCGCCGGAAGGTTAGTTTCGGAAGTGCTGTTTCAGAACCTAAACACAAACACACACACACACACTCACACATAATACACGCACATAAACAAACACATATATACATACATATACACAAACACACACACATACGTACACACAAACACACACACCCTTACACATAGACACGCACATACACAAACACACACACTGAACGCACACACGCACGAACATATATACACACGTACCCCCACGGACTCACGGCTAGGCAGAGAATAGAGAGACTAGCAGAACTGCCACTGCTGCATCCTGATCCTGACAGATCATGACAGATCATATGTTGTAAAAGTTGTGGATGAACACAATACCGCCCGGTGCAACCTTTACAACATCATTCTATTTGTGACAGAGCGTTGTCTGCTGCTACAGGTATTTTAATACTTACAAGTAGATGCAGTGAATAGACATAGTGTAACAGGCAGTGGATAACGGAATAAATAATTTCGTAGTTCTATTTGTATAAAATCAAAACATTTATTTTTTATTTTTGACACCTCCGTTTAATTTGTAACCTTGATAAGGACTGGCTTGCTCCCACGTTATCTGACAGTACTATCTATCTATTTATCCATATTTCTTCTTCAGAAATAAGAAAGAACTCTTCTGAATTCTTCTTCTGAAGAAGAAGTTTGATTTGCATACCCGGTATCAGTTAACGAGTGTAAAGATTTACCGGTTAATGAATACAAAGACAGAAGAAGAAGACACAAGAAGCGCTCGCGGCCTAGTCGAATCGAGTGGTTGGAATCAATCACTTGAGTTAAGCAACAACAAGCGCGGTCAGGTGCAGGATGGGTGACCGTCCCGTGACCACCGCTAGTGGCATTTTTCCGAGCGCTTCCGTGCTTTGTAAGGCACATCAGAGACCTTATGGGCAGCTTGATAACTTCTGACAGTAAAGCCCGCCACTGTCTTACAATCCTCCACCAACCCGAACTTGAGCCCCGTGGTGGAGTATGGCCTAACCTTCCTGCGATGCAGGAAGACACCCGTGCCCCAGCAGTGGGGACATACAAGGGTTGGTATAGAGTACAAAGATATACTGATTTCTCGTTTCTTCGCACACAGGAGGCTGGGTGACTACGTCCAACATCACGGTGACCGTGGAGCCGAACCGGCGCTCCGTGGTCGTGGTGTGCCACGGCATCAACACGCAGCTCACGGAAAACGTGGTGGCCTCGCACACCATCAACGTCTTGTGTGAGTACCTAGTCTTAATATCTCCTTCTTCTTCAGGATATATTATGTAGTCCACTGCTGGACGTAGCCCGCCCCTAATGAATACCATAGCGCAAGGTTGTGCCATCATTGGGGGGTAATGCCCATAATACCCACGCTGGGCATGCAGATTGGGCATCGCAGTTTGGTGGAATTGTACTGCAGGGGGCGCTGCTGCGCACACCCCGGTTTGTGTCCCTTAGTCGCCTTTTACGACACCTAGTCTTACTATCTAATATCAGAAGAAGAATTTGAGGACTCATACATAAATAATCTCACGCCTGTATACCAGAGGGGTAGGCAGAGACCAGGGACTGCCACTTGCCACGACCCTGACAGATCACCTTCGCTTCATCGACCTCCATAAGTCGTTACATGCACGCACGCCTGTTCCGTGTACTTGTTATCTTTGCCTTTGCTAATACATCCCTTATCGGTCGGCGCACGTCCGTCCCTTACCAGCCCTTCCACTCGCAATATATATTTGTTTCGTTAATCTTTCTTCCTTCATCCTCTCCACATGACCAAACCAACGCAACATTCCATTCTCAATTCTAGTCACTACATCCTCTTTCAGTCCGCATTTGAGGAATCATGTTTTTTATAAATAGCCGCATAAGGACCTCTGACCTCTGTGGCGTAGCGGTAGCGCATCTGCCTACCATGCAAGAGATTCCGGGTTCGAATCCCGGCTGGGGACAAAAAAAAAATGCCTAGTTTTTGGATGTTTACATGTATGTGACGTCGTTTTTTCTGGTTTCCACGACACAAGGTATCCTAGTTTCGGGCCAGAAGCAATGTATGTGCTTGTATGTAAATGTAATGTTAATATAAGATAGACGGACGGACTACAAATATCCCACAAGGGCTCCGGTTATCCGGTGCGGAACCCTAAAAAATATAAAAAATGTGAACTACAAAAGAAACGTCCTACCCTAAACTGGCTGCCCAACGTAACATAATATGAAACATAAGAATGGTCCCTTAAATAGCTACGTAACCTAACCAAGGTAAGTAGAAACATAATAATAATACATTTGAGTCAGGTAGGCATGCCTCCGACAGCCTCTGAAACATTCACTCTGCGACAAGTAACATGGGGCAAGAAACACAAGGTATTCTCATCATGGCAATAAGCGTGACGACAGTATTAAATAATCAAAGATTTAACGGCATTAGGGGAAAGTAATGGAGGAGCAATATGATTGTGGAGCCTCATCGCAGTCCATGGTGCACCTGCTCCAATGTCCATTGTGCCCTCACACCTGCTCTTTGAAGGACTTAACAGAGGCCAACGCCGCTGCAATTGCAGTGGGCCAACTATTGGCCTGGAAAAATATAAACTAGTCGAATCGCTGACACGAAAAGAAGAAAAAGACGGGGGAAGTACATATTAATAGGATTTAAAAACCTGATTCAGTTTTATGAGAAAAAAGATATTACCAATATTTGCAATAAAATAAAAGAATATTATACTGCTTTCAGCCATTTTGACTGAAACACCCATCACACCGCGTGACGTCACGCTTAGGTTCGTCGTCAGGCTATACTAGTCCACTACTGAACATAGCCCTCCCCTAAAGAGCGCCACTTTGTGCTATCATAGGGGGTAATGCCTATAATCCCCACGCTGGGCGTGCGAGTTGGGCATCGGCGCTCGGTGGAACTACGAGTATACTGCAGGGGGCGCTGCTGCCCACCCCCCGGTTTGTGTCCCTTAGTCGCCTTTAACGACACCCGCGGTAAGAATTGGGTTAGCGCTATTCTCTAGGCCGATACAACACACGCTTAGGTTAACATTGGTAAACTTCACCCGTGCTTTGTTGTGGCTACCAGTAATTACGACGTTTGTTTAGCGGGCGTGACGTCAAATTCGACGTCATAATACTGCGAGCTGCTTTCCTATAGATTAAAATAATTTTAGAAAAGTGGCTAAAGCTTCTCTCTCTAAACCTCTCCCATAAAGTGTAACGACTTTGTGGGGGAGGATTTAAAAATCTTTCGTGTTGTCAATTATTTTTATCCGGCTGAGACAACAAATTGCCGCGCAGTTTGGCAAATAGTTTATAAAATATTAAACTCTGTGATGCAAACATAAGTCAATATCGAAAAAAAAATACTTTCTTTATTTATTTTAGTATGGCAACAAACAGTATAATGTTTTAGTAATATTTTGAACTTAAGTAATGGACCTACTGGTGCCGAAATATATACAATACTGAAGTTACAATTTGAATTTGTTATGCTATTTTAAAAGAACACTAAACTTTCGTAAAACGCTTGATGGGCACGCTCGTTAGTTAAGCCCATACTCTATCACTCTGAGAAAACTCCTGTGGGTGGCAGTGGGAGGCTACATATAAAACGCAGAACACAGTCATCATGGATTTGAATCCCGAAAAAATCAAGTAAGGTAATCCGGATGCTTATTTTTTTATTTCGTCTCCTTTTTCCCTTAACTCTTATTATTTACTAGCTGTGCCCCGCGGTGTCACTCGCGGTTTGTAAATTTTCCCATGGGAATAAGATATTTTCCCGCAGTAATACGTAGCCTATGTGTTATTCCAGGGTGTCGGCTAACTCCATATCACATTTTATTAAAATCGCCCTTTAGACGTGAATAAGTAGTGTTCATTAATGAATGTGAATTTTCTTCCAGTCCTCGGAATGCCAAAAATTGGGATCCCAAATTCCGTTTCACTGGTTTCCTCCACACAGGGTATCCTAGCGAGGGGACCAGGGTTGCACCTACTGACGTTACGGGTTGAACTTAGTAGGCCACTAATTCTTATATCAAGGAATCTCCTCTTTGTGATTCCAGTCATTTTAATGCTTAGTCTGCAACCCTACATGAACTCAGAAACAAATAAATGATCAAGAATTATTTTAGGATTGCAATGGTAAACTAATTATTAAGTGTCACCTTTCGATTAGAATACCATGAGCTTGCATACCGAAGAGTATCTCTTTGACATTTTTTTTGCTGAAAAAAGTGTATTTTGCGGACATTTGAGACCCTTTGATGACAGGAATTGAAGCCGGGCAGTATTTTATCAAAACAAAAATTTGAATTCACATTCACTTTCATTAAAATGTTTTTACTTTGTTCCGTTTCCAAAAGATATTTTACAAATTTCTACATCAATAGCCCCGATTTTTTTATGTGGTCTATATACGAACGTACCATTGCAGGACAAAACTTTTCTCTCAGAGAGAGAGAGAGAGAGTATGGGCTTAATTACCACGCGTGCCCGCCGCGGATTGTTAATTTCCAGCGTTTGATGAACATTTTGGACACTAGGGTTTCCTCACGATGTGTTCCTTCACCGTAAGCGAGTGGCATTGCTACTATACATAACTACATAAACCTACGTATCTCATAGCTACATGTAACAACACTATAACTTTTACTATAACACTGCTTTAAATTCACACATGTACGTAGCTTAGAAAACAAAGTCATCGATTGGTACACGTCGGAATTCAAACCGACGACCTCACGAATGTGAGGCCGGAGTTCTACGGCTATGCAACCACGGCTCTCTATTTCTTGCCTATTGTTGACAATTAATAATTATTACATTAATTAATTGGAGTTTTTTTGCCATTTTTTCTCCAAAATGATCTAGATTTTGAAATGGACACCTAGTTTGAATTGTAACGTTCATCAACCCGCAGCTTCTGCGCTACTTTGAATAAAACCTTTTCATTTCATAATATATATTTCTTATCTAGCCTATGTAAGAAGTCTATATCCAACTGCGAGGCTCAGAAAGATAGAGTATGGGCTTAATTACCAGACGTGCCCACCGCGGATTGGCAATTTCAAGCGCTGAGGTTTGTGAACTCTTCAGGCACTCAGGTTAATACAGTTTATTGATGTGATTGAATTTTTATATATGGGTATGTTTTTACGCAGACGAAGCGGTTAACCTTATCTCAAGCTGCAATGCAATTTAACCACTTTCCCGCGCAATTCAGATATTTCTTTTGGAATGAAAATACATTTATACGGTACCGTATCGCCCTTCCATTTTCTTGTACAAACATCACATCATGTCACATTCAAACATTATTAGAATAACCTCGAAAAAACATATCGAATGGTTAAGATAAACGTTCCACAGTGATGTACAGAAAAAGGGTGATCGCTCGTAATATGTTGGCAATAAGACCGACACAATAGCATACTTTGTAACTTAGATAGCTATCAACCCTTATGTATGTCCCCACGGCTGGGGCACGGGTATCTTCCTGCATCGCAGGAAGGTTAGGCCATACTCCACCACGGGGGCCAAGTCCGGCTTGGTGGAGGATTGTAAGACAGTCTTCTTCAGGCTATATTAGTCCTCTGCTGGACATAGCCCTCTCCTTATGAGCGCCACAGCGCAAAGTTGTGCCATCATTGGGGGGTAATGCCGATAATCCCCACACTGGGCGTGCGGGTTGGGGATCGCAGTTTGGTGGAATTTTACTGCAGGGGTGCTGCTGCCCACCCCCCGGTTTGTGTTTGTAAGACAATGGCGGTCCTTATTGTCAGAACATATTTTAAACTTTCGCGACTTGTACACATACTTAGAATATTTTTGGGGCTTAATCGCGTAGTAATTTATTGTTATTTTACCTCGACGTTTCGACGAGGTAAAATAGCTATAGATAGAATTGCACAAACCATCGGTGCTTTCCAATGATCGCCATTATTATAGCCGAATTGTGCGTGAAGCGGTTGAAATTAAGAAACACAAAAATTTTAATCGGGAATGTGGTTTCAAACTGTCGCAAACGTGGGATCCGGTCATCAAGATGTGTTCGAGTGGAAAAAAGTCGCATGACTTATCGTCCGACATTGTCAGAGTAGTGTGTCGCAACCCTAATAGTGCTTTGTGATAGCTGATTGAGGGTAGTCTGAAACCTCATCAGCCGAAGATGCGAACGGGTGCCAGCCATCAGTCTTCTCGTGACCGCGATGACTGTAACGTCGTCGAAACGTCGAGATAAAATAGCAATAAATTACTACGCGATTAAGCCCCGAAAATATTCTAACTTATTGTCAGAAGTTATCAAGCCACCCATAAGACCTTTGACATGGCTTAACGACTGCCATTACATGACAGCCGGTGCCAGTTAGATATTTAAGATTTTCATGTACTCTTATTAGCGTTAGCGAGTCGTAATGAACGATGCGATTAACCTAATCTAATCACATTTTTATTGCAAATGTGTTTAGATTAGGTTACACTATTTTTAGCCTCTAAATAGGTTTTTAAATTTAGATTAGGTGTTTAGATTTAATTTTCTTTTTACAACCCCATTGCTAGGATGCGTCGTACTTATAATGATCTGGTGGCAGGCAACACAGATGTGGACATAGATATTTTTCATAAATTTCACGTATTTATAAAAGCTATCCGTGGCGCTCTCAGGGCACCTGGAGAGATTAAAATAAATTAATGTAAGTTTTCAGTCTAATCTAGTTACTCTAAGTGCATGCTAGGTACACAAGTTTAGGCTAGATCTGATCTATAATGTAAATGTATGTCAATTTGGTAAATATGTCTGTAACCTGTTTTGTGTTCAAAAAAAAAAATCGCCCATAAAGAAACTGCATAGAGAACGTTCTCTGTCTTTCTACGCAATGTACCTGGAATTGTCATAATACACCATTTTAGTTTTTCTTTCATACTCTCTTTTTCTCCGTCTCACTCTCTCTCTTCCTCTCTCTCTCTCTGTCTGAAAGAAAGCCTTTTCCCTGTAGTAGTACGTAGAAGTCTACTTATGTATGTATTATGTACATACGTACGTATAACGAAAGGAAGATCTCCGTCACACTAGCTACCAGTGCCTCAGTATCTTGAAATACGTGCTTTGAAATAACAACAGACACACTATTATTTACGAGATATGGCCTTGCAGGCACGCTCACAGTCTTAAGTGTCACTTAAGTGATATAGTGGCGGATTAGAGTTCCGCTGCCAAAGGGTCCTATTTCTAGGCCTACGCTATAATATAGCGTACCTGGGCCTAGAAGTAGTACCCTTCGGTACTTACATCATACCCACAAATAGTTTTCGTTATCAACCCTTGTATGTCCCCACTGCTGGGGCACGGGTCTCTTCCTGCATCGCAGGAAGTTTAGGCCATACTCCACCACGAGGGCCAAGTCCGGGTTGGTGGAGGATTGTAAGACAGTGGCGGGCCTTACAGTCAGAAGTTATCAAGCCGCCCATAAGGCCTCTGACATGGCTTAACGACTGCCATTATATGACCGCCGGCACCAACGGCTTAACGTGCCTTGCGAAGCACGGAAGCGCTCGGAAAACTGCCACTAGCGGTAGTCACGGGACGCTCACCCATCCCGTAACTGACCGCGCCTGCTGTTGCTTAACCAAGTGATTGATTCCAATCACTCGGTTCGCCCAGGCCACGAGCGCTTCCAAACAAATTGTTTATATCAGTAAAAAAGTAATAGATAGATAGATAAATAGAACACACTTTATTACACCACCAGAAAAAAGAATACAACCATGATTTTTTTGTACCTGTCTTATGTTGTTGTTTGTTTATTGAATGCATTTATAATATTGGATTAACATGTAACTTTAATAAACAGAAGTTTCGTTTAAAAAACTTAAAAGTTTAGTTTTTTGTTTTCCTGAAAAATGCAATTCTTCAACTTATCCCTTTTTTACTGGAAGCACTGATATTTCCGTAAGTGCCAATTCAAATTTTGAAGAGTTGTATTTCTCTAACCAGAGTAGAGAGCCGTTTGAATGAGATATGTGTGGCTGATAAACCAATAAAATGATAACAGCGGTAGATACAAATCTTGTAGTTTTCGCCCCCTGGTAGAATAGTAACTTGAGTTTTGTGTTATATCAAAAACAAAAACAAAAAATATTCTACAAAATATTTAACAGGACATTACACAAAAAATAATGCGAGCCCCTCAGGCAGAGCACCTCAAGAGGTTAGTGTTACAACGTACAAAAGCAGCTTTCTTTATCTCTGAGGTTTTTCCAGCTTCATGTTTTTTTTGGATAGGTAAATGCTGAGAAAGCCACTAATTGTTTTGTAGTCTTTATTCGAATAAATGATACATAAAATAAAATAAATAAATTCCGCACAAAACAATTACTTTTTCTGGTACTAAATAAGTAAGAAACTAAGTATCAAATCACATCAATGGCAAGTAATCTATTCCTGGTGTACAATATGTTTGTGAACCTATGAGTCATTAAAGTATATAGTTTCTTGATACGGAACCCTCGCTGCGCAGTTCGCCTTGTACTTGGCCGAATTTCATTACAACACGTCAAATATCGCAGTAAACAAATATACTGATGTCCCCTTATCCAAAAAAACACATAAAATAAGGCAACCTCTCACCCCCACTAAAATATGGCAAAAAATCTCCGCCACACACTCGAGTGCAAAAAACAAGATGGCGGTGCGGCGACCATTTTCTCTGACGTCACATCCGCACGGCGTCACGATAAACCAAGGCTTAAGGTGATTTTGAGTACGTGCTTCAGTTTTTTTTTCTCTTAGCTCGGTCTTTAGCCTTAATTTATTTCGTTAAGGTGCTCGCTCGCATACTGGCGCCACCGGTGAAAGCAAAATCATTATCCAGCATTACAGTTTATTTTGCAAAAAAAGTGTCTTGACACGCAATCATGAAAATAGTGCTTATTGGGATCTACGTATAGGTATACGAGTGATATGTAGACTCTGTTTAATAGGCTATTAGACAAAGTGAAAAAAAAGGATTAATTATACGCCTTTGTATCAATTATATAAAACCTTGTCCCAGGCACTGCAGCATCCGAGTGGTCCTTTCACCTATCTGTATGAGTGAAGATGCCACTGTATGCTGTATAAATCATCTCATTAAGTATCAATTATGTTAATTAATTAGTTTTATAACTAATCAAAAGACAATCTATGCAAAAAACGGATAAAACCTGATAATTTTGGACCTGTAGCAATTTTATCGGAAACGTCCAGAATTAGTCAAATCTCTAATGACGCCACTGTTCAATAAATAATGTATCCAAGGATCCGAGAGTTGACTTGACATATTTTGTTTGTTTTCGGAGTAGTGACGTCACTAATTCCTGTGCGACGCCATATTGCTCAAGAGCGTTTGGGCAACTTATATTCGATATCAATTAACCCTTGTATGTCCCCACTGCTGGGGCACGGGTCTCTTCCTGCATCGCAGGAAGGTTAGGCCATACTCCATCACGGTGGCCAAGTCCAGGTTGGTGAAGGATTGTAAGACAGTGGCGAGCCTTACTGTCAGAAGTTATCAAGCCGCCCATAAGGCCTCTGACATGGCTAAACGACTGCCATTACATGGCTGCCGGCACCAACGGCTTAACGTGCCTGCGAAGCACGGCACGTTAAGCAAATTATATTAAAAATTAATTTTTATTTGCTGTTCCTAGAAAATATACACGAAAAATTTACAATTTATCACTTTCTGAGCACTTATTAAACGCCGCTAAAAAATCTGAGTTGGTTTTCTGTCAAATAGCCTATTGATTGAAATAGTTTGAACTTTGAGCACTGTCCCTTACCATGGCTCTAATTTCAAATCGTAGTTACTGTAAAGCCCAGTGCAATTTCAACAGCCAATCACGAAACACAGATGACGTCACTGACAGACATTAATCAAGCAATCAATCAATCAATATATTTATTTGTGAACATAGGTATGTTTGCAATAAAGGTCTTACGGTATAGTTTAGAGCGCTATGTTCTACCCAAAACAAATGTAGGTATACAAATATGTTTAAGCATGCACATGCACAATGAACGGAGTAATGATTTAATTTTTAATATACACAATCTAGAAATGTCATAGTTAATAGTTAGGTAAAATTATATGTCATACAGTAATGTCATGAAAGAAATGTCAAAAATGTATTACAATAAATTATATAATAACGTCATTCAAAAATTCATCTAAAGTATAATAACATTTGTCAATAAGAAATTGGCATAGTTTTTTTTTAAATTTCGATGAATTCATATCTTTCATCTCGCTAGGTAATTTATTATAAATTTTTGGTGCCATACAGAAAAAGCTTTTTGACATCAGAGCTGTTTTCATTTTGGGAAGGCTGAGCTTATCAATGTAGCTTGCAATGTGAGCTTATCATTGTTAGCCGAATCGCCCGGAAATTCTTTGGCAAAGGGATTGTTTCGTCTGATAGTTTTAGAAGGTTCAAGTATTGAAGCACTTTCGTTTTTATGTAGTTTATAGATAGATATATAGATAGATAGATAGAGAACACTTAATTGCACAACCAGAAAAATATTACAACCATGATTCTTAAATCTAAGTAATGTTATACAATTGGCGGTCTTATCGCTAAGAGCGATCTCTTCCAGACAACCTTTGGATGGAGTGGATTGCATGAAAAATATAGTCGGTACGTGGTGCATGTACATAAATAATTAAATCGAAAATATATTGATAAAACAGCAAGGGAGTGCAAGAATATAATTACTTACCTACGATATAATGTACATATATTTAAATAATAATATACATAGACACCTAAAACATAAATACATATAGGTAAGCAACATATACTTAAATAATAATATACATAAATACCTAAAAATAAATACTTATACAATTAATACATATAAGCAACAGTTTATACGTATGACTATAGTTTTTTGTAGTGTAGTCTATGTAGTCTATACACGTAGGGTAGACCGAGGCGAATCGGATCATTTTCTTTGAGAGCATGAAAATCATACTGAAGTGTAATATATGTAACATTTATTTACAACTTTGTAGTCAGTAACAATCGAGCTACACAATTAATATCTCAAAACTTAAATTATTCATAAATTGTCCAAAATATAAACATACATACATACATATATACATACATACATACATACATACATACATACATACATACATACATACATACATACATACATACATACATACATACATACATACATACATACATACATACATACATACATACATACATACATACATACATACATACATACATACATACATACATACATACATACATACATACATACATACATACATACATACATACATACATACATACATACATACATACATACATACATACATACATACATACATACATACATACATACATACATACATACATACATACATACATACATACATACATACATACATACATACATACATACATACATACATACATACATACATACATACATACATACATACATACATACATACATACATACATACATACATACATACATACATACATACATACATGCATGCATGCATGCATGCATGCATGCATATTTGGTCGATGTAAGTCCGTCTGGGACGTCCCTTACCAGCCCTTCCACTCACATTCGCAATATTTATTTGTTTCGTCAATCTTTCTTCCTTCATCCTCTCCACATGTCCAAACCAACGCAACATTCCTTTCTCAATTCTAGACACTACATCCTCTTTCAGTCCACAACGTTCTCTAATCAGACTATTTCGTATCCAGTCATGCAAAGTAAAACCACACATACTACACTACACAAAATATTAACTGAAAACATAAAACACAAATATATCCGAATCGCCCCAATTCACGGGGCGGAGATAGATCTTTCAGTACGGGCATGTTTTGCACCGAGTTTAATCAACAATACGGTCATCGACATAAATATGTTTTATGTATGTTTTCTAAGATACACTCAGTTAGCTTTTAGAATATACCTCGGGCTCTAGAGTAGGCTTCGGTTTTCGACGAAAGCACATGAGTGTACTTTCGTCGAAAGCTACTACTTCCTGCTCTGTATAAAACTTTTCTTCACTATGTCACGTCTTTGCTACAAATTCATAGATGGCGCTAGGCGTTTTGAAATTGCTTATGCCAAATCGTACTTCTTAAGTTGGGGGTACTAAAACAAAAAGAGGAAGTCAGTTAGATTTTGCAACGCTAGTCGATCGTGCAGAATATTCGAAAGATATATGTGGTAATTTACTGTTTTAAGTGTGAGCTGTGTATATTAGTGTCGGTATACGTACGGGTCACGGGGTAAGTCCTTCAATATATTAAGATTGGGTGCGCTGCTCAATGAATAATAATTCTAGTCCGACATTCAAATTCCCATCCGATTAAGTTCAGGTTTTTTCTGTTGTTACAGCCTTTCGAAACGCCCTTTATGATTGGGAAGCGCATTCACGTATATACTTGTACCTCGATGGCTGCAGGCGGTTCGTTACCTGATTGGTCGTAGCGCGTCAATCAAGAGCGGGTGCCCATTTTATCAAGTTGTAACTGAGTGGCTACTGTACGCGGCAAATCCGAATAACAAAATTAATTTAATAACGTGCATCAAATGAAGTGTAGTACAAGTTCCGTGTCCACTGGGACAGTTTTGTTTCTCCGGTTTTATATTTTTAAGTGCTGTTGAATTTCGATTTAGCTCCTGCATAGTGCGTAAGAGCACTACCTATGTGTGAGAAACAGGAATACTGGAGGATTTGCCCTCATACTGTTTCCGTTTTGGGCCACCTCAGGCATTTGTAACTTTGGTTAAACTGGCTCAACTATTGGCGTGTTTGCATCAATTCCTCTTTCGTCACAAAAATACCCGGCGAATTTACTTCTGCTTCCGATGCTGTTTTTTTAAAATCAACACGTTTTCGAGTCAATTCAGCCAATTCATTAGTTATAAGAATTCTATCTCTGTGTCTCGTGACTTCCGAAGGGTCCCAATTAATTGCATCTACCGTTCCGGTTTGTTAACATAACTAAGTTGGGATAATTTTAGTTCGGGTTGGCCATCCGATTAGGTTGTCACTAACTTTAGTATGTAAAGAGGTTGCGAGTCAGAGCTACTTTACGCTACTTTTGGAATCGATGTTTCCATTGAATGTTCTCGGAACATTATCATTGTAATATTATAAAATCTCCATGTGCGTTAAGGAAGTGGTTTCCGCTTTCTTAATATAATTATATTTCTCCTTTTTTGCTAAGTTGTCGTTTCTCTTCCACCCAGAACCCAGCATGACAACTATTTTGAAAAGTTATGCAAATTATGTATCATATTCGTTCCGATATTTTTATTACGCGAATATATCTGATTCTTTCCGATAGTAGCCGAGATATATTCTATAAGCTAACAGACTGCATAGTCTAATCCTTACTTGTCTAATTTAGTAAACGAGATTCTGCGGGTAAAGTATGTTTTGTTTGTCGAAAACTGCAATATTTCTATAATGAAGTAACCTTCAGCCACAGCGGACTAAGTTGCTGATTTAGTTTGCTTTGTCCTTTAGAACTTTAGCGGGTGCTTAGTGCGCTACTGCACAAGTGAGCTTTCTACTTTGTGCTGGGTTGGGTTGGTTTATTCCAACATTTGGCACCTCCGGCGCGAGCCTACTGAGTTCCCAAGCCGCTGGCCGCTCCTAAAACACAAAATTGGTTCCCGGAATAAAACTATCGTTGCTATTGAAAGCTCAAACATTGAAATTTCGCCGGAATCCCGGAGCATGATTGAAATCCTTTCAGTGCAGTACGCTGCATGGTAGCCGTAAAGAACGTGGAGATTTTTTGGTCCTCTTTTGACCCGACAACGAAAACTATTTGGACAGTTTTGCACAATAACTTTCCAACACACAGTTCTTAACCATTTGGCAGCCAATACTTTTAAAGTCACCACCATAGATTGAACCTTATTTCTTTGAAAGTCCAAAGTCAATGAACAAATTGTTCTACCTTTGCTCGCCAAAGGGTTGAGATGCAGGTGTATTAAACGCCTTTTTATATGTTCTTTAATTACATTACGATTTGCTCGTGGCCTAGTGACAAAGCTCTCGGAGCCTAGTGGAACCGAGTGATTGGCATCCACCAGTACGCTTAAGGGAAAACAGGTTCAGTCAGGTGCAGGAAGGGAAACCATTCCGGGACTACCGGTAGTGGCATTTTTTCCGAGCACTTCTGTGCTTCGCAAGGCACGTTAAGCCATTGATGCTGACTGTCATGTAATGGTAGTCGTTAAGCTGTTTCAGAGGTGATATGGGCGGCTTGAAAACTTCTGACAGTAAGGCCTGACACTGTCTTACAATCTTCCACCAACCCTGACTTGGCTCCTGTGATGGCCCAACTTTTCTGCGATGCAGGAAGAGACCCCTGCTCCAGCAGTGGGGATATACAAAGAGTTGATATCATCATTTGAATGTACTCACGCTGGTTTCGGATACATTTTATCTAAGGATACTCGTAATATTATCACAATTACCATTATGTACGACGTCATACCGGACACGTGTAAAAAAAGGGGGTATGTCAACTGTCATACTGCAAAAAGTATGAAGTAAAATTTAACCCACGTTATTGGATTTCTCTAAAAGCTTCGTCACTCCCTCCGAGGCTTCAAATGGGTGCTTCGTTTGTGTCCAACTCTAGTTACTTTTTCGCTGTCGGGTCTTTTGTTTGGTTCTGTTTCAGGCAAAATTTTATGCATGACGCCGGGGTTTTCAGAGTTGAAGAGTCTTTGTATTGGAAAAAGAACTCTATATAATTGTTTGCTGATCACTTAACCAACCTGACTCTGGAATCAAAGCCATCTTTTTCAACTTTACGCTTTCGAATTATTCGACTACGACAACGTTTCGCCTGAATCCTTTCGCAGCTTCATTTTGAGAATGAGCCACTTGACAGACACTTTAATTTGGATTTCGCTCAGAAATTAGGAGGTTTCAACTTCACCCAAAGCTCAGTCACACGTCAACGGCGAAACTCCCCACCCTAGGCTAGGGCGCAGCTTCCGTGTTACTTCGATTTGAAACACAGTCTTTAATTTGGATTTCGCTCAGAAATTAGGAGGTTTCAATTTCACCCGAAGCTCAGTCACACGTCGACGGCGAAACTTATGATCCGTGCTAAATTGGCCGGCGATCAATCACACTAAGACGATCAAGTCTCAAATGACGCACAAGGGAAAGAGTCGTTAGTCACCACTACCTAACACTTAATGACGTTTGTTTGGCCTCACCGGCGGAAGGGACACCAAGTGATTCAGGGTCACCAGGTGGAGAGGCGGCGGATGATGGATTAATAAGCTCCGCGAATTGAATATTGACATCATTATTACAATCTATTTAGTTTCGCCAGTATTTGGTTACGAGCGGATTCGTTTGATCAATTTGGCGGTAATTATCGTCTGCGTTGGTGTTATTTTAATTCTGCTGCGTGAGCACTTTACTCCATTTAATAGATATCTAATGTCTATTTAGAGGCTAAAAATTTCACCCATGCCGGGATTCGAACCCGCAACCTCTGGCTATCCGTACCAGCGCTCTACCAATTGAGCCAATGGGCGACTCACGGCATCAGTGAAATTTCGAACCTCTTTACAATATTCTCTGTATTACGTACAGGCAGCGACATCTGACGCTGGTACGGATAGCCAGAGGTTGCGGGTTCGAATCCCGGCATGGGTGAAATTTTTAGCCTCTAAATAGGTTTTTAAATTTGTTCCTTAGCACGGGTTAGTGCATTAAAAATAAAAATAGTGTAAAGATATCTAATGCCTAATGTGCTCTCATGCGGGATTGTCCGCATTTTGATTGGATTTTTGTAAATGATACTGTAATGTTAAACCGCATACCTAGGATAATTGAAATATAATGAGCTTTTGGTTCTACTTTGTGTTATCTTTATCTATTTATTATGTTAAGAGTATTTCGTCTGATACGCGTAAATATCACCCTTGAAATAATTGAGCTAACGAGCATATGACGCTGAAATAATTGTTTAAATTAATAAATAATTGCTTGTAGTCACCCATCGTTGTTGCTTAGCTCAAGTGATTGTATCCAATCATTTGGTTCGGCTACAGGCGCTTCAAAAACATGAATTACTGCAGTTCATTCTTCTGTGCTTACGATACCGAGAACAGTTATACCGACCCTACATTGTCAACAGCAACCAGCAGGCTGGCATACCGATGGGTTTTTGCCCAACTGTCATGTCGTGAACGGAGCCCGGCGTTTTTGCTATCATAAGTTATTCCGCATAATAGTTGACACAGAATGCATGATTGATTCAAAGCAGCATTTCGCCCGTACGCGCTGAAATGTTGGGAAGTACGGTTGGAGCATACAAATAGAATCTAATTCAGTGTAACATGGGGTTCAACGGGTTTGCTCAAACTGACACTGAGTCCGATAAACAGTTAAATAGATAGAGTAATAGATACGTAGATAGATGGAAATAACAGTTGAAATGGCACAAATTAAGCGACACCATTTTTACAGCAATGTGACAAACAAAAACAACAACAAAATTATGCAAAGTAAATAAAAAGAATAATAATTCTAAAAAAAATTGTGACTAATTGACGCTTAGTTCTTAATAACACGCGATGCTCATATTTAGTTATTTATTAAATGGGTTATTGATGCAATTACGTTCTACGTAGTAAATAGTAGTGATTCGCGCGATCCGTGTAATATATGTGTAAAAAATAATAAATAACAAGCGCGACAATGAAATCCAATGAGAAGAAAAGTTCAATGTAAACAATTAACATTCTGTTTGTTGAATATCAATGTGCAATTTGAAATATAAGCCGCTGCCTGTGGGCCATAGCGTGGGGGCGAAAAAGGCAGCGAGAAAAAAACTCCACTCTGACCATCTATTTTCCAATTATCTAAAACCGCAACTGATGTAATTGCTATACGATGAGATTCCATGATTGCTATACTAACCCCGTACTCTCTCGTTGAGAGAAGCCACGTGACCCCCAATCTGATCTTTTTGACCGTTTTGATCTGACCTTATTGTCTTCATTTAACACAACATAATATTTACGTACAGGCACATACATTGCTTCTGGCCCCACACTAGGATATCCCGTGTCGTGGGAACCAGAAACAATGACATCACAAACATGTAAACATCCAAGACCTGGGGTTTTTTTTGTCCCTAGCCGGGGTCCGAACCCGGGACCTCTTGCATGGTAGGGAGGTGCGCTACCGCTGCCCCACAGAGGTCGTCAAAATTTTGTAATTTATATGGTGTTAAGTAAATGTCTCTTTAAATTGTCAATAATGCCTCTACAGTCTGATTTTTCATTCCGTAGAATTTTGACATTTCGTAAGTGTTGCTACTAAAAGAGTTCTCCACCAAAAAAGAGACAAATTTGGCCCATTTCAGAATAATAAAAAATTTTATGCTGCGTATTTTTTAAGTTTTACCTACATAAGGTTAAATCTACGTATTTACTTGCTTAAGTGACTTAATACAAAAATAACAAATATTTCAATATCATGAACAATACATCGAATTAACTTATTCGAATTTTATTCTAGAGCTGTGAACACCGCCACCTAATTTAAGGTTTAGTAAACCTTTTTAGAAGAATAAAATGTTAGCTGTCACGTCGCGTCTGTCACTTTGATTGACTTTCATTCCATTCATTCATTCGACTTCTTTGATTAAAGATTTTAATAAAAATATGTTATCTTTACTTGCGCGGTTTTTGCTGGTTGTGACGAAAAGAGACGTAATTATCACTCGTTATTCACTTTTAATGTGGAGCACCCCACTTTATGAAATGGAAACATTTACTAACAAATAAAATCTATAGACTCAGATATTCAGACTCGTATTGAAATTGAAAATTGTGCCTAGCCCGAAAGGTTTGTAATCTCTGATATGTCAAAAATGATATTACTGTCAGAATTCTACGGAATTAAAAATCAGACTATAGCATAAGTGATTGTTTTACCTCACTTCGCTTGAAGACAAATAAATAATAGGGGTTAAAGTATGAAATTGCCGTTTTATTGGAATATGTTCTTTGAATTGACACAGAATCTTCATGGTTTGAGGTTTTCGAATGAAACTTTTTTCAAATGGTTTCTATGATGTTCTTTTTTTAAAAAATGTGAAACATTTGAATATCGACTTTCCGAAATTTCCATCACGAAAGCGTTTAAACCAAAATCGCACGGTGCGTTCATTAGTAGACCCCTCTCCAAACGCAGCATTGATATTGCGGGCTGTTTCTGCCGCGTTAGTTCCGCGTCGGAACTCGTATTCAAAAATCACTCGAATTTTCGCAGTATCCATCTTTCTTGTCTAAATTTAATAAAAAAAACAATTGAAAGTCGATATTCAAATGTTTCACATTTTTTAAAAAAAGAAAATAATAGAAACCATTTGAAAAAAGTTTCATTCGAAAACCTCAAACCATGACGATTCTATGTCAATTCAAAGAACCTATTGCAATAAAACGGCAATTTCATACTTTAACCCCTAATATTTTCTATTCTATTTTATCTGAGGCTTCTGTTATAACCTGCGAAGTAAGTTATGCGCCATTACAGCATTTACATCCCGTTTTCACCGTGTTCCGTCGAACGTCGAACTGTTGTGTGATGTAACCTTTTTGCAGCGCTACAAGAAAGATAGTAATTGTGATGGCTTTATTCGATTAGATGGAAAAGGCGGTAGCTCTAACATATAATTTATTGAGTAGAATTGATATCAACCCTTGTATATCCTCAATGCTGGGGCACGGGTCTCTTACTCTATCGCAAAAAGGTTAAGCCATACACCACCACGGGACCAAGTCCGGGCTGCTGGAGGATTGTAAGACAGTGGTGGGTCACATAGTCGGAAGTTATCAAGCCCATTAGGTCTTTGACATGGCTTAGCAAGCGCAATGTGCGCGTGAGTGGCCCGCGCTGCAACAGTAAATGCTTAGCAGTCAGTTTGTTGGTTACTTCCAGTTTCAGTTCTTTATATTTCGGTCTTTTAAGTGTTTATTTGTTTTTTATTAGATAGTTATACAGCCTATATACTCAAATGCGACGACTTGATTCAGATCTAATTTGTGACCATTCATTAAGGAGTTATGAGGGAACATAGAATCATCCATAAACTAACGCCTGTGTCGCGGAGGAGTAGGCAGAGACCAGGGGCTGCCACTTTCCACGATCCTGACAGATTACCTTCGCTATATCAACGTTCGTTAGTCATTGCATGCTCGTACGCCAGATTCGGGTACTTAATTTTTTATCAACAGGAAGTTAGTAACAGGTAAATACTTCAAATATCGGGTCCCCGTGAAATGACCAACAAGCCTGCGAAACAATGGCAATTTCAGACTTAAGCCGGGTTTACACATCCGGAACGTTCGAGACTCAAAGTTTTCCCAAGAAACTGAAATTCCGTGTGTGCCACCAACAACTTTGAATATTAAGTTGCGAAGGCTTGAAGCCGTAAAGATGCTTAGCCCAGTGCCGAAAACAAGAAATTAATAACAGATAAATGATCAAAATATCTGGCCCCCGTCAAATGACCAAACTACTAGCTTGGCGCCAAACAATGGCAATCTCTAACTTAAGCCGGATTCACACATCCCGAACGTTTGAGACTCAAGCGTTTCTGAATGTCATGGGGCTTCGAGTCATAAATTATTTCATGTCTGCCACCAAAAACTTTCAATGCCAAAAAAATTATTACTAGTTTTTTTTGCCAAATACAAATTCTATCGATAGATAGATATCTAGTCTCACAATATTTAGATAGAATTTTTATTTGGCACAAAAAAACTAGTAACCAATTTTTTGGCATTACGTACTTTATTTTCCTAATATTTGAGCAGCAGCACCCGTTCACTAAAAAAAAAACAAGATGGTTGAGCCTGACGATGGCTGGTTTGGCCGATAAATTATAAAATTCAAATCCCGAAAACTTATACTGCGTAGGGTCTTAGGTCATGGCTGATACTTCAAAGCTGATGATTACAGGTTAAGATAAAGCTTGAATGAACAAATCGCACTCTGATACTCACTCGCATAGCTCTGATACAGCACGTGACTCTTGTCTCATGTAAAATTGATAATCAAAAGTCAAAATGCCTCTATTTATATATCGATTATGTATGTGTATCAATTACAGAAATATCTTATTTAATATTGTTTATTTACACCGATGATCCGTCTTTAAGTTTCTTGTTTTCCTCATCAATGGTTGTCTGGAAGAAATTACTTTTAGCATAACACCGCCACTTGTACAGTACTAATTTATTTTTTAAGTCTTTTAAGTTATGCCTGGTGTACACGCAATAAAGAATATTCTGTCTATCCTGAAGAATCAAGACGTGTAAGACCGGCCTTAGATTCGAGACGTCACCCTTTGAGCCACAAAGTGACCGCGCTCGGCCCCAAAATGGCGGCCCGACCCGAAACTGGCCTCGGTCGACGACTCGGGTGGTGGAACACTCGCAAACGACTCAAATTACCTAAGATATCAATTAAGTCCATCTGCAGTCTTCCACTTAGGTCCTCCTGATCAGGTAGCGTCCTGATGAAACCCATCACATACATACATACATACATAACCTCACGCCTGTATCCCAGAGGGGTAGGCAGAGACCAGGGACTACCACTTGCTATGATTCTGACAGATCACCCTTCTGATTACATTCTTTTTAATACACAAACCCGTGCTAAGGACAATTTTAAAAACCTATTTAGATGCTAAAAATTCCAGCCATTCCGGGATTTTAGCCTGCGACCTCTGGCTACTCGTGCCGGCGCTCTTCCAACTCAGCTAATGGGTGACTCACCGGCATCAATGAAATTTCAAACCTCTTTACAATATTCTCTGTTACACTATTTTTATTTTTAATGCACTAACCCGTGCTAAGGAACAAATTTAAAAACCTATTTAGAGGCTAAAAACACGTAATACAGAGAATATTGTAAAGAGGTTCGAAATTTCACTGATGTTGTGAGTCGCCCATTGGCTCAATTGGTAGAGCGCTGGTACGGATAGCCAGAGGTTGCGGGTTCGAATCCCGGCATGGGTGAAATTTTTAGCCTCTAAATAGGTTTTTAAATAGTCTCTGTATTACGTATAGGCAGCGACATCTGGCTGAAGTAATTTGCATCACTTGCAGCCCCGAGTACCTACTCCTTTGCAGTTAGTTTACATCGGAATCATTACATTGTCCTTAGCTCGGGTTAATACCTATGACATGGCTTAAAGACTGCCATTTCATGACAGCCGGCACCAACGAATTATGGTGCCTTGCGAAGCACGAAAGCGCTCGGAAAATGCTACTAGCGGTAGTCAAGAGACAGTCACCTATCCTGCACCTGACCGCACCTGTTCTTGCTTGGCTTTTTGTGTCAAGCCAAGCAACAACAAGTGCGATCAGGTGCAGGATGGGTGACTGTCCCGTGACTACCGCTAGTAGCATTTTCCGAGCGTTAGATTGGTTCCAATCACTCAGTTCGACTAGGCACGTCACTTCCTTCTATTCTCGGCCTTCCTCATCGTCCAGTGGGCCTCGATTCTCTTACTGCATTGATAGATAAATGGACGGGTCACGTGACTGGTGTTTTATACCATTGGTGCCTAGAAGGTGTGATACGCGTGCGGGCTTAGACTTTAAGCAGCAATAATGAATTCGCCACGTTCATGCAGTTGTCATTGTACTACAATGCATTAACGGAATCCAGGGCCAGTTGGGCATCCTTCGCTGCACTTACCAGTTCGGCATCTCACCTCTTTGTACCCCATCTACTGAATATCAGATCAGTGGCAAATTATCGACAACAGTACCAAAAATAAACGGTTATTTTAGACCAACCCACCCTGACCAGCTCCGGCGATACACCCATAATAGTTTGCAATTAATTTGCGCGCCGCGTCCGCGCCGTCTCATTACCGTAATGAGCGGCACGTGCGGTCCAGCGACAACCCTAGTTCCAGGGTTGTCACACACCGGGCGCGGTCGGAAATAGTTTTCTATCACATCTATTCAAAAAGAGATAGTTTAGTCCTCGAAATTAGGGAGCAACATAGTTGCTTCCTGTTTTCATAGCAGATCATAGCAGAGACAAGATACTCCATGTTTCTCGATGATACCGAGATATAAATTGTGGGATATCAGGGTTTTTAGGATTCACAAAGGTATCACGATCTGTTATCCGCTATACTACACACTCGATAAATATCGTAATCCTGTATTACAATCCAAATATCGTGATAAGCCTCGAACCTGTAGCATGCGCTTTTGATCTGTAGGGAAGGAAATTGATTTGAATTTGGAATTTGGATACACGTGGTAAAAGTTCCAGTCTTTATCAATCGAAAACTTACTTTATATAAAAAAAGGAAACGAAAATGTTTATTCTGTTACTATCCAATGACAATTTTTTTGTTATTATTTCATGTCATCATAATAAATAACAATTTTTCCGCATATCACCATCATAATACTGTGACTACCAACATAATATTTGTATACATTTTATTTATAAGTTTGAATATCATAATCGTTGTTTTGAAGATTTAATTCCATTGAACACTAAAGCTACTGACTTTAGTGTTCAATAGAATTAAGTGTGTGTGGAATTGGAATTGGAAAATGGAAAATGGAATTAAGGGCAACCCTCGTACCGGGGTAGTCATCGATTTTTTGTCTAACAAAAGATAGTATGTTGTATAGAATCAGGCGTTACTTTGCAGAAATCCATAATAGCACTAAAAAGTTAAAATTACTTTGCTTAATCCCGTCAAAAATCCCACAAGCACCATGCGGTTAGATAATGCACTGCCCTCCCTCCCACTTTTTCAAACAGAAGCAAGACACGAAGACACCACCACCAACAAAAATACTTGTGTAAGAAAACACGCGACGCGTTTCGCCTCTAATACGAGGCATCCTCAGGCTCCCAAATGCAAGTGACCGTCTCCGCAAAAACGCTCCGTATTTATAGGCTAGGCCGCCCCTCCCCCCGATGACGCAATGTTAAGATAGTATCTTAAATCAAAGATACAGTCTTCTTTTAAGACACCATAGATGACCAATGTCATCTATGGTATCTTAAATGCCACGATGTCAAGTTATAGTAGCAATATCTTTCGCTAAATGTGAAGGAAAACATCGTGAGAATACACGCGCGGTAAGTAAGCCCGTATACTCTCTCTGGGAGAAGGCCTGTGCCCTGCCGTGGGAATTTTCTAGGCTACATATAAAAAGATGGTCAATTGTCCCTTTTATACAGAACTGAAGCAGCTTTACAAGACGACTTCGTTGGAAATTTTCAAATTAGTGCAAAAAGCAATCAAACTCATTTATTACTGCGCAATATTTCACCATCAAGGAGAATAATTAGAGCGATATTTTTCATTTTTCAACTCCCGAGAAAATATGGATTTCGTTTAACCGTTCGCTAAGTTCGCACGGCATGATAGGTGCAGAAGCACGGAAACGATAAGGCAAAGCGCCCTATCATCCCGCTACGCACCGGTCTAGTGGAACCGAGTGATTGGAATCAATCACTTGGGTTAAGCAACCACAGGCGGGGTCAGGTACTATATGGGTGACCATCCCGTGATTACCGCTAGTGGTATTTTTCCGAGCGCTTCCGTGCTTCGCGAGGCACGCCGTCGGTGCCGGCTGTCATGTAATGGTAGGTAGTCGTTAAGCCATGTTAAAGGACTTATGGGCGGCTTGGTAACTTCCGACTATGTGACCCACCACTGTCTTACAATCCTCCACCAACCCGGACTTGGCCCCCGTGGTGGAGTATGGCCTAACCTTCCTGCGATGCAGGAAGAGACCCGTGCCCCAGCAGTGGGGACACAAAAGGTTTGATATGGACTGAAATGCCTTCCTAGGACATTCTGTTTAATTTTGTTTTCCGCTCAGAACTTTTCCCAGCGAAAAACAAATTAACGCTTTGTTTCTAAGAACAACCATCAATCATATTCTCGTTTGGATTTATTTTTAAATACAGCACACAATGCAGCTTTGTGAACGATATCAAAAGTGGAGTTTGCTTTGGTCTCTTTAAGTTTTAACTTTAGTCCAATGTTAAAAAGCCTATTTAGCCTATTTAAACCCGTGGCCTCTGGCTAACCGTGCCAGCGCTTTTCCAACTGAGCTAATGGGCGACTAACGGCATCAGTGAAATTTCGAACCTCTTTACAATACTCTCTGTATTACGTACAGTTCGAGTCCCGGCATGGGGTGGAATGTTTAGCCTCTAAATAGGTTTTTAAAATTGTCATAAGCACGGGTTAGTGTGGTGTCGGTCTATAGAATAGCACCAACCCAATTCTTCCCGCGGGTGTCGAAAAAAGCGACCAATGGACACAAACCGGGGGGTGGACAGCAGCGCCCCCTGCAGTACAATTCCACTGCACAGCGATCCCCAACCCGCATGCCCAGCGTGGGGATTATGGGCATTACCCCCTATGATAGCACAACGTGGCGCTCTTTAGGGGAGGGCTATGTCTAGCAGTGGACTAGTATAGCCTGGCGACGATGGGTTAGTGCATTAAAAAAGAATATAATTTAGTTCAATGACTAACATAGGACAATGAACCGCAGTTTTTCTACGTAAAACAAACAGTTTACAGGATTCGACATTTTCATAACTTTGGTTTATCGTACCACGTTTGAGTACCGTGTCGAAGGTTGGTTGTACTTTGACAAACGGTCTTGTAATATTGTACAACGTGTAATGTGCAAACCTCTTTACACCATTTTTATATTTATTTTTCTATCTATCATTTTTAAATATTTAAATAAAGAGACTTCTAAAGCCGGGTTTTCACGGTCTTAGTACGCTCGGGCCGAGTGCGCCATCCGAGTAAACTAATGCTTCTGATTGGACGGTTTTTCGTGACAACACCAAAATAGCCAATCAACATGGGTAATATTTTTACTGCATACATGGCCGACAACTATTGGCGTCTTTTTCTAACATGTCCCTCTCCTACTCACAAGTAGGAGAGGGACATCAACAGTTGCCGGCCACATATTGCAGTGAAAATATGGCCCGTATAGAAGCCCCTTTATGTCACTCATTTCGAAATTTCCCTCATTTTCATCATTACCATCTTTCATCATTACATTGACTAGATCTGACTTTTTTACCTGCTTATCCCTTTTTATCCAGTTTTCGGTTTTATTATAAAAGAAACAGTAAAAATAAAACAACAGTTGAAGTCGTTCCAGTTTGATTATTTATACAAGTTTTACAATACGACAAACGTTTATCTAACAAAGAATGTGCGAGATGGCATACACGAGTAGAAAGCGGCAGTGGGCTGATCACATATGCCAACTGCCAGCAAGCGGACTTAGCAGCGGAAGTCATCATGCCGCCCATAAGGCCTCTGACATGGCTTAACGACTGCTTTTACATGACAGCCGGCAACAACGACTTCGCGTGCCTCGCGAAGCACGGAAGCGCTCGGAAAAATGCCACTAGCGGTAGTCACGGGACGGTGTCCCATCCTGCACCTTGCCGCGACTTGCTTGCCTGCTTAGCACAAGTGATTGATTTCACTCACTCGGTTCGACAAGGCAGAGCTTAGTATGCCACGAGCCTACGTCCAACAGATACAAATTAAAATGCTCGGGGCATCACTAGGGCTTGCCATTAGGGCAGCCTATTCGGCCAGATTGCCATCAAGGTTTATTAAAAAAGCTCCTGCGACGTCTGCCGAAATTATGTAAGTAAGCCCGGGAAAATTACTTATTTTATCCGGAGTTTACGACCGCATTTTACAAGCGCATAATTTGGTGCTTGCTCGATTTAAATACAGGTTCTTCCACGACGCTGTCGGGTTGGTAGACTGCTGTTGTTTGAGGGAACGAGAGAGTGTAAAGGGAAAGGAGGCAGGTATATTTATACGGATAAGTACAAGGCTAGGAGTTGGCTATACGACTGCCCTAAGCATGTATAGAAATAACATGAAAATATTCATTCGTTAATTAATACGTACTTATTATTCTCCTGAAACTTTCATGAATTTTTCAACTAAATAAAAGTTGTGGGCTGAAAGAGGATGTAGTGACTAGAATTAAGAAAGGAATGTTGCGTTGGTTTAGACATGTGGAGAGGATGAAGGAAGAAAGATTGACGAAACAAATAAATATTGCGAATGTAAGTGGAAGGGCTGGTAAGGGACGTCCCAGACGGACTTACATCGACCAAATAGGGGATGTATTAGCAAAGGGAAAGATAAAAAGTACCGATAAAAAGTAATCTAAAGTACCCCTCTGGGATACAAGCGTGAGGTTATGTATGTATGTGTATGTATGTATGTATGTATGTATGTATGTATGTATGTATGTATGTATGTATGTATGTATGTATGTATGTATGTATGTATGTATGTATGTATGTATGTATGTATGTATGTATGTATGTATGTATGTATGTATGTATGTATGTATGTATGTATGTATGTATGTATGTATGTATGTATGTATGTATGTATGTATGTATGTATGTATGTATGTATGTATGTATGTATGTATGTATGTATGTATGTATGTACGTACGTACGTACGTACGTACGTATGTATGTATGGATGTATGTATGTATGTATGTATGTATGTATGTAATGAAAATTGTACAACTTTCCTCTGCCGATCATTGACACCGCTTTCCTGTGCTGTCAGTAAAATGATTGGCAAAACGTAGAAATCAACGTTAGCGATTCTTTAGTTCTCAATCCCGCCATAAAAAATCTGTCATAGACGTCACACATTATAGTGTCTAATCTGTAACAGACATGGTTTGACGTTTCGTATATTTTTACGCATGTGTTCCTAAGATTTTATTTGCAGGTTTGTGACGATATCAAAAGTTACACTATTTTTTTTTTAATGCACTAACCCGTGCTAAGGAACAAATTTAAAATAGTGTAATCAAGTGGGTACAGTGATATCGTTCTGATGTTAAAACCTAACCGCAAAGTAGGTGGTCGGGGCTGTAAGTAATGCATCGCTGCCTGTACGTAATACAGAGAATATTGTAAAGAGGTTCGAAATTTCACTGATGCCGTGAGTCGCCCATTGGCTCAAATGGTAGAGCGCTGGTACGGATAGCCAGAGGTTGCGGGTTCGAATCCCGGCATGGGTGAAATTTTTAGCCTCTAAATAGGTTTTTAGATATCAAAAGTTGCTGAAACTTTTTTCACAGGAAATACAAATTTTCAGTTACCTTGAATTCATATTACTATGCACAATATTATTTTATACATGGTTAGGGTAGTCGCCCATACTTCTAGTGAGCGAACTCCTTTATTACGTCATTGTGACGACCTCTGTGGCGTAGCGGTAGCGAGTCTGCCTACCATGCAAGAGGTCCCGGGTTTTAATCCCGGCTGGGAACAAAAAGAAGCCCAGGTTTTGGACGTTTACATGTTTGCGATGTCGTTGTTTCTGGTTCCCGCGACACAGGGTATCCTAGTGTGGGGCCAGAAGCAATGTATGTGCTTGTATATAAATTTTATGTTATGTGATGCTGGATGCGGGAAGTTGAAGACAGGGCGCTATGGCGCTCATTAGGAGAAGGCTATGTCCAGCAGTGGACTATTATAGCCTGAAGAAAAAGAATGTTATTTGAAGTGTAGTTGCAATACCATTCGCACATTATGAAGGAAAATATCGTGAGGAACCATAAGTGTCTGAGGCGTTTACCAACCTCAGGGCTTGAAATTGCCATTCCGCGGTGGGCATGAGTGGTAGCGAAGCCTTCCCTTCTGAGAGATGGC
Source organism: Yponomeuta sedellus (assembly GCA_934045075.1). Classification (NCBI taxonomy): domain Eukaryota; kingdom Metazoa; phylum Arthropoda; class Insecta; order Lepidoptera; family Yponomeutidae; genus Yponomeuta; species Yponomeuta sedellus. The sequence continues at coordinate 2,277,358 of OW203747.1, forward strand.
CGTGCCCTCCATATAGGCTAAATAAATCGACCTAACTTATTTAAAAGATAAAATCAAAACTTTATTGAGTTGAAGGAGCGGCGGTAGCCTTGTGGGTGAAACCATGGACTCGGAAGCGAGAGGCCCAGGTTCGATTACCAGTACGGGCGTGTGCCACTGACTTTGTTTTCTGAGTTATGTATGTTAAGCACCGTATGGTGCCCTACTTTTCTGTTTTAATAAATGGTAAATATTTTTTTTGTAAATCCGAGTTTAATCAATAATATTTACAAGACAATTAATAACAAGAACAGACAGAGAACTAAATTTTAAAAAACTGACACAAGTAAAAAAGACAATGTGTACAAAAAGTCGAAACAATAAAAAAGGTCTGTCGCCAACAATGTATATTTGTGAAGTTTTAGTCGCAATGCCACTCGCTATTATGAAGGAAAACAGCGTGAGGAAACCTGAATGTCTAAAGTGTTTTAAATACTTCAACTCTTGAAATTGCATTTCCGCGGTGGGCACGCGTGGTATCGAAGCCCATACTCTTCCTTTCTGAGAGATGGCCGTGCCCTCCAGTGGGACGTAAATATGCTACATAAACCAGCCGAACCCGATCATTAGGCGAAGGGCAAGAGGGTAGTTTGTAGGGAGTTTCAAATGTCTTTTAGTATTTGTTGGTAACTAATATTTAAAATATAGTGTCTCTACCAATGAAACGTTGTACGTGATTATACTATTTTTATTTTTAATGCACTAACGCGTGCTAAGGACAATTTTAAAAACCTATTTAGAGGCTAAAAATTCCACCCATGCCGGGATTCGAACGCGCGACCTCTGGCTATCCGTGCCAGCGCTCTTAACTGAGCTAATGCGCGACTCACCGGCATCAGTGAAATTTCGAACCTCTTTACACTATTCTCTGTATTACGTACAGGCAGCGACATCTGGCTTAAGTAAATTGCACGTGACTTAAAAAAACAAATTGCTAGAATTTCTTAATGATTCGCGATACTCATATATAGTTATATCATACGGTTTACCTTAAAATGTCAAAATTACTTCGCTAAATTCCGCCATAAATATTTAAATTTCCCGTTTCACATTTTAATGCTGTTATGGATTTCCGCAAAGTAACGCCTGATTCCATACAATACGTTTTACCTTATAAACTAGCGCGATTAGACATAACATTTATATACAGGCACGTACATTGCGTTTGGCCCCACACTAGGATACCCTGTGTCGTGAGAACCAGAAACAACGGCATCACAAACATGTAAACATCCAAGACCTGGGTATTTTTTGTTCCCAGCCGTGGTTCGAACCCGTTTAATATATATCAACCGATTGGTAATTACAATTCTTCCCGCGGGTGTCGTAAAAGGCGACTAACGGCCGAATACTCAAACGTCATTCAAATATTTAAAGGCATCTTAAGTAATTGACAAGCCGTTAAACACAAAATTCGTATACACAGACGTTAGTTAAAAGCTTGTGTTAAATTTAAGTGGAACACAAAATAACTGGCAGTTAAACATCACTCAGCGAAAAATTCGTATACTCGAACGCAACTTAGCGCGATTTATCTGTCAAATGGGCTGTCAAATCGAGTTGAGTAGGCGTTACAATTGAAAGTGGTCGCGAGGACCTTCAAATCGTAAAAAAGTTGTAATATCAGTGAACTTATGTGAAAAACAATGTCCTTATCATGTCGAGGAAGGGCCTAATGTGCCTCGAAGAAAAGAGGCAAAGTTAAATGCTTTCGAGTATTATAATGAAACAGACTTCCATGCGCGGTTCCTTGGAGTCTGTCCGTCGTTTGACATATAATCCAACCAGTTACAAGGAGTAATAGATCCAAACAGCCAGTGGACCAAATTTTAATAACCCTGCGTTATTAATATTTATTATGCTACTGGCATAATAACGCATAATAATAATTCTCATTCAATTCTTGTTTATATTAGTATTTATCAGGGAATAGCTTTAAAAAACCGCAATACCGCAATGTTTTTATTGTGGTAGACTTTTCAAATGTCATTGGTGAGATGGCCCTAACGTTTCGTTCTACGACAATATAAGATATTATTATTACAACATTAAACATTTTGTTTTGTACAAAACGAGGTAATAATAATTTAAGTTTGTTTCATAAATCATATTATGATTTATTTTATTTTTATAAAAATACTTCATATTTCATCACAAAACTTAAAATTGATCGAACAAATTCTGCGTAAATCGGATACACAACGTAAGTTTAAATATTTTGTCAATGAAAACAGACTTGTTGTTTATTTGACGGCTTCTCAGCTGATCACGGTCTGAAATTGTTTGAATGACGTTTGTGTATACCACTCAATATATAACAGATGTTCAAATTTGAATGCCCTTCAACTGAGTGATAGATTTGACTGACGTTTGAGTATTCGGCCGTAAGGGACACAAACCGGGCGGTGGGCAGCAGCGCCCCCTGCAGTACAATAACACCAAACTGCGATCGCCAACCCGCATGCCCAGCGTGGGGATTATGGGCATTACCCCCTATGATAGCACAACGAGGCGCTCTTTAGGGGAGGGCTATGTCCAGCAGTGGACTACAGTCTATTTATTCGTCTACTTGTCCAATTTAGTAAATAAGATTCTAACCTTAAAATTGAGATTAGATGCCTAAACTAGACATTTTCTCGCAAATTCATGAACTATCATGAACTATGTTTATAAAATTGGCAGCGTCTTATCTAAAAGAGTGTTCCAAATTACTTCATTTATGGAAATATGGCAGTTTTGGACTAAAAAGTTACAGTTTACGGGTAGAATCTTGTTTACTAAATTGGACAAGTAAGAATAAATAGACTGTAGCATAGCCTGACGACGTAACCGATTGGCAATAGCCTAAATTCAAAGCCACAACCTCCTAACTGAGAGGCCAGCCTTCTACCGATGTGCCGCCACCGCTATCTTACGGTAGCTCTTAACACACGCGTCATAAAAGCGATTATTGAACGAATTGCGGGTAAAGTCACGCATCAGCAGCGCTCATTACCATTTCCCCAGTCACAATCACAGCAGCAGTAACATCCTGAATTAAGCGTGTGGAATTATCATAATAATAATTTATGCAACGACTTCCCGTGGCGTCTACACGGTGTAGTCGGACCGACTTTGATTTCATTGCGGAGTTTTTTCGTACTATTTATTTAGATATATAGAGAACACTTTATTGTACATAAAAATGGCAGTTACGCAGATATTTCTTAACCTAAGAGTACAGACGGCGGCCTTATCAGTAAAAGTGATCTCTTCCAGACAACCTATTATTTATAGTACCTATTCGATCGATATCCACCCTTGTATGTACCCATTGCTGGCGCTCGGGTCTCTTCCTGCATCGCAGAAAGGTTAGTTCATACTCCACCGCAGGGGCTAAGTCCGGGTTAGTGGAGGATTGTAAGGCAGCGGCGGGCCTTACTGTCAGAAGTTGTCAAGCCGCCTATAAGGCCTCTGACATTGCTTAACGACTGCTGTTATATGAGAACCAGCACCTGTGCCCCAGCAGTGGGGATATACAAGGATTATTTATTATTATTTAATTCTTTATTGCACTAATTACATGAGTAAATGTACAAGGGCGTGCTTAATACGAGAAGCATTCTCTTCCAGAAAACCTTTGGTGTTGAAGAGACTGGCAAAGGGTAGTGCAGGAAAAGAAGGAGGAATACAATAATAAACTTACATAAACATAGGGAGATATATTAACTTGGTATGAAAGTGTAGAATACTATTCTTCGCTTTCAAATTAGCAATTAATACGCGATTGCAGCGCCCCCACTCCTTGCCGCCACTATCACGTAACTCCGGGCTATATTGCGAGCAACATGGCGGCCGTATTTCATGACGTCACATCCGCCAGCTAACGCGATAAACCTCGGTCAGCTTAAGCAGCTTTTAAGTGCGTTCTCCTAGCTTTTTCCATTGTTTCAGGGTTCCGCTGGCCTCTAGGAAATGGAGGAGAGGAACTTTAAATGAAATTTTAAATAGTTGCGTGGAGTATGCTGTTTTTCTCGGACAATTCAACATTTTTAGTGATTGTAATACAATGATACTTTTGACAAATGTGATAATTTAAAAATCTATTTAGAGGCTAAAAATTTCACCCATGCCGGGATTCGAACCCGCAACCTCTGGCTATCCGTACCATCTGGTACGGATAGCGTACCTTACCGTACCGTACCTTATAACTTACGGTTTTTACCTAATAAATAATCGCGATTGGACCCGTGTAATACATAATTTTTGTGATTATTGTTCTGGTTCTGCAATGAAGTAGTAGTACTCCTAGTCTATCTAACTTGTACCTTTCCTTATTTTCGAGAGTAGGTGGCTTAAAATTAAAAGAATTACCATTTCTTAACGATTCGCGATACTCATACATTTATACATTTCTATATTAATCGCGATTTGACCCGTTTAATATATAACTTTGTAAAAGAAATACTCACGATTATTAAATTAAATCGTCTCACAATGAACTACGGAGCCCGTAACCCTTACAGGTCGCGGTGGCCCCGTTTCCCCTTGATTTTTTCAACTCCGCCCTCATTTCCCGCCTCTTGTGTTGATTATTTTCCAACTAGAAGCTGTGGCGGGGTCATTTCGACCCAGTTGCCGATTCTAAATGCTTTTTGAGACGGCGTGTGGGTTAGCTGTTAGCTCGCCGTGTGAATAGATAGATAAAAAGTACTTTTTTGACGTCACAATACACAAAACGTGATGTAACATGTAGTTGTTGTTTTTATTTTAATTTTTTACGTATAATTGTTTTTATTGTTTTTATTTGTGTTCGTATTTAATTTCATTGTTATTAGTCCGTTTCGGTATGTTCGTTTATAATTTTGTGTTCGTAAATAAATATACTTCTACTTTTAACTGAATTGATTGCCGCAGTAGCTCTACCTATTTCGCTCACGCTAATATTGCCAAACTATAGTCACCTGCATCGATGACGTTGAATCAACCAATAGCAACAAAGGCGCGCGGCCTGCTATAAAATGAAACTATCTGATTGGTCGATCGACTTGCCGCACATCCAAAATTTGGTCATCTGCGCAGGTACATCCGCGAGACTTATTTCTTGTGTAGCACTGTACAATGGTTGATATCCATGAGCTATCTATCAAAGAGTTTTTTTTTGCTCTAGTGACATAAGAAGTCATGTAAATTGAACCACCGACAAAGGGACAAAAAGTGTTTCGTCGTCAGGCTATACTAGTCCACTGCTGGACATAGCCCTCCCCTAAAGAGCGCCACGTTGTGCTATCATAGGGGGTAATGCCCACAATCCCCACGCTGGGCATGCGGGTTGGGGATCGCAGATCGGTGGAATTGTACTGCTGCCGCTGCTGCCCACCCCCCGATTGGTGTCCCTTAGTCGCCTTTTACGACACCCGCGGGAAGAATTGGGTTGGTGCTATTCTCTGGGCCGACACCACACAGCAGTGTTTCACGCAAAAAATGTTCGAGTAACCTCAACACGGTTTTTGTAACCTTTTTGCCCTGACAAAAGTCGCCGCCGCGTATTTCATTCGACTTCATGCAGCCTTTTTTCCTATTATACAAACATGCTATAGGGAAATCTTTCAGCAATCACCTATCAAAGGAATGAATTGAAGGGTATGGGCTGCCACAGACTGAGCGATTGCTTCGGCGAAAAGAAAAAAAAAACTAAACATACGCTTCGCTTATTCCCAATTGGGGGAAAGAAAAGCCTCCAATTCTGTTGATCATATCTCGGCTCGCTTTGAATTTGATCTCAATGTAGAAAGCGGTGCTAGCAACGAGGGTAGACCTTGCTGTACAGTCTACAGCAGGTCAACCTTTGCATTTTTGTTAAAAAGTCCCCCGTAAAGTCAATGAGTGTAAAGGTTAATGAGTGCCAGGCTCCATAGGGACCAGTTCTGACTTGAGACACACAGTCACTGAAAACTCATCCATCTGCGTGAAGCTCCTAAGACTAGCTTAATAAGAGCGTGTTTAGCGAACTATAGACTAAATACCTATAATACAAAAAAATACCGACTGCTAAATATTAACTACTAATGCAGCAGGCGGGATAAACCTAGCTGTCTTCAGATTTTCTCGGACAGTTGTACCGACATATCGTAAATTGATTAATTGATTAAGGCTGTGCTTATATGGAGGGAGCTGTCATACAACACAATTCAACATTTTTAACTGTTGTAATATGAGTAAACTTTTAATAATCGAATTGTTGACTGTACAGTCAACAGTTTATCCTTACCCTTAGAGCTTAAGACCGTCATTCCGTGGTGAATAAGCTCATACCCTAATTACTCTAATAATTTCTGTTACTGTAATTTCTGTATACAATAGAAAAATATTCTATCCATCTATATTCTCTTTCTTTCTTAGAGAATTACTGTGGCAGCCATGAGAAAAGGCTGTATTTGTTATACGAGCTTATTTTTTATTCACCCGCTCATTTTCTAGCCTAAATTCCTGCAAGTCACGGCGGATCTCTCAGAACAGATCCTTTATGTCGTGCCTAATGATTAATGTTCTACCAGATAGCGCCCGTACAGTCTGCCGACGCCTCTTTTGCCCGACTGCGACAGAGCACAAAGGGCCGATGTGTTTAGCTCGTATGTATGTTTCTGTGCACTCTCAATGAAAATAATTTATTTGCGTAGTATTGTTACATGAGTGCGTCCTGACTCCCAAACTAGGATATTCTGTGCTATGGGTAGCCAGGCACTATCGATTCAGTTCATTATATATATATATATATATTCTCGGACAATTCAACATTTTTAGTGATTGTAATACAATGATACTTTTGACAAATGTGATAATATTAATAATTGCGGACGTACAAGACGTACGTTTTCCTTATCTGTTTTTTTTATTAAAGTGTTTTTTTTTTCAAAATTCATACTTGTAGAAACAGTTTTTGTTTAGTATAGGAAAACGAAAGTTTAGTTAAAATGTTCGCAGTTTAATAATGCATAAAACACTCAGACCACGATTATTAAAAGTTTACAGTTAAAAATGTTGAATTGTGTTGTATGACAGCTCCCTCCATATAAGCACAGCCTTAATCAATTGATTAATTAATCAATTTACGATATGTCGATATGAAGACAGCTAGGTTTATCCCGCCTGCTGCATTAGTAGTTAATATTTAGCAGTCGGTATTTTTTTTGTATTATAGGTATTTAGTCTATAGTTCGATAAACACGCTCTTATTTAGCTAGTCTTAGGAGCTTCACGCAGATGGATGAGTTTTCAGTGACTGTGTGTCCCAAGTCAGAACTGGTCCCTATGGAGCCTGGCATAAGTGTGAAAATCGAACAAATGCATTCATTCTCGTTGGAAGGATCGTTGTCTTTCTCACGCGTGAATAGAGTATTTTCGGTTGCTGTTTATCTACCCTTTTCGGCTGTTGATGAATGTGTGTACCCGGGTCTTAAATGGGTTTAAAAAAATGTAAGTTCTTTGTGGGGTTAGAAGGATTATCGTTATTTGGTTAAAATACATGAGAGCAAAAATTTGATATCTTTCGAGTTTGGTTATGTTATGATATCTTTCGAGTTTGGTTTAATCTCGATTCTTCGTTAGGTAAAACGTAATAATTACCTTAATTTTCGACAGTAATTCAAAAGCGTTGCAGTTACCATGGTCACGGGTAGACTGAAGTGGCGAGCAGTTGTCATAACATCATAATACAACCGATGTAAAAACCTAACTGCAAAGTAGGTACTCGGGGCTGTAAGTGATGCAATTTACTTCAGCCAGATGTCGCTGCCTGTACGTAATACAGAGAATAGTGTAAAGAGGTTCGAAATTTCACTGATGCCGGTGAGTCACCTATTAGCTCAGTTGGACAGAGCGCTGGCACGGATAGCCAGAGGTCGCGGGTTCGAATCCCGGCATGGGTGGAATTTTTAGCCTCTAAATAGGTTTTTAAAATTGTCCTTAGCACGGGTTAGTGCTTTAAAAATAAAAATAGTATAATCATAATACAAAGTCTTAGAGCTCGAGGTTGTCGAGGTAATCTTTGTTACAGATTCTGTGTAGATAAAAATCCTATTCAATCTTTGACATGGATTATCTCGAAAACCCTGTGCTGAAATGGGTACGTCAAATGACATTTTTGTTCATGTATAGATTGTCTTTTTATATTATAAACGGGCTTATACAGGTTTATTGTGCGTCGGTTTCTTTAAAGACTCTCTCAAAATTATGGTCACCTATACCAAAAATTTAAAAACCTATTTAGAGGCTAAAAATTTCACCCATGCCGGGATTTGAACCCGCAACCTCTGGCTATCCGTACCAGCTATCTGGTACGGATAGCCAGAGGTTGCGGGTTCAAATCCCGGCATGGGTGAAATTTTTAGCCTCTAAATAGGTTTTTAAATTTGTTCCTTAGCACGGGTTTGTGCATTAAAAATAAAAATAGTGTAACTATACCAAAAAGTTCGTACATCTTTAGTCTAAGCTTATTCAGCCGTCATTAAGTGACAAATAAACAAACAAAACAGTCCAAATAACCAACGGAGCTTCGAGAATAACAAATATTATAATATTAGCGCGACCATTTGTGCGCTTGCCTAGACTACGAGTAAATATCAAATGCAGCCGTACCCGAGTAATGTTATGCAATAAATTTCGGTCATAAATCAACAGAACAAAAACTGGCATAGTGGAAAATTCTAATCTACACGCCCAAAAACATGATAACACAGACATATTACACTTTACACACAATACATAGAAAACTTTTATCATTTAGACGCCACGGATCGCTGTGAACTTTTTGCCGTGTGAATTTAATGGGATAGGACCAAATCGTGTGCTCTGTGGGACGCCGTATACGCGTAACATAATAGCTCATGTCACGCTAGAAATAAAAGCCAGTATCGAACGAGAAGACATATTCCCTGATGGTGCAAAATGTACTTTCCTACTCAAATTATTCAACGACCCGCGACGTGGAGCTGAAAACGTTAGTGACAAATTTTGGAGTCAGCATTTAGAACTTGTCATAATAACAACATATATACGTACACACACATCGCTGATATTATAAAGGGGAAAGTTTGTAAGTGTGTGTGTGTGTCTCCTATTCACGTCTAAACGTCTGGAGCAATTTTAATAAAATTTGCTGTGAACTAATTATCAGAAAGCGCATTTCTGAACTCTCATCACAAAGATACAAATTCAGATCGCTGTGAACTTTTTGACGCGCAAGATACAATATTGGTTCTAATATATAAAGCAGTTTCTTTCTGTATTCTCGTACAGATGATTACTGACTCCGCGACTCCCCTTCGTACCTCGACGTAACCTCTTCAGCCAAAGCACTAGCGTTGCGAGGTATCGGCAAAAACTATACAATCCGCATTCACGACGTGAATACATTCTATGCAAAGTACGTACTTGTCACTGTCGTGCAATGAGTAGAGGTAGAAGAACATGGGGACTGAAACGCGCTAGAAATTAATTTGGGTGTTTCGTTCACGATATCAACCCTTGTATGTCATCACTGCTGGGGCTCGGATCTCTTCTTGCATCGCAGGAAGGTTAGGCGATACTCCACCACGGGGCCCAAGTCCGGGTTGGTTAAGGATTGTAAGACAGTGCACTTGGCCACTATGCGCTCCAACGAAGAGATGCGGCGTTTTCTAGCCCCGTCGTCGAGCACCGACGGGGCAGGGGACGCCGCCGAAGGATTGCCCGAAAGGGCGCCCGCAGACGGGGTCACGGAAGTGTGCGTAAGCGTCCCCGTGGCCCCGTCCTTTGCGGTGCGGAGGAACACCCCAGGAGTTTTAGTTGGTATACCGCCCTTTCAGGGCGGGGAGTCCGACATAACCACTGTGCTCCCCCGAGCCAGTGGTACCCGTAATTGGGGTTTCTCCTGGGTGAAAAAAAAAGGATTGTAAGACAGTGGCGAGCCTTACCGTCAGAAGTTATCAAGCCGCTCATAAGGCCTCTGACATGGCTTAACGACAGCCATTACATGACAGCCGGAACTAACGGCTTATCGTGCTTTCCGAAACACGGCAGTGCACGAAAGCGGAAGATATTTTGTTATGCGGTGGAATACTTGAATTTATAGAACGAATTAGAATTAGTACTTTTTTAATGGCTCGCGATGCTTAAACATAATTCTATATTAAACGTTACTAATTATTTATTAGGTAAAACTTAATTACTAATTTCCAATAATTCGGCAACGTTGTAGTTGCCATGGTTACGGGTAGACTAAAGTGGCGAGTACAGTCACAAAATATAACATCAAACGGCAAAAATGTAAAACTCAAGACCATATCTGTTACAGCAAATTTGTTAAAACTGTGTTGTAAGTCGTGATAAAGACGGCCTTGGTGGCGCAGTAGTTTGACACGCTGACTGTAAAACCGAAGGTCTCGGGTTCGATCCCCGGCCGGGTCAAACTAGGCAACGAACTTTTCTAGTTTGTCCCGGGTCTTGGATGTTACCTCTGTATTTATTGTATTAAATCTATCGTCGAGTTAGAACCTATAACACAAGTCATTTAGTAGTACCTACTTAGTATAGGGGTAACGAGATCTGTGTAACATGTCCATGAATATTTATTTACTATATCATCCTTTTTGCTGATTTATTTTCTCTGTGGAAGCACGCTCAAAAGAGACAGACAAACGCTTCTGTCTTTTTCTTTCGCACCAACAACGCAGGGACTAGTGATGGGAACCTATATTTTTAAATGGTTTCTAAATGTTTTCAAAATGTTTTTTTTAGATTTAACCATGTCATCTTTATCAGCTCACCGCTGCCCACTGCTGGGTGTAGTTTTCTCCCCCAAAAATTCCATTTCCCACGATCTTTTGCAAATCCAAAATTTAATCATGCAACGGAAATCAGAAATAGGAAATGATAAATTTAAAAACCTATTTAGAGGCTAAAAATTTCACCCATGCCGGGATTCGAACCCGCAACCTCTGGCTATCCGTGCCAGCGCTCTACCAATTGCTCAATTGGTGGAATTCAGAAATAGGAAATGATAAATTTAAACACCTATTTAGAGGCTATTTCATTTATTCACAATGTTATTTTACTGTTATTTTTATCGGTCTTTGTTTACTGTCTTTTATTAATTCATTTTCATTTGGTACTTTCCATAAATAACATAAGACTTTTGTTAAAAAAAAACCTAAGAAGATTTTTCTTTATAAGAGTAATTGGATTTTTTTATGTAGCCTATCAATACCACCCTCCTCCCAGAGAGAGGCAGTGTGTGTTTAATTCAATAGCGGATTGGCTATTTTAAGCGCTGAGGTATTTTAACACCTCAGACACTCAGGTTTCCTCACGATGTTTTTCTGCCGATTATGTTTTTTACCGTATTATCTACAGATTTATACAAAGATTTCTATAAACTTTAAAAACTTATTTAATGAAAACCTCTATGCTAAATTACTGGAAAATATCGATGCAAAAATTTGTATCGGCTCACATCACTAGCAGCGAGCTATCGGCAAAAACTAGGTGGTGCACAGCTTCTCCAGGCACTAGATATGTAGCGATACTATAAACTACTTGTCACGAGCACGACACACTCGCTCCGCGTATAATTAAAATAATGGGGAGCGACAAAGCTGAACTTAAGGGGAGGTTACACTATTTTTATTTTTAATGCACTAACCCGTGCTAAGGAACTTCACTGATGAAATTTAAGAAATTTCACTGATGCCGTGAGTCGCCCATTGGCTCAATTGGTAGAGCGCTGGTACGGATAGCCAGAGGTTGCGGGTTCGAATCCCGGCATGGGTGAAATTTTTAGCCTCTAAATAGGTTTTTAAATTTGTTCCTTAGCACGGGTTAGTGCATTAAAAATAAAAATAGTGTAATCATGTGGGTACAGTGATATCGTTCCGATGTTAAACCTAACTGCAAAGTAGGTAGTCGGGGCTGTAAGTAATGCAATTTGCTTAAGTCAGATGTCGCTGCCTGTACGTAATACAGAGAATATTGTAAAGAGGTTCGAAATTTCACTGATGCCGTGAGTCGCCCATTGGCTCAATTGGTAGAGCGCTGGTACGGATAGCCAGAGGTTGCGGGTTCGAATCCCGGCATGGGTGAAATTTTTAGCCTCTAAATAGGTTTTTAAATTAAGGGGAGGTTACCCGATAGTTTTGTCGGTTGTTCGGTTCGGCTGGTGTTTCTAAGTGCAACTCCAAAAAACTAGTTTATTCTGGTTAGGGAAGAGGTTAGGGTGACCTAACACAGACATAGTTTTGACTAAGCAAAAAGATTTCAGCATGCGTAGTACGATAGCCCGAGTCACTCGTTTTGTGAAGAATGAAGAAAGAAAGAAAGAAAGAAAGAAAGAAAGAAAGAAAGAAAGAAAGAAAGAAAGAAAGAAAGAAAGAAAGAAAGAAAGAAAGAAAGAAAGAAAGAAAGAAAGAAAGAAAGAAAGAAAGAAATAAACATTTATTGTCATGCAAGTTTTACAATGTTTGTATTACCTATACTAACATAGAACTTGGCTATAAATAGTAAAAAAACAAGTGGTGTTTATAAGGTTCTGTCAGTAGGAATGCATGACAATCGGACATACGATCAGCATAAGCTGTTGGATATACCTATCCTAAAAACAGCGCTGATTTTCAGGGCAGCCCGTGTTACTAAACTAATACTTAACTATTATGAACTTAAATAAACTTATACTACCTAACAAAATTAAACTACAGTTTTAATTTTGTTTTATCCTTAACTACCCAAAAAAAAAATGGTTTTCAATCCGCCCTAAAGCCTCGGACTTAGCTTAACGACTGCCATCTATCGACGGCAGCCGGCACACACTGCTAAACGTGCCTTGCGAAGCACGGAACCGCTCGGAAAAATGCAACTAGCGTAAGTCATAGACGGTCACCCATCCATGCACTGAACGCGGCCTATATTGCTTAACGTTCGTGATCGTTTAAGATCAGTCGACCAGCTGGGACTGTTTTGTTATGTTATGTTATGTTAACAATGGTATGTAATAAAATGTCAAATTAGTGGTTTGCAATGAAGAATTTTAATACCATAAATGGTTATGATTATGATAATTCCAACGAACTGGACCTTAATAAACTGGCGGGTAGTTCCACGGAAAAGCGGGTGGATATTTAATTACTGGTATTGCGCTACCCTGTTTGTTTGATCCCTGCTCGGGTATAGTATACGAGTATAATACGCCCCACTGGCTCTATATTTACTATAAAGAGACATTCGAGCATAGGCAGGTCGGTTTTTCAGGTGAAACAACCCGTTATTAAATACCACGTTGAGTAACAACCTTAATTAGTTGATGAATTAAACTATATCTTTAAACTCTTACTATGAAGGGAAATGAAATTGCCCGTATAGTTAGAAAGAAAAGAAAGGCATTTATTGGAACAAATTGACACATCCCAGGAAATACCATTACAAGGCATACCATTCATAGGTACAGTGCTACACAAGAAATAAGTCTCGCGGATATACCTGCGTAGATGACCAAATTTTGGATGTGCGTCAAGTTGATCGACCAATTAGATAGTTTCATTTTATGGCAGGCCGCGCGCCTTTGTTGCTATTGGTTGATTCAACATCATCGATGCAGGTGACTATAGTTTGGCAATATTAGCGTGAGCGAAATAGGTAGCGCTACTGCGGCAATCAATTCTGCACCTTAACCGTATCGGTTAAAGATCATGTTGAATGTACTTATAGCTTCGGGTACTTTCGTTACACTTCTTCCTAGTCTGCGCAAACGTAGATTCCCAAAGGGACTTTTATGATGTGTAGTACTGTACATACATAGAAAACAAGAACAATCCACATACTCGTAAATACAAGACTGGACAGGGCAAGCTCAGAGCTTACATCCCATACTGTCTCTCTCTCTCTGAGAGAAAGCCCTGCAGTGGGACGTTTATACACGGATGGCTACATAAAAAAAAAAAAAGAGATGTTCAAGCAAGGTAGGTCAAGGTAAAGTTTTATTGAAATAAACTTGTAAAATCCTCAGTATCAATAAAATGAATTAATTAAAATTTTATTAATTTATTACAAATTACTTTATAGGCTAGTTCATAGACTGTTAGGTAAGTTTTCACCGTATTATATTTACAACTTGGACCTTCACGTTAACTGTGAAGGAAAACGTGGTGAAGAAACCAACATAACCCTAGTGCTTAGTGCGAGTTTTTAACTACTCGATCGCGTTAACGTAAACTCATATTTCTATGGCATCGAGGAAGCGCCACCTAGCAACAAGTATGGAAATTAAAATTGCTGTGTGCGAGTTGTAATGGTTTACGTTGAGAAGTGAACACGTTTACCAGCCAAAACACGAATAAACGCGAGTGCGAGTTGTACTGTGACAGTGTTTTGCCAGTTCAAACGGCTAACTTACTTATACTCACTACTCAAGGCTCGATTAACGTGGTAGTAAAGTTATTCGATTGGATCTGTCAAACTCGCACTAAGCACTCCTGTATAATGCGCTATTCCCGAAACACGACTCTACGTATAACATCAAATTACAGAAATTCACGCTCAAAAGACAACACCTTGGCATTAATAACGTTATCAACCCTTGTATGTCCCCACTGCTGGGGGACGGGTCTCTTCCTGCATCGCAGGAAGGTTAGACCATACTCCACCACGGGGGCCAAGTCCGGGTTGGTGGAGGATTGTAAGACTTTGGCGGGCCTGACTGTCAGAAGTTATCAAGCCGCCGTTAAGGCCTCTCACATGGCTTAACGATTGCCATTATTATGACAGCCGGCACCAACGGCTTAACAAGGCACGTTAAGCCGTTGGTGCCGGCTGTCATAATAATGGCTGTTGGATATACCTATCCTAAAAACAGCGCTGATTTTCAGGGCAGCCCGTGTTACTAAACTAATACTTAACTACAATGAACTTAAATAAACTTATACTACCTAACAAAATTAAACACCTTCTACCAAAAAAAAAATGTTTTCAATCCGCCCTAAAGCCTCTGACTTAGCTTAACGACTGCCATCTATCACGGCAGCCGGCACACACTGCTAAACGTGACTTGCGAAGCACGGAAGCGCTCTGAAAAATGCCACTAGCGGTAGTCACGGGACGCTCACCCATCCTGTACTTGACCGCGCCTGTTGTTGCTTAACCAAGTGATTGATTCCAATCACTCGGTTCGCCTAGGCCACGAGCATATGCATTTGCATTAATAACGCCGCCTAATTTTCTAATTAACACCCCTTGCCCACAGACCCACCTTCGGCGCCCCTCATCACAGGATACGTCCCGGGGACCACTCTGTCTTCGGGAACGGTGCAAAAGCTGTCCTGCATTTCTACCGGGGGGAACCCCCTTGCGACATTGACCTGGTTCAAGAATGACAAGAAGGTAAGCGTAAAAGTAACACAGTTTCAGTGACGATCTCGGTGGCGCAGCGGTTTGGCACGCTGACTGTAAAACCGAAGGTCTCGGGTTCGATCCCCGGCCGGGTTAAACTAGGAAACGAACTTTTCTAGTTTGTCTTGGGTCTTGGACGTTATCTATGTATATTGTATTAAATCTATCGTCGAGTTAGCACCTATAACACCAGTCATTTAGTTGTACTTAGTATAGGGCTAACGAGATCTGTGTAATATGTCCATGAATATTTATTTATTATTTATTTAGTTTTATTTATTTATAAAAAACGAGCCTTTGAAACACTTCTCAGAGGCACTTTAACTAAATGTGCGTGTGTGTGTGTCGTAATTACATGTTATTTAAATTGGCTCTGAAGAGTATTTTAGAGGTATCGTGATTCTATAGATAACACCGTTAGTCATAGAAGAATGAAAGAATTTACTTTAAATAATGTGTGTGTGTCGTAATTACAGGTTATTTAAATTGGCTCTGAAGAGTATTTTAGAGGTATCGTGATTCTATAGATAACACCGTTAGTCATAGAAGAATGAAAGAATTTACTTTAAATAATGTGTGTGTGTCGTAATTACAGGCTATTTAAATTGGCTCTGAAGAGTATTTTAGAGGTATCGTGATTTTATAGATAACACCGTTAATTATAGAAGAATGAAAGAATTTACTTTAAATATTGTGTGTGTGTCGTAATTACAGTTTATTTAAATTGGCTCTGAAGAGTATTTTAGAGGTATCGTGATTTTATAGATAACACCGTTAATTATAGAAGAATGAAATATTTTACCGTTAATAATGTGTGTGTGTGTGTGTGTGTGTGTCGTATTTACAGGTTGTTTAAATTGGCTCTCAGGAGTATTTTAGAGGTATCGTGGATTTTATAGGTAAATAGTCACACCGCTAGTCATAGAAGCATTTATTTATTTTGTTAAATAACTCTATCCATCCTATTTTGATTACAGCAACATCTGTTTTGCAAAGAATTTATTTGTTTACACAACGGACGACTTGATAACTTTAAAACGAGGCTCGCATGGAGAGCCAGAGGTCGCGGGTTCGAATCCCAGCATGGGTGGAATTTTTAGCCTCTAAATAGGTTTTTAAAAAAGAGCCTAATATCACCGAAACGCTGTCAGAAGTCGAAATTAAACCGTCCTTTAATAATAATAATATTACATATTAATGTAATTTCACTGTCTCGTTGATTTAGCCGTTAAGGAGCTTGGGTGCCAAGGCCGAGGTAGTGGGTTTAATTCTCACTGGGGGCCGCAGTGCAGTACAGTGACCTCATTCTGGGTATATTTTCATATTTGGGTTATTTTAGGGGTTTTATGTGGATGTGGTGATCATAACTAAATATATCAGAAGATTGCGATTTAACGGTGAAAAGTCTGTATTCAATTTAGTACACGTACAATGGTTTACACAGGAGGTTACACACAATCTTAGGTTTTACGTTTTAAACTACGGTACTCTAAAAGGTTTCGGAGGCGACTGCCTCAAAAGGTTTCGGAGGAACGACTGGCTGGACACAGACGTCCGCGCGTGATCGTTGCGCTACGTTACTTTGTTGCTTCAAATGTTGACTCAGCGTTCCGAGTCCCTACACATATTTATGACGTCTAGTAACCAAATTACAGGATATCCTAGTTTGGGACCAGGCAATTTGATTGTGTTGAGCGAAAGTTATTATTATTATTATTATTGAAGAATAACATCGAAATCAGGCATAATAAGTTAGACCACGTTGAAATTTTCTCATACTTCGCCTCACCAATACAAATTCGTCCGCAGATCCATTCGACTACGAAGGCGACCGACAAATCGGTTTCCTCAGAGATCTCAATCCTGACCAACGTCACTGATAACCAGGCACAGTACCGCTGCGAAGCGACCAATACCGCTACGGAGATCCCGCTCTTCGAGACTGTCACCCTTAACGTCCATTGTGAGTTTGCTTTTTTTTCTTGCTGTTGTGTTGGCAGCCCTGGTCTTACAGACTCTTTTGTGACGTTTGAAAACTTATTGAGTTTTTCTTTTTTTTAAAGGTCATCATTTGGCCATTAAAATTACGATACTGATATTGTTTTTTTTTATACGTTCATTGAGAGATCGAGGGTTATGATTTTTTTTTTTGTAGTTTTTATGGTGGCCAGCCACCACGCAGAAGTTTTTATCATGGAAAGTTTTTTGAGATTTTCTTTTGTAGAGTTGTAGGTACTGGCCACAAATTAATAAACAAAACTATGTACTATTTTGTAGAAAAACAAAAGCTTTACTTTGATAGGCAATGGTTTTCAAAGATTTTTTGGTGAGTTTTAAATGAAAGCCAAAAAAGGTTCAAAGAAAAAAGTGTTCTTTCTTAAAGTTTTAGTTTTTTCTAGCAGTTATCCCTAACCTCTTTACAGTATGTATAGAAGTTAATTTTCCTGTAATAGCCAACAAAGTTTTAACGATTATATAGGTGCTGTAAAAGCCTAGACAATCGCAAAATTTACATCAGACATTTATCGTGTATTAGAGTTAGGTTTCACAATACTAGTATCTTAATCGCCTTTGCTAGTTAACACTTGTCAACGTTTGAAAACTATCATTAATTTTAACTGCCTTCTTTTTTCTATCTTCTATCTTTTTTGATGCATTGAAACTATTCCTTTTCACAAAAATACCAGTTCACTGTATAAATCATCTAGTATACATTTAAAGGTCTCAAGCTCAGATGTACAAAGTCATTTCTAAAAATAGTATTTTCATTACAAGTGCGGAAAGGCTGTCATTGCAAAGAGTTCCGACAAATGTCCACCCGAGCCGAGGCGCAGCCGAAGGAGAGGGTTGACAGTCGGAACAAGTTGCAATGACGGTTCTGCACGTATACTGAACGACTATTTTCAATATAGTTGCGAAAAAAAAAGCAATTTAATAAAGAAAAATTATTTGGAAAATGGCGCCAACCGTAAATAAATATAAGCAGAGATTTTTTTTCTTCACCCATTCTAGTAGGCAAAGGGAACTATGCCCATACAGCCAAGTCTCCAGTAGATTTTTTATATTGATATAAAATGAAAATGAAATTTAATGAAATGAAATGAAACCTAACTTCACTCATTCAATCAAATCATTAAATCTGATATTGAAACAAATTCTCATAAAATCTTCTATGATTTTTTTTAGTAAAAACTTCATGGTTGGTTTTTCTTTTTAATAGACATTATTTTGACAGTTGGGAAAGAAAAGGCACGAGTGCGGTACAGGTAAAAAAAAAAGCACGAGTGTGTAATAGCCCACATCCCGCACGCTATACGTCCCTGTAATACGCCACTTTTTGAGCAACTGTATTAAAAAAGTATTTCTTTACTCTTTGAGAGTAAGCCGTTCCCATCTCTTTCTGTGTACCTGAACAAAGATCAATCGCTCTCTCTCCAACAGTCGCCCCAGAGGCAGTAAAGGTACGAGCTCAACCCGAGGAGCTGACACCGGGAATCGAAGCCGCGCTCTTCTGCGACGCCGCCTCCAGTAACCCGCCGGCCACCCTGTCCTGGTGGCGGGACGGAATACCTGTCCAGGGTAAGCGATCCAAGTGAAATAACCACAGACATGATTGCAGGTGTACGCTCGAAGATAATGTAAGGAAAAAGTTAGATAGGTACTTTATTGAATCAAGTAAACCAACTTACCTCAAGAAAACCAGACAACTTACGTCAGAAGCGCTCGTGGCCTAGTCGAACCGAGTGATTGGCATCAACACTTAAGTAAAGCAACAACAGGCGCGTTCTGGTGCAGTATGGGTAACCGTCCCGTGACTACCGCTAGTGGCATTTTTCCCGAGCGCTTCCGTGCTTCGCAAGGCACGCTAAGCCGTTGGTGCCGGCTGTCATGTAATGGCAGTCGTTAAGCCACGTCAGAGGCCTTATGGGCAGCTTGATAACTTCTGACAGTAAGGCCCGTCACTGTCTTACAATCCTCCACCAACCCGGACTTGGTTACCGTGGTGGAGCATGGCCTAGCCCTCCTGCCAAAAATAGTATTATAAACAGTTAGTTAACCCACTGAACCGCCTTAAGGGTAACTTTACACTATTCTTTAACAAATGGCCACTACCCACTTATATACTGATCATTTGTATAGTCAAAAGTGAAATAGAACACAAATTGCGTTTTTGTTCATGATTACGTAGGGGCAGTTGTAATACTACTATACCTACTGTGAACTACCTATCATTATTTAATTGAAACAGGCTTGACGACAGTATCAAATAAACAAAGATTTACCAATATTAGGGGAAAATAATATTAAAAGGATTTAAAACACTGATTTAGTTTAATAAAACAAATGAGATTACCAATATTTTCAATAAAACACTGCTTTCAGCCATTTTGCCTGAAACACCCATTCCACCGCGTGACGTCACGCTTAGGTTAACTTTGGTACACTTCACCCTCGCTTTGTCAAGGCTTTGTCGTGACTACTAGTGATTATGATGTGGCGTGACGTCAGTTTCGACGCCATGACACTGCGTGCTGTTTTCCGACAGATTTAAATAATTTAAAAAAACTTGAGTTTATTACTCAAATACTTACAGGTATTTTTGTAAATAATAAATGTTAAAAACCTATTTAGAGGCTAAAAATTCCACCCATGCCGGGATTCGAACCCGCGACCTCTGGCTATCCGTGCCAGCGCTCTTTCCAACTGATACCATTCCGATGTAAAAACCTATCTGCAAAGTAGGTACTCGGGGCTGCAAGTGATGCAAATTACTTCAGCCAGATGTCGCTGCCTGTACGTAATACAGAGAATATTGTAAAGAGGTTCGAAATTTCACTGATGCCGGGGAGTCGCTCAGTTGGAAAGAGGGCTGGCACGGATAGCCAGAGGTCGCGGGTTCGAATCCCGGCATGGGTGGAATTTTTAGCCTCTAATTAGGTTTTTGAAATTGTCTTTAGCACGGGTTAGTGCATTAAAAATAAAAATACTATAATAAATGTGTCCCAACATAAGGGGTTTAAAAATCTTTCGTTATGCCTATTATAATGTTTGTAAATTAATCGCAGGTCTACCGATGCAGATGAAAAAGGGACTGCACGGAGGTACCGTCTCAAGCATCGAGCTGAAACTCAACATTACTAAGGACTTAAATGGTTAGTCGAAACCTTTCACCTTTATTTCACTGCCTCGTTAGCCTAAGCCCCGGTTTCTGGTACACTTACAAGCCCTTAATCTACCGTTAGCAGCTGTCACTTGATCAAAGTGCATATAAAAAAAAATTACAGCTGGTAACAGTAGATTAAAATTTTGTTCGAGAAATTGGGGGTAAGAGTACCAGAACACAGGCCGTGGATTTGATTCGCGATGGAGGCCGCCGTAATTGATTCCACATAAATTATTACGTACAAATTAATGGCTTAAGTGTCTCGGCGCTTGAAATTGCCAATCCACGGTGGGCACGCCTGGTAATTAAGCCCGTACTCTCCCTCTGAGAGAAAGCCTATGCCCTGCATTGGACGTATACTAGACTACATAAAAAAACCATTAAATGTGACTATAGTCTGTAAAACATAGCTTGAGCTCCACGACAGCGACGATCTCGACACCAAATGTCACTTAAAGCATGTTGATAACGTCGATGGAAAGAAGAACTTCGAGAAGTTGGAATTATGAAACCAAACACGTGAAATATTATCTTAAAAGGTTCTATTCAAGTAGAGGTATAGAATAGTACATCCTAAAATCATTTTCTGATTCGAATTTTGAATCAGAGTCACTAGCATCACAGTAAGACGGAGTTTACACGTTCAGTCTGGCGTCAGTCAATTCCGTCAGTCTGGTTAGACTGACGGCAGACTGTTTGTCTATTCAGTAGACTGATGGACCAGACTGATGGATAGTCGAATATTTTGATGCTTCATCAGTCTGGCATCAATCCGAGCTTGATCAAGGTCACGGACTGAACTGACGCCAGACTGAGCGTGTAAACTCCGTCTTCTTCAGGCTTCATTAGTCCACTGCTGGACATAGCCCTCCCCTAATGAGCGCAAGGTTGTGCCATCATTGGGGGGGTAATACCCATAATCCCCACGCTGGGCATGCGGGTTGGGGATCGCAGTTTGGTGGAATTGTACTGCAGGGAGCTGAGGGAATTGTAAACTCCGTCTAACACTAGTATATTGTTTAATAGGTTTTAACTAAAACAATGTTCACCCTTTAGAGGAGAGGAGAGAGGAGAATAAGAAGTTTATTCGCTAATAATTATGATTATTTTAATTCTAATGAAATTTGATAATGCTTTTCAAACAAATAAACTTCAATTCCAATAGTAAACCTCCAGTTCAGATCATCCATCACCAGAAACTCGCCAGGTCGACTATAGTCTACAGATTATAGTTGACCTGGCGAGTTTCGTACATATTGTTTTGTACGATTCTTGTTACCATGGCAACGCAATAAACAAATATCTTAAGAGTTTGGCTTGAAAGAAGGTTACGGTAACAATAAAACATTCTCCCACGAAAATTCATTACTGGGATATCGAGTATTCTAGGTCTTAATTCAGATCTTTGTCTATCTGTATGTAAATTTTCGTGTAATTCCATTCAGCTGTCATTGCGTAGTTGACAAACAAACTTACATATATAATATTCTTCTTCAGGCTATATTAGTCCACTGCTGAACATAGCCCTCCCCTAATGAGCGCCATAGCGCAAGGTTGTGCCATCATTGTGGGGATTATGGGTAGTGCCTATAATCCCCACGCTGGGCATGCGGGTCGGGAATCGCAGTTCGGTGGAATTGTACTGCAGGGGGCGCTGCTGCCCACCCCATGTATAAAATTATAGTAGGATTACCTACGTCTGTGATGTCTTTAATGAATTGTAACGTTTTTTAATTTTATTTCTTAGGAGCTGTCTACACCTGCCAAGCTATGAACGAGGTTCTGCAGCGCAGTGTGCATGACGCCTTAGCCCTGAAGGTTCTTTGTAAGTATTGTTCAAAAAGTCTACGCAACACAGGTAATTAGTCTTATTACACAGGGCTGGCTCACGCGCCGCTGACACGCGCTTGCCGCATTTTAAACATTATATCCGAACAGGCCGACGTATTCCATGTTGCTATGAGTGAACTCAAGAGAATAGCACTGTTTATTTAGACAATGTTACTTGAATACGTTATTGGGACAATTTATGTGAATAGCTATTATATTGATGTTATTAGAGATAAGATTAGATAAGAGATAAGTTAAATATTTTGAAGTAGCATACCATTTGCATTAGGTGAACCCTGTACTGAAAGGTATTTTATGGAAAAATAAAATAAGCTAAATAAAAAGTTGTAATTTATTAACTGACTTCAGAAAAACGAGGGTGTACTCAGCAGTGCGTCTGTAGTTTTTTTTCTGTTTTCAACATATATATTAATGTGGTATGTTTAATTTATATACTACATACATACCTACATCTCTCTGTATCTCAAAATATTTTGATAGACTTGTGACTTAACAAAATTCTCAGAAACAACAATTGTACATAATCTTAGTATCCGTAGGTACATTTAATTTTGAAACGAAAACAGGACCTAATCGATTTCACGTATCAAGCCAAGTTCTCTTCCTACCCGTCCGGAATATAGGCGTTTGTTTATGTTCGTAAATTTGATCTACATTTAAACCCCGCAGACGCGCCAATCTTCGACCAGTACACCCCAGAGACGGCAGTGGGGGTGGAAAACGACCCCCTGGTCATCGTGATGAGGGCCGACGGCAACCCTGACTCCATCACCTACACCTGGACGAAGGATGGCCAGCCTATCACGCAATCTTCGTATACCAGTAGCAGTGAGTATATATTTTAAAAACCTATTTAGAGGTTAAAAATTCCACCCATGCCGGGACTCGATACCCGCGACCTCTGGCTATCCGTGCCAGCGCTCTTTCCAACTGAGCTAATGGGTGACTCACCGGCATCAGTGAAATTTCGAACCTCTTTACACTATTCTCTGTATTACGTACAGGCAGCGACATCTGGCTGAGGTAAATTGCATCACTTACAGCCCCGAGTACCTACTTTGCAGTTAGGTTTTTACATCGGTTGTATTATGATGTTATGACAACTGCTCGCCACTTCAGTCTACCCGTGACCATGGTAACTGCAACGCTTTTGAATTACTGTCGGAAATTAAGGTAATAATTACGTTTTACGTAACGAAGAATCGAGATTAAACCCGTTTAATTCATAACCAAATCTGGCTGAAGTAAATTGCATCACTTATACATACATCAAGTAGTTCAAATAACACTTTTTACATCAAGTATAAATTTGTACTAAACCGTTAATTATATTCTTTTTAATGTACTAACCCGTGCTAAGGACAATTTTAAAAACCTATTTAGAGGCTAAAAATTCCACCCATGCCGGGATTCGAACCCGCGACCTCTGGCTATCCGTGCCAGCGCTCTGTCCAACTGAGCTAATAGGTGACTCACCGGCATCAGTGAAATTTCGAACCTCTTTACACTATTCTCTGTATTACGTACAGGCAGCGACATCTGGCTGAGGTAAATTGCATCACTTACAGCCCCGAGTACCTACTTTGCAGTTAGGTTTTTACATCGGTTGTATTATGATGTTATGACAACTGCTCGCCACTTCAGTCTACCCGTGACCATGGTAACTGCAACGCTTTTGAATTACTGTCGGAAATTAAGGTAATAATTACGTTTTACGTAACGAAGAATCGAGATTAAACCCGTTTAATTCATAACCAAATCTGGCTGAAGTAAATTGCATCACTTATACATACATCAAGTAGTTCAAATAACACTTTTTACATCAAGTATAAATTTGTACTAAACCGTTAATTATATTCTTTTTAATGTACTAACCCGTGCTAAGGACAATTTTAAAAACCTATTTAGAGGCTAAAAATTCCGAGCCAGCACGGTTAGCCAGAAGTCGCGGGTTCGAGTCCCAGCATGGGTGACATGTTTAGCCTCTAAATTGGTTTTTAAAATTGTCCTTAGCACGGGTTAGTGCATTAAAAAGAATATAATCATGTGGGTACAGCGATATCATTCCGATGTAAAACCTAGCTGAAAAGTAAGGTACTTGGGGCTGCAAGTGATGCAAATTACTTCAGCCAGATGTTGTCGCCTACGTAATACAGAGAGTATTGTAAAGAGGTTCGAAATTTCACTCATGCTAAGTCGCCCATTAGTTCAGTTTGGAGAGCGCTGGCACGGTTAACCAGAGGTCACGGGTTCGAATCCCGGCATGGGTGGAATTTTTAGCTTCTAAATAGGTTTTTAAAAAAACGTACAAATAAATTTCAACGCCCACCTCTCTTCAGACGAGAGAATCGTCTCCGAGGGCGGCATGCTGAACATAACACGGGTGTCCCGGCAAGATGGCGGCGTGTACACATGCGAGGCTGTCAACTCGCAGGGAGCTGCCACTGTCAACGTGACAGTCTCTGTGCATTGTGAGTACACACCTTTATTTATACATGTCATAAGAGTGACATATTTGAGACGGCACAGTAGAGGCAGGTAACGTTATAGTTACAGAAAAACGTTTTTAGGAGACTTTATATCATTTTTTAAGATACTCTGAACTAGGTACATTAACAGATTTCAGAAAAAATATATAGTCGAGTCATCCTATAGAAAAACTTTTTTGATGCCAATCGATGTTGTTCCTTATAAGGATCAATAGTCTCCATTGGATCTATTGAGGTTTAAGTAGTAGAAATGTCAGAAATCGTGAAGTTTTGCCATACGTTTGCACGGAAACACTTTGGGGCATGTAATGGCAGTCGCTAAGCCATGTCAAAGGCCTTATGGATGGCTTGATAACATCTGACAAGTAAGGCCCGCCACTGTCCTACCGTTCTCCACCAACCCGGAATTGGCCTCGTAGCTGAGTATGGTCTAACCTTCCTGCAATTCAGAAAGAGACCCGTGCGTCAGCAGTGGGGACATACCAAAAGTTGATATAAAAAAACAGCGGCATAAGTTTATTTCAGTTTTACTCAACCTGGTCTCGTGACTTAATGAACCTAGAAAAAGCGCTTACCTAAGTAGAAAATAGTTGCATCGTTTACCATCTTTTCTTTGTACAATTCTTCGTTTTTGAACTAAAACTTTCGTAAGCACAACACATTGTAGACTTTTAGTCCGGATTTACTTACGGGTGTTGTTATATCGGAAAAGTCCGACCAGGAGCGAAACCTGGTCGGAATTTTCCGATATAACAACACCCGTAAGTAAATCCGGACTAAAAGTCTACAATTCTTCGTTCCTTAGTACAATTTGGATTGCACTTAAAAGTAGTAAGAAGAGGCACATAACACCGTGCCATTTTCTGGTATCGACCTTAGCTCCTTATTTGCAAATAGTTAACTTTCGTTTAGTTGGACAGTAAAAGCAAAACGCTTGAAAACTGTTTGACGACAATAATGTGCCTAACAAGTTTATGGAGCGCGTCTTAAGTAACTATATTACCTCATTTTTCACCTCACTTTCTGGATTTGAAGCAGATTTCCATTTCAATTTCTTTAGTGGAATCGTTTGAGTAAACACGGCTTTTTTCTTTTCAGATGGTGCCGGTATAAAGTCTGTCTCGCAGAATGGAATAACAAATCCTAATGAAGATGCCGTTTTGTCGTGTACGGCTAGCGGTGAGATTGTTTTCATTATTTGTTCATTCGAGTTCGGTTCACTATAAACCAAGTTACTTACCTCACTGCATTCGAGTTAGTTTGCTTTCCTTGTTGCCATAACTGTTTTGTTGGAGGCTAAGAAGCAAAAGTCTACTGATTTGATTTTCGAAGTGTCACGTTTCTAAAAGAAAAAGTTTTAAAATCCCTATCAGCAGAAATTCATAATCATTGACTACGAAACATTAAATGATGTTTAACGACAGTGTAACGACATTCATCATAAGTCATAACTCAACTTATTTAAAGATGAAAAAATGAAAGACATTTACTATTACAATAAGATCCGTCACAGATACAAAATTAAAAGATATTTGACTTAATATGAACAACATCATAAGAAAATGAAATACACAGTTGAAAAAACAAAAAAAATGATAAGTTTATCGTGTGCTGCATCTGAATTGCCACAAAAGCAGCAGTCAGTTGAGGGAGTGAGCCCTCAACGCTAATTTTCAGTCAGTGCCTGACATTTATTACTTGTATGATATATAGTACAATTATTGGACCAATTTTAAGTCAAACACTATCAAAATCAACTTCTTCTCTTACAGGTAACCCTCTAACGGCAGAGCACATCCGATGGGAGCGAAAAAACTACGAAATAAAACCGCAAAAGATAACGTTCGACTCAAAAAACATGACCAGTTACTTGGTCATAGAGAAACCAACAAGGCAAGACGTTGGCAGATTTCAATGTGTCGTGGACAACGGTATTGGTGGTGCAGTCAAGCAAGACGTGATGTTGGTTGTGAAGTTTAAACCTGAAATGGATTCGTCGCCAGCTTTGGCCAAGTCTGCGACCAATGTTGGTCATGTGGGCAGGCTAACCTGCAAGTAAGTATACAAACTATTTCATGATAAAACTGATGCCAATCTTAACAATTCGTAAAGTTAGCACATACATTAAAATATAGCTAGTTCAATTCAAAAAATGTCCGTTGTTAGGTTTAACAAATTCGATCACTACATGATTCAATGTCAATATAACACCCAATTATGTCAAGGCGCCCACTTTACATTCTATGCCTAGTGTAGAGTCACCGTTACTCCAAGTCACTTACAACATGTTTAACCTTTCATAGTCTAAGCACTGTTTAGCCAATTTTATTTGCCTGTGTGTTTTACTCTTCACGATAATAAATATTATTTCATTTGACTAAAGACATTTCTGCAAATATGTTTGCTTTAAGAGAAAATATTCTAGTCTTGGTTATGCCTAAATTCTACAGTTTGGTTGTTTTAAAAATGTTTAAAATAAGCCAAATTTGATGCAAATGTTCACATAACTCGCTTGAAGGACCGCGGCTTGGACTGTCGATCTAGGGCATGTTCCATGCTACGTATCTCAATGGCTATTCAACGAGTTAATGCAGCCAGTCTTATGGGAAGCAAAGTTGGCTAGGGATGATTAAAATAGTATGTTCCGAAAGAATGTTAATTTGGAAGATGTAAATGTCGAAAAGCAGCAAAATTTACAAAAGGATCCAATAACAACATACCTCTCCTTTTCAGATGCCAAGCGGTCCCGGCACCAAACTTCACCTGGTCCAAAACTGGTGTCAAACTGCCCGTAAATACGTCCACCAAATATTTTGCCGAATACAACAAAGTCGACGCCATTACTTACACTTCTGTTTTGCTCATTAACGATGTCAACTCCAACGACTATGGCAACTACGAGTGTGGAGTTAGGAATGACGTTGGATTTGCATCAACGAGTGTTAAGCTGGATGTAACTAGTGGACCAGGTAAGAAAATTTGTACAGACGGTAATGATGACAATAATTATGATATTGTTTTTCTTAGTAGGTCCGTAGACCACTCTCATGGATTCTCAGTATAATATTAGTAATGCCGCTCATAAATGTCCCTCTGCAGGGCACAGGTCTTCTCTCGGAGAGAGAGAGAGAGAGTGTAGTATGAGATTCCCATTATGATTTTATCCAAATAAGAGTCATATCTCAACAATATTTATTTACCTATGTGACTTTACATATAGAACAGAATATATTTATTTGTCTTCAAGCGAAATAAGACACAA
This sequence comes from Yponomeuta sedellus, assembly GCA_934045075.1. Lineage (NCBI taxonomy): Eukaryota > Metazoa > Arthropoda > Insecta > Lepidoptera > Yponomeutidae > Yponomeuta > Yponomeuta sedellus. Next base: position 2,305,553 of record OW203747.1, read on the forward strand.
CAATCACTTATACTAGAGGCATTAATGACAATAAAAGAGACTTTTATTTAACAGTTTACCAGTATATTTAGTTTTATTGTCAAGAACAAGAAGGCTAATCACGGAATCATTTTTTTTTGTATTTTGCGTATTGGCGTTTTATGTAAGATTTTGGTTGTCGTTTTGGTATTTATAAAAAAAAAACGATTTTTCTTTGTATTACATCTATTTATTTTTCGATCATAATTTATAATGTCACCCCTTTCATCAATCTTATCATGCACAGCATCCATCTGTATGAGATCTTCACTTATTTTTATATTTATTCCGTTTTTTTAATCTACTGTTAATATTGGTTTCTCTTTTATAATCCTTAGATCAAGTAATATCGATGGCAGTGACCAACATCACTCACGACTCTGTCACACTATGCTGGGTACCAGGGTTTGACGGTGGATTGGCTTCGAGTTACAGGATTCGATATAGGTGAGTTATATTTTTTTCTTCGCTATCATAATGTAGAGATTAATCATTCAGCTAACTTGTTACATACTTTTCCAAATTACTTTACACTCATAAACTATCAACTTCATCTTTTAGAGTTGAGTGTCAGTTCAATTCATTAGTACTTCATTTTTCTATGGTGTCACTTACATTTAAAGATAAATGTTGTTGAAAAGTTTGAATAATAAGATAGGTAGGTACATTAAGCTATTATGAGTATTTTGCCACCTGTGAAGTTATTAACAAAAACATTGGTTAACGCAGAAACTGTGACTTAAAAAACTTTGCTGTTTAAACATAGATGTCCCATTCCGATCATTTCATCTAAATGCAGAAATATTCATAAGCATGGATAATCCTGTTATCCAATAATAAGCAGAGTTACAAACTTTTACAAGCTCCAGTATCTAGATCGTCTACATTAATTTTAATTCAATTTACTTCGCTGGAAGCGGTGGTAGCTCAGTGGGTAGAACCATGGACTGCCAAGCGAGAGCCCCAGGTTCGATACCGAGTGCGAGCATGACTTTGTTTAATTTCAAAGTTACGTACATTTGCGAATTTGTAGTCGCAATACCACACGCTAACCGTGAAGGAGAACATCGTGAGGCTTGGTTGGCTCCGCACGTATTGACTAGTCTTTCCTGTGGGCTAGGCCGACTAAGCTCTCAGGATGGTATAGGTGCTGGGCAAGCCTACACCATCTATAAAACCATGTCCTAGGCACTACAGCGTCGGCATCCATCTAGTGTGAGTGAAGATACCACTGGACGCTGTATGAATCATCTCATTAAGTAGATGCAAAAAGGCCAATATTATTATTATTATTACTTTGCTGACAAAGTGATTCTTGGCTACTGTCGTGAGTAGTCCCTGTCATGCGCGCTCTCATGCCAGTTAGGTACTTTTACATGTTTTTATGAAAGTTTTTTCAATTCCTCTTCATCATTATCAACCCAGTATGTCGTCCTCACCGAGGGGCACGGGTCTCTTCCCTGAGGAAGGTCTTCAATTCCTCCTAATGTATTTCATTACCATCCCTCGAAATCCTGTATCCAATTTCACTCCCGTTCACAGGAAAATCTACGATGAAGCCTACCACTACGAGGACGTGGTCCCGAAAAACTCGACGTCATTCACGATAGTCAACCTGGAACGGAATACTGACTATGTCTTCTCGGTCATGGCCATAAACAAGATTGGCCAGAGCAAGTACCGACCTGATGACACCAAGGCTACTACTTTGAGTAAGTCTTGAAAATTTGTAACAAAAATTTGTTAATACTGCAGTACGTTTTTATCGCCTCTCCGACTTGCTAAGATTTGCTGGAAGAAGTCTCTTTCTGAGATGAGCTCGCCTTTGTGCAAGTAATTTCCTATGTAGTATCGTAATGATTCATGTGTAAAGTATAAAAATAATATTCCTTTTATTAGGCTTAAAATAAATTAAAGGAAGTATCCCCACAAATTTCACATCAGCCATATTATTTTACAAAATATACATTTGCCAAGTTAGGTATTAATTGAATTTGGCAAATGTAACGCTTCAGTTATGAAGCAGAACGTTTTCCTTTGCATCACACAAAGAGACTAACTAAATAAAATCTGAATTCGAGTGCTTTAATACAAAATTGGCTGAATTTTGCTTTATTCACTAAATAATAAGCAGTGGTGCCTAGCGTAGCGAGAGGCAGAACGCCGGCCTCACTTTCGGGAGGTCGAGTGTTCGAATCCAGGCAATAACCATTACTGTGTTTTCGAAGTTACGTAGTTTCCAAGTAACCGTAATAATAACTCTTATGACGATAATTTCATGTGAAGGAAAACATAGTGAGGAAACCTGAGTGTCTGAGGTGTTGAAGCACTTCAGCACTTAAAGTTGCTAATCCACGGTGGGGTACACGTGATCATTTTTCCCTTACTTTCTCTCTCTCTCTCTGAGAGAAGGCCCGAGCCCTGTAGTGGATCGCATTAAGCTTCATAAAACATTAAGTAAATAATAACATAATTATGATTTAATTATTAAATGTCGAAGGATAATCTGCATACTATAAAAGGTACAATTTACCTTTCACAGTCTAGAAGTATCCAAATCGTTAATCTGTTGCTTCTATACCCATACAGAAATATAAAATACCAATTTTAAGACATCTTGATATCAATATTTTAACAAGATTTTATCGGACGAAAGCCACAAAAAGTGAGAAGAAACATAAGTTCTAAATTGAAAATTCTTTCTTCTTTTTCTTACGCTGCGTTCTCACAGACGTAATCCCGTCATCAGTACAGACAAACTCGGAAGAATACAACTCGTACAATGTGCCTGGAGTTTTTATCATTACCGGCACCATAGTGGGCACTGCCCTTATTTTGTTGAACGTACTGCTGATTGGATTCTGTCTGCATAGACGGACCAATAAAAGGATAAGAGGTTTGGATTGTAGTAAAAACATTATGTGTTTTGAACGTTGTGGTAGTTTTTTTTCTTTAGGAATTATTATAAGCTTATCGAGTAGACTTTTGTTATTCTATTAATGTTTGTCCTGTGGTATTGTATTATCATCTTCGTTTTGTCTATCATCATCAAAATTTTCCATAAGCGGTCTTCTGTCCTTTACATTTTAGTTAACATTGTGTTCGTTTTCATTTTTCATTTTATTTTGTTTTTCTCACTCTAACCTCCAGCTTCATCTGAAGTGTCAGACCCTCTGTATATTTTAGTGAACGTAACCTATTTTTGTTTTCATTTTTTAATTTTATTTTTTCTTTCTCACTCTCCCCTCCAGCTTCATCTGAAGTGTCAGAGCTAAACGTAGTGCCCACCGAGCTTGTCGAAACCTCTGACATGTCAAAAAGTGTCATTGTCTACGTCAGCATCACCGGCGCTGTGCTTGTCTTGATCAATGCAGCTTTGGTCGCTTGCTTTGTTTTGAAACGACGAGCTAGGCGTTTGAAAGGTAAGGATTTTGTTTTACGTTGCGTTTTCACTGTCACATGTATAGTGCTTAGTGCGAGTTTGACAGATCCAATCGAATAACTTTACTACCGCGTTAATCGAGCATTGAGTAGTGAGTATGAATAAGTTAACCGTTCGAACTGGCAAAACGCTGTCACAGTACAACTCGCACTCGCGTTTATTCGTGTTTTGGCTGGTAAACGTGTTCACTTCTCAACGTAAACCATTACAACTTGCACTCAGCAATTTTAATTTCCATACTTGTAGAAATATGAGTTTACGTTAATGCGATCGAGTAGTTAAAAAACTCGCACTAAGCACTCTGCTTTGTGCATTACTACCACTTTTGTAAGTTACACCAAAGTAATAAAATTTTGGCGTGGCGTGAAAAATCTTTGCCAATCATAGCGCGGCATGTGAAGCCGCGAACGTACCCGTCGGCTATTATCTGATGGGTACGCGTCATGTCTGGAGTTCGCGGCCGCGTTGCGTAGTCGCGGCGTCGCGGCAGTCGGGACTTGACAGTCGGGAGTTGACACTCAGGACTTGAGAGTCAGGACATGTCAGTCGGGTCTTGACAGTCGAACAGCTTCAATAAGTACCGACTGTCAATAGGCGGTACAGTCTGTTAGCTTTTAGAATATACCTCGGCTGCTATCGGATAGAATCGGACATATGATACACTCGTGTGATTTCGGCAAATACCGAAGCCTACTCTAGAGCCCGAGGTGTATTCTAAAAGTTAACAGACTGTACTTGTTGGAGCTTCTGGAAAAAATCTTATGCAGTTGCAACAAGTTCGTTATTTCAGTGATGTTTGGATTTTCAACCGAATGGTTGGAGTCGGCAGTGGCTTGCACTATTCTGCGCCACCGGATAATGCCGAAAGTGGTAGAACTGTAACTTGATTTAATAGCCAGTATTAATAGCCTTGATTTAATAGCCAGTATCCTTAATTACAAATTAGAGAAAAGTCTCTACGTTTTTAATGATTTCATTGGAAATTTCCTGGAAAACTGTCATATGTTAGTATGTGAAGCGTTTTTTATATTTTACCTTATTGGCATTAATTGTTAACCGGTTTATTTTGCATGTTTTGATTTTCGTTTTTAGAGCTGTTCCTTGTTTAAATATTTTGTACCCTAAGAAATATCACTATTAATGATTATCAAAAGCCATACACGAATTAAATATAACTACAAAATTTACTGCTATCTCCTCAACCAACGCCAAGTTTACGTAGATATGTGGATTAACCCTTGATTTGGCATGGGAAGTATGAATGGTTCCTCGGCTTTGAACTTTATTTCAAGTTGATAAGATTCACTTTAATGTGAAGTACAATTATTACTCCATCGCCCTATCAAACGTTAACACATCGCTGACACTGCTGAATGAGTTATCGAAAATATTGCCATTGTATTCTCCTTTTTTATTATAAGATTTAAAATTATTTTCCATTAAAGATACATCTACTGACAACATAGTATCTGACGATCACTTAATCAACTTAAGTGTTCACGGGACGGTCATCCTGGCACTGCACCTGACCGCGCCTGTTGTTGCTTAACTCATGTGATTGATGCCAATCACTCGGGTCGAGTAGGCCGCGAGCGCTTCCTTTAAGTAATAAGTTTATTGACCATAAGAAGTGTTTACATTACGGGCTTAGCTTAGTTTAATCATTTCATATGCTAATGCTAAAGTAGGGGTCGTTGATACCTGTACTAGTTAAAACTGTATTACAGGTGCCAGCGCCTTCCCAATTAAATTGACACTATTTATTCGAAAATAGTATAATCATGTGGGTACAGCGATATCATTCCGACGTAAAAACCTAACTGCAAAGTAGGTAGTCGGGGCTGTAAGTGATGCAATCGAATTCAGCCAGATGTCGCTGCCTGTACGTAATACAGAGAATAGTGTAAAGAGGTTCGAAATTTCACTGATGCCGGTGAGTCGCCCATTAGCTCAGTTGGATAGAGCGCTGGCACGGATAGCCAGAGGTCACGAGTTCAAATCCCGGCATGGGTGCAATTTTTAGCCTCTAAATAGGTTTTTAAATTGTCCTTAGCACGGGATAGTGCATTAAAAATAAAAATAATAATTAAAATTGTTTTATACGGATTTATGCTCGTTTATTAAATTTTTTACAATTTTCCAACGTTTTGGCACTTTTTCCTTTGTCATCCGAGACCACGGCACCTGAAAAAGTGCCGAAACGCTGGAAAATTGTAAAAAATGTAATAAAAGAGCATAAATCCGTATAAAAACAGTTTTAATTATGTCTACTGCTCGTGTTAACCTTAGAAAATACTATAAAAATAATATATTCTCTAACCTCTTCTATCCCAATCACAGAACAAGCCGGCCAGTCTTCAAAATCTGCCACGATAGAGATGTATGCGCCATCGTCCTACAATGACACTATGACGGGAGAAACTCTGAGCTCGGTCTCTGAGAAATCTGAGACGTACTCAGCTGATGAGGACGACAGACAGCCACCACCGATTCCGGAAGTTCCGAGCTTGCAGAGTCGGCATATGCTCAGTCAGGTAAGCTTGAAGCTTTCTTACCACCAACCTTTGAACTATTATTTATTTACTTATTATTTTATTTTATTCTCTAGGAAGATTAACAGCTATTACAGGTTTACAATACATAGATAAATAGGACATACTCAGCCAATTAAAAGTCTTCACGAGTAGTTTTAGATTAGCTTGAACGCAGACTTGAACCATTAACGCAATGAGAAAATTATATTAAAAATAGAAACACGAATAAGAAAGGAGTAATTAATGATTTATAAAATAGATTGATTTAACCAAGCCCCCCCCCCCCCCACCCAGTTAAAAAAAAAACTACGTGTCAAAAAACAACTGATTAAGCACGCGCCTCGACTCAGAATGTGAAGTATTAAACAAATCCATCCAAATACAAAATTAAAGATCTACATGAGCTCTGAACTAAAAGAGATCCAATATTTCGTGTTCACAACCCTTGTATGTCCCCACTGCTGGGGCGCGAGTCTCTTCCTGCATCGCAGGAAGGTTAGACCATACTCCGCCACGGGGTCTAAGTCCGGGTTGGTGGAGGTTCAACATTTAAAGGAACCAAATAACGTAGCGGCGGTAGCTCAGTGGGTAGAACTGTGGACTTGGAAGCAGGAGACCCAGGATCGATTCCCAGCGCGGGTATCTACCGTGGACTTTGTTTTCCAAGTTGTGTACATTTGCCGAAGGCAGCGGCTCTCACTTTCATGTTACCTTGTACTTTGACATTCAGCTGACAGAATGTAAATTCTTTTCGTTGAAATAAATTGAATTGTGAAGTTATAGTAACAATACCACTCGCAAACTGTGAAGGAAAACATCGTGAGGAAACCTATTTTTATTTAGCCTATTAACATCCTACTACAGGGCACAGCCCTTCTCTCAGAGAGCGCGTTTGTGCTTAATTACCACGCGTATCCACCGTGGATTAGCAATTTCAAGCGCTCAGGTATTTGAACATCTCAGACACTCAGGTTTCCTCACGATATTTTCCTTCACAGCTGGCGAGTGGTATCGCTATTAAAACTTCCAAAATCTACACAACTTTGAAACCAAAGTTTTTGGTTCATACCCACGCTGGAAATTATACCTTTCCCTTCCGAGTCCAAAGTTCTAATTGAACTACCACCAAAGTACTTTTTTAAAAGTGTTTTGTCTGCATTAGTTAGCCCGCCTCACTCACGAGCACAGGCCTCACGTGTGACTAACCCCACCTCCCCCTCACAGCAGACGGACAGCTACCTAATGGAGGATCAGGGGATCATCCCGCCCCCCCTGGACTACCCTCCCCCCAACTACGCGGCGTACGAGGAGCACGCACGCACACTGCCGCACCCGCACAGACACAAGGACCTGAGTGGGCACAGCACGCTGGGCCGCGCCGGTGAGTGGGCAGGTAGAGTGTGTTTTGTGTTCTGTTGCCTTTTTTGCTGACTCACTGATTCACTGAGTTACTAATTCACACTAATTCAATTGACTCTCTGATTCGTGTACTGATTTCATTTTATTCCGCCAATTTATTCTGTTATTCGATTTTGTCATTGATTGACGCACTTAATAATTGCGAGATTTACCCCCGGTTTCTGGTTCTGTTGCCTTTTTTGCGGACTCACTGATTCACTGAGTTACTAATTCACACTGATTCAATTGACTCTCTGATTCGTGTACTGATTTCATTTTATTCCGCCAATTTATTCTGTTATTCGATTTTGTCATTGATTGACGCACTTAATTATTGCGAGATTTACCCCCGGTTTCTGGTTCTGTTGCCTTTTTTGCTGACTCGCTGATTCACTGAGTTACTAATTCACACTGATTCAATTGACTCTCTGATTCATGTTCTGATTTCATTTCATTTCGCCAATTCATTCTGTTTTTCGATTGACTCATTGATTGACCCACTTAATAATTGCGAGACTTACCCCCGATTTCTGGTACACTAACAAGCAGGTAATCTAATGCTAACAGCAGTCAGTTGGCAAAAGTGCATACGAAAAGAAAAAATGACAAGTGTTAACAGTAGATTGTTAGTGTTCGTGAAAGTTGGGCTAAAATTATCTGACACTCTTCAATGATTTAGTAACTCATTGATTCACTGATTCATTGACTCACTATCCATGGACTCATCCACTGATCAGTTTATTGTCTCATTAAGATTTGTTACTTGATAGATATTCCTTTATTGTTACCAACTATCAAACGATAATTAAAAAAACATATACGCATGCTTAATATGAAACTTCACAAACTTCACATTAATTTGAATCACTGATTCATTGGCTTATTTATTTATTTAATTATTGATTTACTAGTAAATGTCTTTTTACTAGTAAACGAATTCAATGACTCACTAATCTACTGTTGCACGTCCCCACACAGCGTTCCTGTTTGTATTTAATTTAGTACTGTTTTACTAATAAATGTGTTTTTTCATTGCCAGCAGGCAAGCAGAACTATGCGCCTGCGCCGAGCCCGATGCCGCCACTGGACGGATCCTACTACAACATGTCTTCGGACCGCTACCTGTCGTACCCGCCGCTTATAGGCGAATACCTTCAGCAACAGGTGAGTCAAACACACACACTCCCACACACACTCCCACTCGATTTTGTCATTGATTGACGCACTTAATAATTGCGAGATTTACCCCCGGTTTCTGGTTCTGTTGCCTTTTTTGCTGACTCACTGATTCACTGAGTTACTAATTCACACTGATTCAATTGACTCTCTGATTCATGTTCTGATTTCATTTCATTTCGCCAATTTATTCTGTTGTTCGATTGACTCATTGATTGACACACTTAATAATTGCGAGACTTACCCCTGGTTTCAGTTCTGAACGAACGAACGAACGAACGAACGAACGAAAAAACGGCGGGACGGACAAACGAACGAACACACACAACACACTTACATTTTACACATTATATTATTATTTTCATGAGATGTATCTTTAAATGTTTAGTCTAAGACTTGTTTTTTGTTTGTTTTCCTTAAGAACTCATCGTCATCGTCAGGCTATACTAGTCCACTGTTGGACATAGCCCTCCCCTAAAGAGCGCGACGTTGTGCTATCATAGGGGTAATGCCCATAATCCCCACGCTGGACATACGGGTTGGGGATCGCAGTTCGGTGGAATTGTACTGCAGGGGGCGCTGCCCACCCCCCAGTTTGTGTCCCTTAGTCGCCTTTTAACACCCGCGGGAAGAATTGGGTTAGTGCCATTCTCTAGGCCGACACCACACGACACTGAAGAACTAATTTTGAGAAAAATCTAGACACATTTTGGCGACCTAGATACAAAACGAGATGTGTTGAGGTCCCGACCACAGGCGGCCATACAATATAACTTTAATAATGGTACCAGAAAGAATGCCACTAGCGGCAGTCACGGGACGGTCACTCTGCACCTGACCGCGCCTGTTTCTTAAGTCAAGTGATTGATTACGATCACTCGGTTATACTAGGCCACAAGCGTTTCACACTAAGCATTTCTAATGGCTTTATAAATGTATATGTCGGTGTGCACTCATACAGATTGTACCCTAAAAACACAAAGCTGATGATACTATTTTTGTTTTTAATGCACTAACCCGTGCTATGGACAATTTTTAAAAAAACCTATTTAAAGGCTAAAAATTCCACCCATGCCGGGATTCGAACCCACGACCTCTGGCTACGTGCCAGCGCTCTATCCAACTGAGCTAATGGGCGACTCACCGGCATCAGTGAAATTTCGAACCTCTTTACACTATTCTCTGTATTAAATACAGGCAGCGACATCTGGCTGAAGTAAATTGCATCACTTACAGCCCCGACTACCTACTTTGCAGTTAGGTTTTTACATCGGAATGATACCGCTGTACCCACATGATTATACTATTTTTATTTTTAATGCACTAACCCGTGCTTTAAGGCGCTTAGGGGCGCCTTAAAGCAGGAGGTTCGAAATTTCACTGATGCCGGGTAGTCGCCAGTTGGGAGAGCGCTGGCACGGTTAGCCAGAGGTCACGGGTCCGAGTCACGGCATGGGTGGAATTTTTGGCCTCTAAATAGGTTTTTAAAAAAATTGTCCTTAGCACAGGCTAGTGCATTAAAAAGAATAGAAGATTTCTCATGTTCATTTCAAAACTTATTAATAACAAGTTATGATTTTTATTCCATCGGTGGCGCTGGTTAGGGCCCCTAAGCTCCTTAAAAGCTGAGTCAACAGGTGTGTCTTCCTGACTGACCAATTAGGACAATCAGATAGCGAGAGGCCGAATGATGGCATGCAATAAAAGGGGCTTAGGGTGCGCCATTACCTCGGCTTGACCTGGGATTTTTTGCGCGCGAACGGCAATTCAATTAAAGGCGAAGGAAGAGGGCTCGAAAAAGCCTTGTTTGTTGAAATCACTGCGTTCCGAGTGAAGAAAAACTATATATTTCTAACTTTTGCCCGCTACTCCGTCCGCGTGGACTTTTTTGCAAGCCCGTTCACTCCCTTAAGGGTTAAATTTAGAAAACGGCGAAACACGTGTTTAATAAATTGTGTTTAAGAGTATGTACTTAAAGTTTCAAGAAAATTAAACAACATCCTTTACACCTCTCATACACATTTTGGCAACCCTTTTAGCCCCCTTAGGGGTAGAATTTTAAAAAATACTGTCTTAGTCCTTGGCTACATGATATATAGACCCACTGTGCAAAATTTCAGCTTCCTAGGTCCAACGACTTGGGCTGGGCGTTGATCAGTGAGTCAGTCAGGACTTTGAATTTTATATGTATACATTTACATAATTGCAGTAAAAAAATTGACACAGAAGTGTTTTGGCTGATCGTGTTTCGTTGTTAAATAGACTTTACCTTTACTATTGTAAAGGTAAAGTCTATTTACCCTTACTTGTCCATTTTGGTAAACAAGATTCTGCCTGTAAAGTAATACTTTTTTTTAATGCACTAACCCATGCTAAGGATAATTTTAAAAATCTATTTAGAGGCTTAAAAATCCACCCAAGCTGGGACTCAAACCCGCGACCTCTGGCTAACCGTGCCAGCGCTCTCCCAACTGAGCTAATGGGCGACTACCCGGCATCAGTGAAATTTCGAACCTCTTTACTCTTTACGTGTGAGCGCTGGTTTGCATTCAGTGCCCACGGTTTATAATACGCGGTAGTGCGTAACAATTGCTGATGGCAGGTGCTGATGATTATGAAACTGCCTGAAATTCCCAATTTTGTTCAGCAGCAGGGCCGCACTCCCACGCCTCCTCAGCAATACGGTGCAGTGCCCAAGCCGCTGCTGATGAACGGGGGCGTCCACGGCTCACCCTCGCACGCTGCCTCGCCGCCACACAACTATAATATGGACAGTAAGTTACAAACAAAATACGATATCAATCGATACCAACCTTTAACAGTGGGAGTTGGGGCACGGGTCTCTTCCTGCATGGCAGGAAGGTTAGGCCATACTCCACCACGAGCGCCAAATCCGGGTTGGTGGAGGATTGTAAGACAGTGGCGGGCCTTACTGTCAGAAGTTACATATCAAGCCGCCCATAAAAACGCCCGTATCGGCGTTTTTCCGAGCGTATCCGTGCTAAGCAATGCACGATAAGCTGTTGATTCCGGCTGTCATGTAATGGCAGTCGTTAAGCCATATCAGAGGCCTTATGGGCGGCTTGATAACTTCTGTCAGTAATGCCCGCCACTTTCTTACAATCCTCCACCAACCCGGACTTGTCCTCGTGGTGGAGTAAGGCCTAACTTTTCTACGATGCAGGAAGAGACGCGTGCAGTGGGGACATGCAAGGGTTGATACCGGTGTTAATATATTGACATATAGCTGACCCCATGCATGCCATTATCTTCATTATTACTTCATTATCTTTCGACACACTAAATGAAATGTAAATATTTACACAGACTATCACTTTTCTCTCAAGGGATACATTCGCGTACAATACGATTAAAATGAGTTAACAATTCGGTTGTGTTAGTTTTGAGCTACAAAGGAGGTTTTGTTGCTCATATCATTCTTGTATTGTATTCAATAAGACTACTTAATATTATAATGATTGTTGTGTTTAATGAAAGTCTATAAAAGAAAAGAAATTATATAAGTACTATGAACTAGTTATTTAAGTTACACAATTTTATATTAACAAATTTATATTGGCAGCGCCCTAGCAGGGTTCTTGTCTGGTACTTTTACTATATAAGACATCTCATGTACAACAAGAAAGCTCAATAAATATCTTATCGTATCTTAACGTGTAATATATTTAAATGTCATATCTGTAAATTGATAACTCTATGTGAGAGATGAGGGATTCACGACGGTTACCGAGGTTGGCCGAATCGTTAACTGATTTCGTATAATCGTACTGTACCGCTCACGTCTTTTACCAAGAGAAGGAATCCCATCCATAACGTCGCATTCATTTGTAAAAACTGCCTTCAACGATTCATCTAACATTTGTCTATCTCTACTCAGTCCCTTTAGATCGTCAATCCGCTGGTGGAACTCTGCGGCGGCAGAGGCTCGAAAAGATGGCGGTGCCACCGCCTGACGTGACCGTGCTGCATCAGGGCAACTGTGCACAGGTTTGTGCGTTACGTTACATTACATTACATTACATTACATTACATTACATTACATTACATTACATTACATTACATTACATTACATTACATTACATTACATTACATTACATTACATTACATTACATTACATTACATTACATTACATTACATTACATTACATTACATTACATTACATTACATTACATTACATTACATTACATTACATTACATTACATTACATTACATTACATTACATTACATTACATTACATTAAATTACATTACATTACATTTACATACAAGCACATACATTGCTTCTGGCCCCACACTAGGATACCATGTGTCGTGGGAACCAGAAACAACGACGTCACACAGGTGTAAACATCCAAGACATGGTCTTTTTTCTTTTTTTTGTCCCCAGCCGGGATTCGAACCCGGAACCTTTTGCATGGTAGGCAGATGCGCTACCGCTACGCCACAGAGGTCGTCTGTGTCATTCGATTCTTTTGAGCCGCTTTTGGGTGCTAACTAGTATTTTTGTCAGTATGTTTATGTTGTTACCCCCTAAAGTATAGTCATTAATCTTTTCGTGTTTGGAATTTCGACTATAACGCAAAGCATGCACGGTTTAAAGCAATGTTCAAAAGGCACAAGAATACAATATTAAATTCCCTGTTTTGTTTTTTCAAACTATTTAATCTGTGGTTAACGGTGCCTGGTGGTACAATTATTTAATACTTTGAATAATTAACTATTTATGTAAAAGTGTCATTGTACTACTGTTGGTTTTCCTTAATAAATATTTTTTTTTTTAACTTTAACATAACATTTTACATACTGGCACTTACATTGCTTCTGGCCCCACACTAGGATACCCTGTGTCGTGGGAACCAGAAACAACGACATCACAAACATGTAAACATCCAAGACCTGGACTTCTTTTTTTCTTTTTTTTTTGTTTCCAGCCAGGATTCGAACCCGGGACCTCTTGCATGGTAGGCAGACGCGCTACCGCTACGCCATAGAGGTCGACTATTATAAATTATTATAAATTATTATAAATAAATAACTGACAACCTCTGTGGCGCCGCGGTAGCGCATCTGCCTACCATCCAAGAGGTCCCGGTTTCGAACTCCGGCTGGGGACAAAAAAAACCCCAGGTCTTTGATGTTTACATGTTTGTGACGTCGTTGTTCCAAGGCACAGGGTATCCTGGGGCCAGAAGCAATGTATGAGCCTGTTTGTAAATGTTATGTTATGTAACTGGCGCCACCAATGGAATGAAAATCGTATCTTGTTAATTAAGAACAATGACTAACTCGTTACAAAATAATTTTAGATTTCAGTGTCGCTTTTAAACTCGACAGTATTGTCGAATCTTCTGCATTGAACCTTTCTGTTACTACAAAAAAAATAGCCAGGATTTGAGCTAAATAAATATTTATTTATTTATTTATTTATTTATTTATTTATTTATTTATTTATTTATTTATTTATTTATTTATTTATTTATTTATTTATTTATTTATTTATTTATTTATTTATTTATTTATTTATTTATTTATTTATTTATTTATTTATTTATTTATTTATTTATTTATTTATTTATTTATTTATTTATTTATTTATTTATTTATTTATTTATTTATTTATTTATTTATTTATTTATTTATTTATTTATTTATTTATTTATTTATTTATTTATTTATTTATTTATTTATTTATTTATTTATTTGTTTGTTTGTTTGTTTGTTTGTTTGTTCGTTCGTTCGTTCGTTCGTTCGTTCGTTCGTTCGTTCGTTCGTTCGTTCGTTCGTTCGTTCGTTCGTTCGTTCGTTCGTTCGTTCGTTCGTTCGTTCGTTCGTTCGTTCGTTCGTTCGTTCGTTCGTTCGTTCGTTCGTTCGTTCGTTCGTTCGTTCGTTCGTTCGTTCGTTCGTTCGTTCGTTCGTTCGTTCGTTCGTTCGTTCGTTCGTTCGTTCGTTCGTTCGTTCGTTCGTTCGTTCGTTCGTTCGTTCGTTCGTTCGTTCGTTCGTTCGTTCGTTCGTCCGTGCGTCCGTCCGTCCGTGCGTCCGTCCGTCCGTCCGTCCGTCCGTCCGTTCGTTTATTTATTTATTTATATATTTATTTATTTATTTATTTTATTTATTGGATTTTAGGAAATCCATCGACTAATACAGCAAAATGGAGGGTGCCTTGTACAATATAGCAGCAAAAAGTCATTTAAAGGTTTTCACTTATAGCTACATTATAGCTACATAGAAAGTTGTGACGGTGTAAACCTCTTCACACCATTTTTATTTCTATCTATCGTTTTCAAATATTTAAATTACGTCACAAATTCTTCGATTTCCATCACTACTACTTTACCCTTTGACCAAACTTTTTTACCTGCTTCTCCGTTTATCCGTTTTTATCCAGTTTTCTGTTTTATTAACATATTATACTAAATCTACAAATAAAACCACACCTGAAGTCGTTCCAGAGTTTATTATTATTTATAAAGATATCCAACGTTACACTGGCGCCCAACGTGGGGCGCCAGTGGAATTAAAATCAACTTTGTTGATTTTAAATGCTACGTTCACACCACTACGACTAATTCATCATACACACATATTTCATTACAAATCGCAAGAACCCCTCCCACATTTACAGATTCAAGTCAATACAGAGAATAGTGTAAAGAGGTTCGAAATTTCACTGATGCCGGTGAGTCGCCCATTGGCTCAATTGGTAGAGCGCTGGCACGGATAGCCAGAGGTTGCGGGTTCGAATCCCGGCATGGGTGAAATTTTTAGCCTCTAAATAGGTTTTTAAATCTGTCCTTAGCACGGGTTAGTGCATTAAAAATAAAAATAGTAGATTCAAGTCACTCATCACCATCTCCATCATTATCAGCCATTTGACACCCACTAGAGAACATAGACCTCCTTCATGATTTTCCAAGCTTCCCGACCCTAGAGTCTACTACTTACATGGTATTTCAATAGAATGATATAGGCACGACATTGGTTGTTATTTGCCTCAATACTATAGTCTACAAAGCTATAGCAGTACAATTTCATTCCAGGGGTATAATCCGCGTAAATTAAATAGGCATCTCTCGCGAAGAAGATCGAATCGCGCGAGGCGCCGAGTTAAGTAGCACGGGTTAAGTTAAGTAGCATTACAATGCGATTAGTTACTAGACTACCGATTGTGTGAATGATACGACCATTTCCGGAGTTATACTACTTGACTCTATTGAACAAATTAGCATTTTAGAGACTCATCCTCTTGGTCTTGTGCCGTCTAAATCTAGCGACACCCCGCCACAATAACCTTCTAAGGCCTATGTCCTCAAGTGATCACAAAATGTTATTTTCAAGGTCGGGCCTTACGAGGATAACCAGGTCATCAGACCATCTGGTCACTCAAGCGACTAAGAATTTAACCCGCCTAACAAGACGCCTTTGTTTCAGCACCTGCAAATGCAACCCGTCCCAGTCAAGCAGCCACAGTCAATCCTCAAAGACCCGTCGCGTCACAAATACGGCAACCAATATGGCAGTCCTCTGTCTACTAGCACGCCACAGAACAATTCCAGCCAAATACTTACGGTGCAGAACCTGACGACATCGGACGTGCCCCAGTACGGAACGATACGGAAGGAGAACAAAAAACAAAACGTCACAATAGACGAATCCTACAACAAGAGGAACGAAACGCACGTGGTGTGAAATGAAACCGGCGGAGTGTGAGAACACCAGTGATTGTGAGTGAAGTGTAAATAATGGAGACTAGTTAAAAGACGTAGTTAGACAAAACAAAATGAATTTTTCATGAATGTGATAAAGATAACGAACTAATGGAGGTGATGCTTAGTCCAGGCTTAGATAGAAATACATTTTTGACGACTGGTGAACGGACATTAACCTCCTGACCTTGAAAACGACAACAGAAATATATTGCCATTTTCAAGGTCAGCCCTGAGGAGGTTACACGATTTTAATAGAACGGTTAGCTCAGGAATGTGTGTTGAAATATTGTTGTTGGGATGGAGGATACAGTTTGTTTAAAACAGTGACACGTTGACCTTGAACAATATCCTTCAATGTTCAATTTAGTCAATACATAAATTTGGTCAAAATTGAACAGAAAATTTTATTGTTTCGAGGCACACGCACTGGAACAAGTCTACTTGCTGTATTTTCTTGAGCGTGCTAACCTTTGTCTGGTTGTATTAATTGTTCGACTGACTTTATCATAATAATTAATAAAAATAAAATAATTAATGTAAAGAATAATTAGACGAAATGACGTCCAAGTAATGCGATTGTTAAATGACGCGTTTTTATGACTGTCCAGTTGTTCTATCGTTTTACTTAGGTTAAAAGTTCAAATCGGGTGGAATTTGAACTAAGTTTAAAGTATTAACAGACGATCGAACTTGGTACTGGCCGGACAGCGGATTGGGAGTACCATCGGACCGAGCGAACACTATCGATATCGATATCAACCCTTGTATGTCCCCACTGTTGGGGCACGGGTCTCTTCCTGCATCGCAGGAAGGTTAGGCCGTACTCCACCACGGGGGCCAAGTCCGGGTTGGTGGCGGATTGTAAGACAGTGGCGGGTCTTACTGTCAGAAGTTATCAAGCCGCCCATGAGGCCCCTGACATGGCTTTACGACTTTCATTACGTCACAGCCGGCACCAACGACTTAGCGTGCATTGCGAAGCACGGAAGCGCTCGGGAAAATGCCCCTAGCGGTATTCACGGGACAGTCACCCATCCAGCACCTGACCGCGCCTGTTGTTGTTTAACTCAAGTGATTAATTCCAATCACTCGGTTTGACTAGGCCACGAGCGCTTCGAACACGAAATAGTACGAATTATGTTCGGCTCTTTCTTTCCAGACGAACGGATATGGTATGGAGCGTAAGGAATCAGGTGTCCGGCCCGTACCAAGTTTGATCGTCCGTTAATATCCATACTGATATCAGTATACAAATTGCTATGCAAAAACTTTATTGTAAGTGAATCGACCGTCGATTAAAATAATTTTATGATTCCCTTGAAGGATCTCTTTTTTATTACAATATGTATTTACCTAAGTTTTCAATAGTTCAATGTTCTTACGAATTGTTAAAAATACTTACCTTAGTGTTTATGAATTCTATAAAAATTTAATGGGAAAATTTTGAATTTGCCCCGGCGCCTCTGAGTTGCCGATTGTTCGATATATTTTGTCTAAAAATGTTGATTGCATTTAATTGTTATGTAAGTATATGTTTTAATCACAACTGCCACTAAAGATGAATAAGCGAAAAAAGACAGCAAACTTTAGCCAACAAACTGTAAATAAACAAGATAATACTCATCGCAAACTGACAATAATTTTTAAGATTTAATTTAATTATGTTTTTTTAATTATGATTCTACTGTAAATATACTTTTATTTTAATTCAAAACATAATTTGCTTTCTCATTTATTTGATTTTAATAATACAGATACCAAAGTCTATTAATTTTATTTTCTTAAGTTATTAATTTACTATAATTACCTACTATTGTTTAATGACTGATTTGTAATTTTTTTGTTTCTATTCTAGTTTTTCGAAATGTGCGGACTCTTTGATAGAAATTGAATGTTTTGATCTTGAACTTTTTTAATATTAAATTAAATTCCATCCATTGCATAACCGATTTTTTATATTCAAAGTGTTAAATGTTACATTTCGAATTTAATAAAAAAAAAAAACTAATTACATTTTTGTTTTATTTTTTTACCTTTCTTATTATTTGCTTTATACCTAATTAAAAACATATCATATTGTCTTTTGTCAGTTTAATTGTATTTGTGAATGAAACAAAAAGTTGTGCCAAATTTTATTAATTTGCTTTACATCATCTATTAAGGCGCTTTGGGGTGCTAACTAGCGCCACCAATGAAATACAAAACATAACTTGTTTTACAAAACGTCTTTTTAACAAATTATGATTTTTATTCCATTTGAATCGCTAGTTAGCACTCTAAAGCGCTTTAAATGTTTTAATGGCAACTACTACAGCTGTGTCAATCGTCCTCTTATAGTAGCTAGAAAATAATGGAAATAGTTAAGTATTTAATTAGTTAATATAAAAAAATGTGCCTTATACTTTTATGCCATTTTGTGAAAATTAATATCAAAGTATAAAATATTGCCAAATTTTGTAGGTTAACGCATTATTAGGTATATAAAATACCGCGCATTTAGGTGGTAAAATATATCCGAATATCCATAAACTCCTTTGTTCGTGATTCTTTAAAACTTATAGACATAACATTGTAATACTTACAATTTTTTTCATACCTGATTTACGATGTCGAAAATTATACGTTATTATAATTAATTTAAACGATCCGGTAGAAACAACTAAAATAAAAAAGACTGAATATTTTTCTTGAAAATTATTTATTTTATTAATTAAACATCACATCTTCAAATGCCTATTTATCGAAGAAAAATGGATTTTTTTTAAGGTTATACTAAAATATACTTAGAGAGTAAAAGCCTACAACTATTTTCACACGTGCATGGCTGAAAGTATGAATGTGTGAAAAGGGCTTGAAATATGAAACTCAGAGCTTCTCATTTAGGATTAAGCGCTAAAATCGAAGGTTCAAATCATTATGTCAATACAATTTAAAAATAAACAAATAATTAAATCAATGTTTAAAATTTACAAAAAAAATATCGATTCATTTAGATTATTTTATTAAGTAAATAAAATAGTACCTTAAAATATAAAATAAAAATATAATTTGTTTTATACTATGGAAATTAATTTAAATATCTTTTCTTTTACTTCTTATCAATTTTCTCCATTCCATTTGTCTCATGCCGTATTGTTTTAGAAAATCGCAACTTCATTGTATATTAATATTAAATAAACTACCTACTTAAAACTAACTCTACTAAAATTAAGGTTGTACATTTATTGATTCCAAATGTGACTTTGATATAACGTACATAAAGCTCATTGATTGTATAATCAGCATACATTGAATTAAAACATTATATGTTTAAAAAAATAAATTTTCTTTTATTTAAAACGATAAATAATCTAAAGACCATCCATATCGATATCGACCCTTGTATGTCCCCACTGCTGGGGCACGGGTCTCTTCTTGCATCGCAGGACGGTTAGGCCATACTCTACCACGGCGGCCAAGACCGGGTTGGTGGAGGGTTGTAAGACAGTGGCGGGTCTTACTGTCAAAAGTTTCAAGCCGCCCATAAGGCTTCTGACATGGCTTAACGACTGCCATCACATGACATCCATATCTATATCCAAAGGTATGCTTCTTGCATTAAGCACGTCTCCACACTAATATTATTAAGGCGAAAGTTTGTTAATGTTTTGTTTGTTACTTCTTCACGCCTAAACGGCTGGAACGATGTTAATAAAATTTGGTATGGAGTTAGCTGATACCCTGGATTAACACATATTTTTACTGCGAAAAATATCTTATTCCTATGGGAAAATCGATAACTCGCGGGTAACACGACGGGGTACAGCTAGTTGATATTAATTTACTGCTAATAATGTCGCACTCCGTTCCCAGGCGACGATTTTTTTCTTATAAAATCTCAAGCAACATTATAAACAGCATTATTTTTTTACAAGTTAAAGTAACGCTTTAAGCTGTAGTTAGATATGAACAGATTTATTTACAAATCGACATTTATCGCCACACACACACGTATACACGTTTGAATTTTGAATAATTCAAAATTTGTATGTAAAAATTATAATCCTTATATAAAGTCACAAAGTAACAGCAAAAAGTAAATTAATATATGTTGGCTATAGGTCCCACCTAAACACTAATACTTAAAACTAATTACACTTACAAAGTCTGTCTTCGTCGACGCCTCTCGAATTGGCAGCCGGCACCGTTTAAGATGGGTGCACTGGTAGGTTTGGGGATCCCTAGACTTCCCCGTCTATCCCAAGAGCTCTTTCCCCACAAAGCTACCTTCAGTGCACTTTCACGGCACCACGTTTTCACCAAATGAGAATATTTTGGCCGACAACAAATACACTGGGATCCTTCCCTGAACTTATTTCGCACTTCACACGAAATTATAAGCCCGGCAATGTAACTGCCACACAATTTTGGGAAATCACACGTTTAACAAGCAAAAAACAAGAGGTCAAATTTTCAGCTCATCTGACAGATGTCAAGTAGTTTCGACCGTCATGGGTGCGTTCAAAAATAAAACTTCTGTTCTAAACAATTTAGACAAAGTAATAAAGTATACATTTTCACCTTAATATTTCAAAATTTCAATATTTCTTAATTGCACCGACAAATTTCCCGTCTCCAATTTCTTTCTTGTCGGCATCTATGGTTATCTAGAAGAAATTGCTTTTATTGATTTTGAATGTTCTGGTCAACACGTGCCCTGTATAGATAAGATTAGATTAGACTAGAATTTATTGTACACACCAGAAAACAAAATACACAAAAGGCTTACCTAAACGATTATTACGATTTAAAAGCGATCTCTTCTAGGCAACCTTGGAATGGATACCACTGAAAGAAAAAAAAGAGTAGGTAAGTAGGTGTACATTAAATATATCTCCTCTTAACTCCTGAACGTAAAAAGACTCCAATTTTTTTAAAAACAGAGTTTTTGAATGTGATTATGAAAAATATATTGAATCTAGAGTAGTAACTTTTCTCTTATTTCCTGCTTAGGTGTGAATGAAGAAAGTATGATATTGAACATTAAATTAATGATGTCCTATATATAGAACGCCAGGGCTTAGGAGGAGTACATAACCTGGTTAAAGGTTAACGCTCTTCTCGCTTTTGAAGGAAATCGTCGTGAGGAAACCTGAGTATCTTAGGCCTTACAATACTTCAGCGCTTGAAATTGCTCATGAGCGGTGGGCGCGCATGGTAATTAATAAGTCCATACATTTTGTCCTTCGCCTAAATAATATAACATAACAATTATATTTTACATACAGGCACATACATTGCTTCTGGCCCCACACTAGGATACCCTGTGTCGTGGTAACCAGAAACAATGACATCACAAACATGTAAACATCCAAGACCTGGACTTTTTTCTTGTTTCCAGCCGGGATTCGAACCCGGGACCTCTTGCATGGTAGGCAGACGCGCTACCGCTACGCCTCAGAGGTCAAAGTTAAATTAAAATAATTCAAAAGTTTGGTCAAGCCTACTTGGCTGGGAATGGCGTCACCACGCCGAGGTACTGTAGCATTCAAACTGGCCACCGACTCATTAAAGTTTGAATATTACGCACTTTAAAAGAAAATATTGGCCCAAAATAGATTTTTTCATACAAAAATGCACTTTCTTATTTAATGAAAGGAATATTGAACTTGAATTGCATGATAAGACTTATATTATTGCAACAAATAGATAACAATAGTTGCGAAAAAATAATCCTAGATAAATAACCTTACGAGTACTTTGTCACATTATTATGGTGGTATGGTTTGAGACCCACCCTACCACCAGGGGTAGGGCTAGTGGTATGATAGGTCCGCAGTGAGCGTGACCTGCGTCAACCTAGTATCAACCTTTTGGCCTTGACCATTTTGTTCGAAAGTAGGTCCTATGCACTTGACAATAAGGCTGATTGCCGGTGAACCACACAGATCCATTGATCTACAGTCGGAACCACACAACTTAAATAATCCAATATCGGCGTCGGTTAGCCAAACTTGTGCGATATATAAGCGAGTGTATTAGTATTAGGGTCAGTGATTGAGTGGCGAACCCAGGACGAAGCTTAAATAAATTAGGGAAAGACTTCTTCTTCTTCTTCTTCAGGCTGCAGGGAAAGACTAAGGCCAGACATTTTTAATGCAATGTCAAGTATAACAAACACGTCAGAATATTTTTTTCTTTAGTTGAACAATTAAACATAAACATTTACATACAGGCACATACATTGCTTCTGGCCCCACACTAGGATACCCTGTGTCGTGGGAACCAGAAACAACGACATCACAAACATGTAAACATCCAAGACCTGGGCTTTTTTTTTGTTTCCAGCCGGGATTCGAACCCGAAACCTCTTGCATGGTAGGCAGATGCGCTACCGCTACGCCACAGAGGTCGTCAATTGTTTAAGGATTTATTCGGTGCTAACCAGCGCCACCTATAGAAAAATATATATCTATTGTTATAAATTACAACTTTGCATTTGCATCTATGAAATTATATGATTTGTACAAGTGGTACCTTCTTTGAAACTCTACTTTTACCACTACATAAAGTTACATGTAATTTACATAAAAATACCGGCACAGATGTAACTTTAATAAATACATACCTCATATTGAACAATTTGCACTTATCACACTTGTTTACGTTTCTTACATACACCTACACCCATTCAGCTCTCAAATAAAGTTTACTGCTGCCTGGTTAGGTCAATTTGCAGACCAGTTCGAGACTTGAGAGAGTACTGATCAGGTACTGACTGAAAACCAGCGCTGAGGGCTCACACCCTCAGCAAAATGCTGAGTCAGCTGCCTTTTGCAGCAACGGAAACACACCGCGACAAAACTGTTTAAATTGTCTTTACTACCTTACCCTTTGATTGTTCTCCGATAAGTCTGTTACGTATTTGTTAGATGTTTTGTGTGTGTGACTCTTGATGCAATAAATGTTTCTCTTTCTTTCTTTCAGTTGTTTTAGAAATTTTCGGGGACTCAATACTTATTACCGAAGCTTTTTTATTATTCTTTGCTTTCGTGGTATACTTT
Organism: Yponomeuta sedellus; assembly: GCA_934045075.1. NCBI lineage: Eukaryota > Metazoa > Arthropoda > Insecta > Lepidoptera > Yponomeutidae > Yponomeuta > Yponomeuta sedellus. The sequence goes on from OW203747.1 coordinate 2,328,890, forward strand.
TCGTGGTAATTTCCCACATTTTACCTGATCACCTGATTGTATATTTGTTAACTGTTAATTTTTTTGTTGCATGAGCAGAGGGACACAGCCATGGCTAATTAAAAAAAAAATTGTGTCGTCAAATACTTCAAATAAACATTTCATTCCTCCCTTTCCATTCCTTATTATTCCGTGAAATCATCAAAACAGGTTTTATTAAAAAAAACTATTTAGAGGCCAAAAGGTATTATTAGAGGTATTATTCTCCAAACACCCAACTCACAAAGCCGGACCGCAACTAGAGCCGTGACCCTAGTATGTTAATACAACACACGGTAGTCGAGGAGATTAATAATTCAAGCTCTAACCATTGCCGAAACTAGATATAAATGCTCGGATGTGGGAGACGTCAAGCGCAGGGTTGAGCTAGACCTGGATTGGGAAGAGGGAGTATTGCCCTGTCAATATGACACGATGGCAGTGAATGATAAGCTGTTAATGATCACCGGTTTCTCAATTTCCACCGGTAACGTTGAAGGAAAATGTCGTGAGGAAACGGAAAAGCGCTTGAAATTGTCAATCAACGTGGGCACGCGTCGTAATTAATCCCATACTCTCTCTGAGAGAAGGTCTGGGAGTGGGACGTTTATCTTCTATAATATAAAAATGAATCACTGAATGTGTTGGTAAGCGCAAATCTCGAGAGCAGCTGAACCGATTTCGCTGAAGTTTTTTTTAGAATATTGCTTGAAGTACGAGGATGGTTCTTAGGGAGAGAAACATAAAAAAAATCAAAAAATCGACAGTTAGGCGGTACGAAGTTCGCTGGGTCAGCTAGTCTATAGTATAAAAACGAATCGCTGAATGTGTTGGTAACCGCAAATCTCGAGAGCAGCTGAACCGATTTTGCTAATTATTTTCTTAGAATATTCCTTGAAGTACGAGGATGGTTCTTACGGAGAGAAAAAAAAAGAATCAACTGTTAGCCGAAGTTCGCTCGGTCAGCTAGTAGGTTACATAAAAAAAACATGCAATACATTCGTGTTCAAACATTCATCAATTTAGTTTTGTTATCTAGCAATTCATATTTCACTTTATTAAATATGCTATATAAAAAAAGTTAAACAGGAACCGTAGTGCGTGCGTGCGACGAGAAATAAGTTTGTCAGGGTCGTGGCAAGTGGCAAGGCATGGACTATGCCTATCCCTACAGGTTTACAGGTGTGATTTTGCATTGCTTGGCCAATCGTAATATTGCACTATTTATTTTATTATTATTTCTGGTTGGATAATTAAACTAAGACAACAAATCAAGCTATGCGGCCTACATTGTACTACGCTCATTGCTACGAAATTTCGTAGCGCGTAGCAGTGCTACGAAACGTGTCCTCGTGTAGTCAGTGCTACATTCGTAGGGCGAGATAAATAGTCGCTTCTAAGAACGAGTCTTAGCGAAAGCACTTGCTTAAGAATCGATTTGTCTATCATAGACAGTACTTTGGCATTCTCTAAGTCGCGAATCCCGGACTAATTCTTAGCATTGGCCTAAGTACATGCTTAGCTAAGCAAACGTCTACTTTGATACTTAGCTAAGTTAGCCTGAAGTAATGCTTAGGGAAGCTTGAGTACGGACTTGGGCTAAGCAACGACTATTTATCTCGCCCGTAGTATCATACTAACATAGTTACAAGACGGTTACTAACAAAAAATATTATAATTCAGAATTGAAACGCAGTTTTAATTCTGTTCAATTTATTTAGTTCAGACAGTTACGAGTCCTTATTTTCATTTTATTTTTTGTTAGTAACAGTCTTATAACTATGTTAGTATTATACTTTTTTTTAATCACAGTACTAGAATTTACATTATTATTATATTCCTTTATTCAACCAGAGTTTCCGCGATAATAATATCGCGGATAACCCCACTATTGGGGCACGGGTCTCTTTCTGCATCGCAGGAAGGTTAGGCCACACTCCACCGCAGGGGCCAAGTCCGGGTTAGTGGAGACAGTGGTGGGCCTTACTGTTAGCAGTTATCAAGCCAACCATACGGCCTCTGACATGGCCTAAAGACTGCCATTACATGCAGCCGGTAGCAATAGCTAATAATTTTAATAATTAATAATAATTTTTAGCCTCTAAATAGGTTTTTAAATAGTTTAGCGTGCCTAGTGAAGCACGGAAGCGCTTGGAAAAAATGCCACTAGCGATAGTCACGGGACGGTCACCCATCTTGTGCGTGATCTCGCCTGTTGTTGCTAACTCAAGTGATTGGTCCAATTACATGGTTTGACTGAGTCACGAGCGCTCCATACAGTTTGATAAAAAATACCGTACATTATAACAAAATTTTCTTAGATTTAACTAATTAAGTTTGACACGCAACAAAAACAAAAAAAAACACACAATTTCTTCAAAATTGGCGTCATCGTTAAATATACAAATCGTGATTCGATGTCAACCCTTTGTATATCCATTTTTCAAAACGGGGGCCAAGTCTGGGTTGGTGGAGGATTATATGACAGTGGCGGGCTTTACCCGTCAGAAGTTATTGAGCCGACCATAAGGCCTCTGACATTGTTTAACGACTGCTATTACATGGCAGCCAGCACCTAATGATTATATTCATGAGTAATCATGATATAAGCCTAAGTAACAAATAAATAACAATTGGATATTCATAGATTCGGATTTTAGGAAAAAATTCTAGCTGTGCAATAAAGTGTCTATTTATATTTCATGGTCGCCTATTTATATAACATTATTATTATATGTAAAGTCTCTATTTATATTTCATGGTCGCCTATTTATATAACATTATTATTTTATGTAAAGTCTCTATTTATATTTCATGGTCGCCTATTTATATAACATTATTATTATATGTAAAGTCTCTATTTATATTTCATGCTCGCCTATTTATATAACATTATTATTATATGTAAAGTCTCTATTTATATTTCATGGTCGCCTATTTATATAACATTATTATTATATGTAAAGTCTCTATTTATATTTCATGGTCGCCTATTTATATAACATTATTATTATATGTAAAGTCTCTATTTATATTTCATGGTCACCTATTTATATAACATTATTATTATATGTAAAATCTCTATTTATATTTCATGGTCGCCTATTTATATAACATTATTATTATATGTAAAGTCTCTATTTATATTTCATGCTCGCCTATTTATATAACATTATTATTATTATATGTAAAGTCTCTATTTATATTTCATGGTCGCCTTAAAAAAACGTTGAACAAATTCAAAGTCACGCTGAAAAACCACTTTTTGTCAAGTTACCACCATTATAGTTACAATGAGATCAAATATGTTTTTATTAGGTTTCAGAAGAGACATCCATATACATTTGTACCGTGCAGAAATTCAACGCTTTTGTGAATTCACTATAAAATGATTTGGCGCTGAGTGCGATGAATGAAGGATCCAAATCGGTGAATAATGGATGATGTAAATTCGCGGAAACAATCCTCAGGATGAATCTGTGGTAGAATTATTCAACTCAATTTCTTTTATGTAGCCTGTAAACATTCCACTGCAGGGCTCGGGCTTTGTCTCAGAGAGAGAGTGTGGGCTTAATTACCACGCGTGCCCACCGCGTATCGGCAATTTCAAGAGTTAAAATATTTTAACACTTTAGAGATTTAGGTTTCACTCACGATGTTTTCCTTCATAGTTAGCGAGTGGCATTGCGACAATAACTTCACAAATATACATACTCGTAACTTAGAAAACAAAGTTAGTGGCACACGCCCGTACTGGAAATCGAATTTGGGTCTCTCGTTTCCAAGTCCATTGTTTTACCCACAAGGCTACCACCGCTCCTTCAACTCAATAAAGTTTTGCTTGTATCTTTTCAACAGCCAAATCATTTCCGACCTATTTATCGGTTACTTTTTATTAAGTGAGCTTTGCAAAGTAAGTGAGTGAGTGATTGAGTGAGTGAGTGAGTGAGTGTGTGAGTGAGTGAGTGTGTGTATGAGTGAGTGAGTGAGTGGGTGAGTGAGTGTATGAGTGAGTGAGTGAGTGAGTGAGTGAGTGAGTGAGTGAGTAAGCTAGTAAGCTTTCGATTTATTGTAAGAGAGTTCGGTTATTTTTTACTTTAACTATTAACTTTTTTATCTGTTTAGGGTGTTGTGCCTCAAAAGGACAATAGTATAATATAAGGGTTTCACTAACTGTGAAATGAAAACATCGCGAGGAAACCTGAGTGATAAAGTCCATACTGTTTTTTTTCCTTATTCGAGTAAAAGACGTGTTCTCTGCAGTGGGACGGAAATAAGCTATTCAAAAAATAAATTGCTCAAAAAAAAAATTACGCCGTATTTTTTTTGACATTAATGTGAACAGATTAACTGTCAATAGTTACTTAGTGAGATTATAAATTCACAAATTGGCAGTTACTTATTTTTTTATTGAAGCTCCACTGCATACAAAACCCAACGCGATTAATTGCTGCAATGGCAGAAGGCCAAGTCACTAATCTCTCGTGCCGCAATGGAACCAGTGCGTTGCGTCCATTGCAGGTCACAGGCCTTCTCTCCGAGAGAAAGTATGGACTTACTTCAGGTGCCCGCTGCGGCAACTTGGCAATTCAACGCTAACCTTATTATAATAATAATTTCAAACATGATCTGTTGAGGGAAACCGGGCAAGTGCATGTTGAGACACGCGCAGCAAAGAGTTCCGTAGAAGAAGCGGTTTTTTATCTATCTTACAGTACTAACAACATCAAAGTTATGTACTATTTTTATTTTTAATGTACTAACCCGTGCTAAGGACAAATTTAAAAACCTATTTAGAGGCTAAAAATTTCACCCATGCCGGGAGTCGAACCCGCAACCTCTGGCTATCCGTGCCAGCGCTTTTCCAATTGAGCCAATGGGTGACTCACCGGCATCAGTGAAACGTACGTAATACAGAGAATAGTGTAAAGAGGTTCGAAATTTCACTGATGCCGGTGAGACGCCCATTGGCTCAATTGGAAGAGCGCTGTCACGGATAGCCAGAGGTTGCGGGTTCGAATCCCGGCATGGGTGAAATTTTTAGCCTCTAAATAGGTTTTTAATATATAACTATGTATGAGTATCGCGAACCATCATCGAGGTAATTTTCAATAAAATTTGTACGAAATTTTCCTTTTATAAGCTGGTAAAGTCTTCGTAGCCGTGATAGTTTTCCTTTCAAATTCATTATTTGTGCTACTTCTCTGAAATTATTCATGTCTCTACAGTCAACCGTTTAGCTGGAAGAGGGCTAGGGGAGGCGGGGTAACGCCCTACTCGAATAAATCTTTGTGTTTTAAAGCTTAATTGAATGCAAGAATGATTTAATGCACCTAAAGAGTTTTGCATAAAGGCGGGCTTAATACTAATAGGTATTGTCTTCGAGCAAATTTTGGGTTAGAATTTAGCAAATGGAACCCTAAATCCATAAATTGTTTGTCTACACTCAAACCATTTTTAAATGACCTATCCAACGACACCCTGCATCGCGGTGTATAATAAGCTAGCCTGCCGATGTCGGTGGTGGTGTGTTCGTGTCTTGCTTCAGCTGGAAAAAGTGGGAGGGAGGGCGGTGCATTAACTAACCGCATGGTGCTTGTGGGATTTTTGACGGAATTTAGCAAAGTAATTTTCAGATTTTAATGAAACTCTAAGTCGAATTAGTCGATAAGTCGAAATAAGTTTAATGAAGAATAAGTCGACTACGGATCCCTTAAATGGACATGAAACACCCCAATTTAGCCTTTCCAAATCATACTTCTTTGTCCCACTTACCTTTCTATTCCACGACCTCTCGAGGCAAGCGTACCAACGCTTTTCACAAACAGCAGCTCCGATTGCACGCGCATAATATCGTCAGAGCTCAGACGTTGGCTAGAACAGTCAAATCAATTCCTATAAGGTCTACAAATTCTTACCTAAATAAATAATAAATCTACAATATCACCATACTATCACATCACATCACACTATATCACATCACACTAATATTATAAAGGCGAACGTTTGTGAGTGTGTTTGTTTGTTTGTTTACGTTTGTTATGTTTGTTACTGCTTCACGTCTTAACGGCTGGAGCGATTTTAATAAAATTTGATATAGAATTAGCTGAACGCAAATACAAGTAGCATTTATTACTTTTTATGGCTTTTGCAACGCATGTTAATTATTGGTAAGTAGAAACGTTATCGTAGCAATACTACTCGCTAACGAAGGAAAAAATCGTGAATACCTAGTGAAAACAATATCACTATTTTTCCTGTTTGGTGTGAAGTCAGTAAATATTACGCCTTGATGGCAACTTGTTGGTTATTAATTAATAATATAATGATAAATACAACACAAACATACAAAAATGACATTTCCATGAGTTGGGAATATTTCCAGCGTCCATGAGAATTTTGAATTTAAACATTTAGCCTTGCAATGCAATGCAACGCAACGCAACGCAGCGCAGCGCAGCGCAACGCAACGCAACGCAACGCAACGCAACGCAACGCCACGCAACGCAACGCAACGCAGCGCAGCGCAGCGCAGCGCAACGCAACGCAACGCAACGCAACGCAACGCCACGCAACGCAACGCAACGCAACGCAACGCAACGCAACGCAACGCAACGCAACGCAACGCAACGCAACGCAACGCAACGCAACGCAACGCAACGCAACGCAACGCAACGCAACGCAACGCAACGCAACGCAACGCAACGCAACGCAACGCAACGCGAAGCAACGCAACGCAACGCAACGCAACGCAACGCAACGCGAAGCAACGCAACGCAATGCAATGCAACACAAGGCTAAATGTTTAAATTCAAAATTCTTATGGACGCTGGAAATATTCCCAACTCATGGAAATGTCATTTTTGTATGTATATGTTGTAATTATTTTTATTTTATTTATTTATTAGGTTTTTCAACAGACGTACACTTTACAAATAAAGACACTAATTTACAATAAATCAAGCCACAGTGTGAATCCAATAACTGAAAAACACAGCATTCACATCACATAACATGTAAGACTTACGGACTACAAGTTGGCGCGATTACCTATTGGAACCAAAATCAATAAAAGCACTAGGTTACATTTTCAGGTATGGATGATGTTGACCCTAATTGGATCAAATTTGATCTGAATTTACTAAGCGTACATGCAAATAAATCGAATTTCTGATTATCATTATATTATTAATTATTAACCAACAAGTTGCCATCAAGGCTGTTCTGTGTCAATTTTCCGGTATACAATAAAGAATATTCTTATCTTATCTTATCTTATAATACAAGGCTAAATGTTCAACAATTCGTTTGTATTTAAAGAAACATCTCACGTTATAGATAAAAAGTATGTACTGTAACTTTAAGGTGCTTCGGTGTTAACTAGTTGGCGCCCCGAAACGCCTCTAGTGTATGAAATGGTCCTACTGTTCAACGCGTACTGTTTAATATGAATTTTGCTCCTATTGGTATGTTAATGGCCTAGCTGAGTAGACCAAGAGCGAGATTGCTTTCAAAATGACCTATAGAGCTCTAGGTAAGCGAAAAACTAAATAACACTCGTCATAACTGATCATTTCATTCATTATTGACTTAATTCCGGATTGACTTGACTGGGTCCTAGAGTCTAATACTTACATAGTTTTGCAGTAGAATGGTATAAGCACGACAATGGTTGTTATTTGCCTCAATTTGGTAGTTTACAACGCAATAGCAATACAATGTCATTCCAGGGGTATAACCTGCGCAAATTAAATAGGCACCTCTCGCGAAGAAGATCGATTCGCGCGAGGCGCCGGCTAGCCACTCGTCTTTCCAGCCTCAAACTTGGCCCCCGTGGTGGTTCCTCAATGATGAGACCCGTACCCCTCAGTGGGGACATAATGGGTTGTTGATGTCAATATTCTGTCTCTGTACGGAACCATCGTCGCGGGAATCTGTCTCGTAGTTAGCCGGTTTTTTTCGAAATTGCCTCCTCCATAGTAAAACTTCTTCGTATTATATACACATATTTTTTTCGCGTAAGCAAGAAACTTTAATGCACTCTGAGTACACCGCTGTCTTTATGTCAAGTATCTACGTATTTTAAAAACCCTATTTTTAAGAGGCTAAAAATTCCACCCTTGCGGAGACTCGAACACGTGACCACTGGCTAACCGTGCCAGCGCTCTGCCAACTGAGCTAATGGGCGACCCACCGGCATCAGTGTCATTTCGAACCTCTTACAAGTACTCTCTGTAAGTACTTAATACTAAAGTACTCTCTGTGTTACGTACAGGCAGCAACATCTGGCACAGTTCGCCAGAGCTCGCGGTTTCGAGTGCCGCCATGGGTGAAATTTTTAGCCCCTAAATAAGTTTTTTAAAGTTGTCCTTAGCACGGTGAAGTCACAACTTGGGCTCGAAGAGGATAAAGTATTAAAATCCGGATAGTTTTCAACAATTTATTGGTCACTACGACCGCTTCAGACAAAATCCAAAAATAGAATGCCCTGCTTCACAGTTTAGACGAGTATTTATACAGGTTGAATAGTTACGGGTTTTGAATACAGGTGGCGCCACTAAACATTCTCTTTAGTCGATTCGAAACCCGTCCTATTTGCTTATACAACTCAAAGTGTTTAATATTGTGAGTATATTTATTATTTTAAATTGTGAATATGATTTTAACAAAGGTTTCTACTTTAAACAAAATAGTTTTACAATTCTCAATAAATTACTTGACTAATAATATCCGTTCAAAACAAATTAAGCAACGCAAATTATAAATCGTAAAATATAAATCGTGTCGTAGTAACAGTATAATTAATTTAATGTAATCATGGCAATACTAGCTAGATAATACTACAGTTAATATTAGTTACATGTTAAATAATGCTTACAACGGGTTAGTGCATTAAAAAGAATATAACCTACGTATTGTAACAGCAGGGTCAGCAGTAGAACAGTATGTCAAGGTAGCAAAGAAAATAGCAGCACACAGATAGCGGTTAACTTTTATTCAAATAAAATAAATAAAATATCTTTATTGATAGCCACATACAAACAGCTAATATAAGAAATGCAGTGACTTACATAAAACATAATTCAGGAAAAAGTGGACGTGTTTATTTACGTAGGTGAATGATTGAGTGTGTGTGTGTGGGCGTATGTGTTAGTGTGTATATGCGTGAGTATGAGTTTATATTATTCGGTCAACCCAACAATATTAAGAACGTATTTCGTACATTACCTCGCTTTTATATTATCCCTCCACAGTGGTGACAACTGAAAACTATCAATCAATGTATCCAACATTCAAACCCATCCTAATAAAGGTATTTGTTGTTAAATAATTCATGAATTTATATGAAAAAATTCTAGCTAACTAAACTCATAAATTAATATTGATTGAATAACCAACTATTTACTTCTATGCTAGATGTTTTATATAAAACTATGTATGTTATGGTGACAACAGGAACCAGAACTTATTACAATATCTGGTACGCCTGCTGGTAGCATTTCTCAAAGTGCTTATTTCCCACAAAACTCATACGTCAAACATAACGATATCCGTAGCGTGTACTCGCATCCGTCAATGTCAGATTCAATACGCTCTGGGCGAGAGCCAATCGATGTTACAGGTAAACTATTTGCCATTCGCCTCTATGGTAATATCCAGAGATATTCATAGCATAGCAAGTAAGTTGGCGACCTCTGTGGCGCAGCGGTAGCGCATCTGGCTACTATGCGAGAGGTCCTGGGTTCAAACCCCGGATGGGGACAAAAAAAACCCAGGTCTTGGATGTTTACATGTTTGTAATGTCGCTGTTCCTAGTTCCCACGACACAGGGTATTATAGTATGGGCCAAAAGCAATGTATGTGCCCGTATGTAAATGGTGCGCTGTGCTGTGTTATGTTATGTTAAGTAAGTAAGTATGCAATAAGAACAAATATACAATTTGAATGATCACGACTTATGATGGCAAGTGACAGTGGGCTGGCCATATCTCGCGAAGAACCGACAACCGTTGGAGTAAACGTAACCTTGAGTGGAGACCGCGACTCGGCAAACGTATTGTAGTACGCCCTTCGACTAGGTGGGATGGCGATCTGCGAAAAACTGCAGGCAGATGCTGGATGCGGCAAGCTGAAGACAGGGCGCTATGGCGCTCATTAGGAGAGAGATATGTCCAGCAGTGGACTAGTATAGCCTGACGACGATCAGGACTTATTCCTATGTGAGAGGCTAGAGTCCACACTAGGAAAGATCCCGTGGGACAGATTTCTAGGCCCTCACTAAACATACAACGCATTTAAAAACCTATTTAGAGGCTAAAAATTTCACCTCTGCCGGGATTCGAACCCGCAACCTCTCGCTATTCGTGCCAGCGCTCTACCAATTGAGCCAATGGGCGACTCACCGGCATCAGTGAAATTTCGAACCTCTTTACACTATTCTCTGTATTACGTACAGGCAGCGACATCTGGCTTAAGCAAATTGCATCACTTACAGCCCCGACTACCTACTTTGCAGTTAGGTTTTACATCGGAACGATATCACTGTACCCACATGATTATACTATTTTTATTTTTAATGCACTAACCCGTGCTAAGGACAAATTAAATTTTTAAATTTGTCCTTAGCACGGGTTAGTGCATTAAAAATAAAAATAGTATAATTACAACGCATTGTTTCTCAATTGTATCAAATTAAGAGATAATGAGCAGTTTTCACCACAGATTCTAAGACCACTTCATAGATGGTGCACGTATATGAACACGGACACGTTTGCCAAATTTAGCTTCGATATCAAGCCTTGAATGTCCCCACTGCTGGGGCAGGGGTCTCTTCCTGCATCGCAGGAAGGTAAGGCCATACTCCACTACGGGGGCCAGGCCTGGGTTGGTGGAGGATTGTAGGACAATGGCGGGCCTTACTGTCAGAAATTATCAAGCCGCCCATAAGGCCTCTGACAAGGCTTAACGACTGCCATTGCATGACAGCCGGCACCAACGATTTGCGAAGCACGGAAGCGCTTGGAAAAATGCCACTAGCGGTAGTCACGAGGCAGTCACCCATCCAGCACCGCGCCTGTTGTTGTTTAACTCAAGTGATTGATTCCAATCACTCGGTTCGACTAGGCCACGAGCGCTTCTTCATACATATACATTTATCCGTACATACATTTGTACAAATGACTTCAGGTTGCTATATTTCCAATTAATGCGATCGAAATACCATGTTCTTCTTCACCGTTAGTTAAGGTATCCTCTCATAATAATAATAATAAAATATTGTATTCGGACATTCTAAAATTTTTATCTTAAGCTAAATACAAAGGTTCTTCGTACGCAGTGTCATTGTACAATTCGAACTTCTGACCCTTAAACTAGGTAGAAACCTGTGTCTTAGCGTCATCGTTGGTTCTCTTACAGTCTATTTATTATTACTTGTCCAATTTAGTAAACAAGATTCTAACCTTAAAATTGAGATTAGATGCCTAAACTAGAGACATTTTCTCACAAATTCATGAACTATGTTTATAAAATTGGCAGCGTGTTATCTAAAAGAGTGTTCCAGGTTACTTCATTTATGGAAATATTGCAGTTTTGGACTAAAAAGTCACACTTTAAGGGTAGAATCTTGTTTACTAAATTGGACAAGTAAAAATAAATAGACTGTACTGGTATTAATAAACAACTTTATAAATTCATCTATTTACATTGTACAGGCTACCGATATTTTCGTAACGAATTTCAATAAATCCTTTAGTAGTGACCTGAAAACTTCTAGGTAGGCAACCTTTGAGTATAACCAGTCCATTCTGAGTAAACTACCTCACTCTCCAATAACAAAGATCCCCAATTTTCCTAAACTGCCCTGCTACAACGGTTTTTTGCTGACCCTATCACATAAGAGGGTATTCATTGAAATAAGTTTGCTGAAATATGGAAAAGTCCCGCGCGCTGCGAAGCTATATTCGTTTGGACGTTATAAGTGTCTTATATACCTATGCATACTGTACCAGACTTGCCATACATAATAAAAAATCATACCGGCCTCGGTTGCGCAGCGGTTTGACATGCTGACTATAAAACTGAAGGTCTCAGGTTCGATCTCTGGCTGGGTCAAAAGAATGAACTTTTCTAGTTTATCTCGGGTCTTGGATGTCACCTAAGTATGTATTTATTGTATTAAATGTATCGTCAAGTTGGCACCTGGAACACAAGTCATTTAGTTGTACTTAGTATAGGGCTTGTTCGATACATCTCTCGTGAATTTGCAGGTAGAATAAAGTAACATTATTTTTGTTATATTTTTCGTGCAGCGTCAATTTGGCATCAATTTTATTACTTCTGTGTTCTCTGCGGATCGCGGTTCAGTTCGTTCTAGTTGTGGAGCGATTTTGCATATTATTCAAGCATTAAGTCTATGTACTGTTTATTGTGCTTGTGTAGTGAAAAACTTACGGATTCCTAAACGCAAGGAGGAAAACTCAAGGGGCCCCTTCGCCGTGCAAGTTCGGTGTGCTGGCACCTAATGTACATTTCCTATATTTTTTTTTGTTATATATATTTCGACCATGGCTAACGAGATCTGTGTAATGTGTCCATGAATATTTATCCTTATAATTAATTGTGTTTCCGTATTAAGGGCGCAAACTAACCAATGGAATAAAAATCATAACTTGTTTTATCGTGCGTTTTTTTTTTCAAAAAGTAAATATGAGAAATCTTAATATCTGTGGTAACTATTTTTAAGACATACAGCCTAGAATGTAGTATAAATAACGTAGGACTTTAATCGAGTAAATTCTTTTTAATGCACTAACCCGTGCTAAGGACAATTTTAAAAACCAAATTAGGAGGCTGAAAATTCCACTCGCGGGATTCGAACCCGCGACCTCTGGCTATCCGTGCCAGCGCTCCTTCCAACTGATACCATTCCGATGTAAAAACCTATCTGCAAAGTAGGTACTCGGGGCTGCAAGTGATGCAAATTACTTCAGCCAGATGTCGCTGCCTGTACGTAATACAGAGAATATTGTAAAGAGGTTCGAAATTTCACCGATGCCGGTGAGTCGCCCATTAGCTCAGTTGGAAAGAGCGCTGGCACGGATAACCAGAAGTCGCGGGTTCGAATCCCGGCATGGGTGGAATTTTTAGCCTCTAAATAGGTCTCTAATCGATTTCCACTAAAACGGACGTTTTTGGTGGAAATCGAAAATATTTATTGTGTAGTATGAATAATAGAACCTTAATAGACCTTATTACTGTAATTTGTCGCAATAAATTGAATTTAATTTATTTGTTGATACAAGGTTCTAGACTAAAGGTTCTAAAAATAGTTATCACAGTTGTTACGATTTCTCATGTTCACTTTTAGATAAAAAACGTATTATAAAGCAAGTTATGATTTATCTTTCATTGCTGGCGCTAGTGAGCACCCTTAAGCGCCTTAAAAGTTGTCGTCAAAATGAAATAGGGCACATCTAATATTTTTTATCTCACATAACATAACCTCACGCTTGTATCCCAGAGGGGTAGGCAGAGACCAGGGACTGCCACTTGCCACGATCCTGACAGATCACCGTCGCTTCATCAACGTTCATATGTCGTTGCATGCACGCACGCCGGTTCCGGGTACTTTTTACACTTACCTACATAATAAACTGAAAATGGGCGGCTTGCCAACCCGCATGCCTAGCGTGGGGATTATGAGTATTAACCCCTATGATAGCACAACGTGGCGCTCTTTAGGGGAGGGCTATGTCCAGCAGTGGACTAGTATAGCCTGACCACGACGGGCGGCTTGATAACTTCTGACAGTAAGGCCCGCCACTGTCTTACAATCCTTTTTTTTTTTTTTTTTTTTCACCCAGGAGAAACCCCAATTACGGGTACCACCGGCTCGGGGGAGCACAGTGGTTATGTCGGACTCCCCGCCCTGAAAAGGGCGGTATACCGACTAAAACTCCTGGGGTGTTCCTCCGCACCGCAAAGGACGGGGCCACGGGGACGCTTACGCACACTTCCGCGACCCCGTCTGCGGGCGCCCTTTCGGGCACTCCTTCGGCGGCGCCCCTGCCCCATCGCATCGGACCGAACGACGGGGCGAGGGAACGCCGCATCTCTTCGTTGGAGCGCATAGTGGCCAAGTGCGAACCCCTTGGCCACCACACGCCCCAACGCGCCGCCCCCTCCATCCCATTGTTGTGTGGTCCAATGGGATTAGAGGAGGGCGGCGCACCTCCTCGTTGGGGCGCATGGGGGCCAATGTCAACTGTTGGCCCCCACACGCCCCACACTCGAGGCCCGTCACGTCGCCCACCAGCACTTCTCTGAAAGCAGAGAAGGCGGTGAGCGACCGCGCGGGCCCCCTCCGTGCCAGAAGGCACCCTCGGAACACGCAAGGGCGCCTTCCGGCCCGCCGTGATGGAGGCAGAGGGCGTCCCGGCGGCCACTCTGGTCCGACTGGTACGAGGCGCGCGCGCTTCCGCGCAGCGGCGCCCCCCCCAGTCGGTCCTTCATTCGGTTGGTCGCCTGGGTCCCGCTCCACAAAGTGAAACAGGGCCCACGCGACCCCTCCCGCCGTGATGGAGGCAGAGGGTCCCCCGACCCTCCGCCCACGGCCACTCTGGTCCGACTGGTACGAGGCGCGCGCGCTTTCGCGCAGCGGCGCCCCCCCCAGTCGGTCCTTCAATCGGTTGGTCGCCTGGGTCCCGCTCCACAAAGTGAAACAGGGCCCACGCGACCCCTCCCGCCAGATTATTCGCCGTTAGCCAGTAAGTTCCGTTAACAACTTACTGACTAACGCTCAGGGTGCACCGACCCCACCACTTGCCCCTCCACCTGGTTCATAGAATCAGATGGAACGGAAAGCGGAGGGGTACACGTGAAGGTTATCTGGCATCGCACCCCCTGTCTTACAATCCTCCACCAACCCGGACTTGGCTGCCGTGGTGGAGTATGGCCTAACCTTCCAGCAATGCAGCAGTAGACCTGTGCCCCAGCAGTGGGGACATACAACGGTTCATATCGTGATATCGTGATTATAAATTACGTTTATTGCGCTGTATTTACTTAGCACTGGACCAACGGAATTTGGCGTAAACTGGCAAATGTTGGCCAAATCCGATCGATTGAAATGAAAACAATATTGAAGAACAATTTTCGATTTACCCTTTTTAATAAACAAAAGAACTGAAGCGTGTCACAAAACCAGTCTGTAGGAGTTAAAATATTAATTTTCGTTCGTAAACTCCCAAGTCACGGCTAAGTACAATATTTGTCGAGTCTCAACCCGCCAACTGGGAACTTTAACAAGCCATGCGGAGCTTCTAGCATTCCGTATAAAGTCGACATCTGAAGACGTATTCAGAATTTCATAAAAAATAGAATTATAATAATGCAGCCTATATATTCGTCCGAAGCGCTCGTGGCTTAGCGGAACCGAGTGATTGGAATCAATCACTTGGGTTAAACAACAACGGGCGCGGTCAGGTACTGGATGGGTGACCATCTCGTGACTACCGCTAGTGGCATTATTCCCGAGCGCTTCCGTGCCGAGGCACGTTAAGCCGTTGGTGCCGGCTGTCATGTAATGCCAGTCGTTAAGCCATGTCTGAGGCCTTATGGGCGGCTTGATATCTTCTGACAGTAAGGCCCGCCACTATCTTACAATCCTCCACCAACCCGGTTTTGGCCCCCTTGGTGGAGTATGGCCTAACCTTTCTGCGATACAGGACCCCAATACCCGTGCCTCAACAGTGGGGACATATAAAGGGTTGATATCGATATATACATCCCAGTGAAGGGAACAAGCCAATATACTCTCTCCATCTCCGAGAGAAGAAGAGAAAATAGGGGCTTAACTAGCATGCGTGCCCACCGCGGATTGGCAATTCCTAGCGCTGAGTGAACTTCTTAGACACTCAAGTTTCCTCACCATATTTTCCTTCGCCGTTAGCTAGTGGTAACCCAAGTAGTATTTTACTCCATTTCGTTATCAACCCTTGTATGACCCCACTGCTGGGGCACGGGTCTCTTCCTGCATCGCAGGAAGGTTAGGCCACACTCCACCACGGGGGCCAAGTCCGGGTTGGTAGAGAATTGTAAGACAGTGGCGGGCCTAACTGTCAGAAGTTATCAAGCCGCCCATAAGGCCTCTGACATGGCCCAACGACTGCCATTATATGACAGCCGGCACCAATGGCTTAACATGCCTTGCGAAGCACGGAAGCGCTCGGAAAAATGCCACTAACGCTCACCCAACCCGTACCTGACCGCGCCTGTTGTTGCTTAACCAAGTGATTGATTCCAATCACTCGGTTCGCCTAGGCTACGAGCGCTTCTTACTCCATTTAAGAGTACACATTTAGTTCCCAGGTGTTCTTGAAGCATGAAACCATTCACTCGTGAAGTATAGGCTGCATTACTGCGATTAATAACACCTATACCTGTCTAAGGAACTAACAGGAGTGTAGAGTTATACTTTTACAGCCTTACTATTAAAAGTTATAAGCTGTGAATACAGGCGTTATGCGAGGTCTGACAAACTGGAAATTTGTACGCTAAATGCGATTAAACCAGTTTAAGTTGATATACGTCGAATAGTTATTCAGTGTGTATAACTTATTTATTAGTGAGGCCGTTTTACGGTTGTTGGTGTTATAATACTCTATCAACTATCCTTTTAGTATTTTATAAGGTTAACACGAGCAGTAGACATAATTAAAACTGTTTTTATACGGATTCATGCTCGTTTATTACATTTTTACAATTTTCCAACGTTTCGGCACTTTTTCAGGTGACGTGGTCCCGGATGACTGAGGTGAGGTGAGGGCGTCTTTTAGAAAGCATTAACGGTTAGTTTACTACCCTCGGCAAAAGAACGTACTTAACTTCATAATTAACTTTTGCAATTTTTTCCGAGGGTAGTAAACTAACCGTTAATGCTTTCTAAAAGACGCCCTCACCTCACCTCAGTCATCCGGGACGGTGCATGTACATAAATCGAAAATATATTGATAACAAAAAGCTAAAGATTGCGAGAATATAATCACTTATAATTACATACGATATAATGTACAATGTATATTTAAATAATACTGGTACGATGTTATAGAGCTAGTATTGTAATAGAACACACGTGGTCATTTATAAAGCTTGTTTCAAATCATATATGAGAGAGATAGATAGAATCAATGTCATTGGTACATGCCGGAATGCAAACCCACGACCTCCTAACTGAGTAAGTAAGTGAGTGAGTTAGTTTTTCAGATGATAGATAGTGGTGATAGATAAGATATATAGATAAATAGTATCAGTCATTGGTACGTGCCGGAATGCAAACCCACGACCTCCTAATTGAGTAAATAAGTGAGTGAGTGAGCGAGTGAGTGAGTGAGTGAGTGATTGAGTGAGTGAGTGAGTGAGTGAGTGAGTGAGTGAGTGAGTGAGTGAGTGAGTGAGTGAGTGAGTGCGTGAGTGAGTGAGTGAGTGAGTGAGTGAGTGAATGAGTGAGTGAGTGAGTGAGTGAGTGAGTGAGTCAGTGAGTGAGTGAGTGAGTGAGTGAGTGAGTGAGTGAGTGAGTAAATTATTTATTTATACTCAAATCTTAATATCTAACAATAAAAATTGAAAGCACAGTCGAGTTAGATTTGGCACCAAATTGGTCTCCGCTCAGCATCATGCCGTGGCCGGTAACGAGCACGATGCTGGTTTTCAGCGGTAATTACGTAATTTGTAAACGAACTCAATTCGATTATTTTCTTTCAATTCAATACAATTATTTTATTTCTGACAACTAGTCTAGTCCATATTTGATGTCAACCCTTTGAATATCCCCACTGCTGGGGGACGGGACTTTCCCTATACCCCGGGAAGGTTAGACCATACTCCACCACGGGGGGCTAAGTCCGGGTTGGTGGAGGATTGTAAAACAGTTGCGGGCCTTACTGTCAGAAGATATCAAGCCGCCCATAAGGCCTCAGACATGGCTTAACGACTGCCATTACATGACAGCCGGCACCAACGGCTTATCAAGCTACCCATAAGGCATACATGGCTTGACGACTGTCATTCATGACAGCCGGCACCAACGGCTTAGCGTGCCATGCAAAGTACGGAAGCGTTTAGAAAAAATGCCACTAGCGGTAGTCACGGGACTGTCAACCATCCTGCACCTGACCGGGCCTGTTGTTGTTTAAGTCAAGTGATTGATTCCAGTCACTCAGTTCGACTGGGCCACGAGCGCTTCTATACGTAATAGACAATATTCATATATTTTATGAAACTACGGATCTTGGTCTGAAATAAATAACTTCATTTCATCCATTGCATACGGCTCAGAATACGCCAAGTCGTCTCAACTCAACGTTTCACAGTTAGTGAGATTACAAATGGAGTTTTGCATATCTTATCCAATTTAAAATTTTATACATTCATACTTAGTTCAGTTTATCCGGGCCCCGGCAGGATCCGGCTAAGTTTTGTGTTAACAGGAACTTGGATACTGGTCGGAACTTTTAGCCCAAGAACTAACAGGCAAAGTTGGCGTCGTCATATTGAATTATGATTCATGTAAATGACAAGTAGGTTGAGAATGCGGATTTTTTATTTAGTAATTAATTCTATGAGTTTAAAGAGTCGGAGTTGATGGGGTCCGGAGGCGCGACTCCACTTTAAGGAGATCTAGTCGCGCTTGGTTGACGCTTCAGGGAGACCCGAGGGCTGGTGCTTACTTTGGCCAGAGGTTAAGCCTAGCCATACAGAGCGAGGCAATACCGCCAGCCTTCTTGGTACTATTGGATAAGATATGCCGCCCGACAGCGATCTGTCTCAAATATTTTATTTAAATTATAAAATAGGTTTTGGTTTAGATTTAGTTTCGTTTTTATAATAATAATTTTACTATGAAAATAGTCTAAAGTAAATACGCGCGAGCGTATACCAATGACTTTATTTTTTTAGTTATGTACATTAGTGAAGTTATAGTGGCAATACGACTTGCTAAGTGTAGGTAAACATCGTGAGAAAACCTGATGACAGTAGTTACAAACGATATATCGCTCATTTGGCAGAATAATGACGCAAATGTACTTTTTTGCCAATTTGAGTTAAGTATGCCAAAACACCCGAAATAACTGTTTACACTTGGGGAAAAAAGGACAGTAATGTAGTTTTGTTTTTTATCGCGTGACAGCTCCACTGTGGTTGTGGCATTTTGTCAAAGTTCTAACACTTCTGAATGAAACAACGGTCTCTCCTGTAAAATTAGAAAAAGGACATTTGGGTCAATATTCTGCCAAATGAGCGATATAAATAATAAATAAATAAATATAAGCGCTCGTGGCCTAGGCAAACCGAGTGATTGGAATCAATCACTTGGTTAAGCAACAACAGGCGCGTTCAGGTACAGGATGGGTGAGCGTCCCGTGACTACGGCACTTTTCCGAGCGCTTCCGTGCTTCGCAAGGCACGTTAAGCCGTTGGTGTCGGCTGTCATATAATGGCAGTCGTTAAGCCATGTCCGAGGCCTTATGGGCGGCTTGATAACTTCTGACAGTAAGGCCCGCCACTATCTTACAATCCTCCACCAACCCGGACTTGGCCCCCGTGGTGGAGTATGGCCTAACCTTCATGCGATGCAGGAAGAGACCCATGCCCCAGCAGTGGGGACAAACAAGGGTTGATAGCGAAATAAATATAATAATTATTCATGGACATATTACACAGATTTCGTTAGCCCTATACTAAGTACAACTAAAGGTGCTAACTCGACGAGAGATTTAATACAATAAATACATAGATAACATCCAAGACCCGAGATAAATTAGAAAAAATTGTTTCCTAGTTTTGACTCTGCCGGGGATCGAACCCGAGACCTTCGGTTTCACATGGTATGGTATTTTTATATGGTATGATATATAATATGGCATCCGTCAAATTTACCAAAAGGTAAATATGATAATGCTTCAATCATAAATTAATTATGTCCGGGTTGGTGGAAGATTGTATGCCATTGGCGAGCCTTAATATCAAAGTAAATAATAATTAAGTAAAATTCAGTTACTGCTTGTGTTTTTCTGAATAAGTGAATGATTTTTTATCGACCATCTAACGTTCCCTTCACACAGTCTTAATATTTTTATCTAAAAACCAAGAAGTTGAAATCTCCATACTCAGAGAAAAAAACATGACATTGAATTTAATTTTCGCGAGTGAAACTGTTTCTACTCAGGGCACGGGTCTCTTCCCTGAGGAAGGTATAGGCCATACTTTACCACGGGGGCCAAGTCCGCATCGGTAGAGGCTTGCAAGAGTAGTGATTGGTCTTACTGTCAGAAGTTTTCAAGCTGCCCCACGGTCTCTGACTTGGCTTAATGACTGCCATCTATCGACGGCAGACGGCACCGACTCCTTAACGTTCATTGCAATGCACGGAACCGCTCGGAAAAGTGCCACTAGTGTTAGTCATAGTCGGTCACCCATCCATGCACTGAACGCGCCCTATGTTGCTCAACCTCCGTGATCGTTTAAGATCACTCAAATTTACTAAAACATTATCATAATCCTAGGCGATAATGTGAAGTGAAAATCATTACAAGACATTAAAGACAACAAACAAACACTAACACAGACACACACACACACACACACAATGTACGTTAGTTTTGATTTATATTAAATAAACTTTAATTTAATGAAAATAATTTCCACTTTTGCAACTACTCTAGTAATAGGAGTGACGACAGTATCACACAATCAAACATTTAACGATATTAGATATAAATAACGATAAAAAGCTACAATATACCTATGACAGAAATTCATAAATAAGTAGGTACTTACACAAACAAAAGATTACATAAAAAATGCCAATTCTTGTACACTCTGCTCGAATGTACAAAAAAAAAGAGAAACGCTAAAGCTGGCCGAAACAAATCCGTTCCATAGACAAAATCATCGCTACCTCTTTTTCAAACAATCATATTTCCAGCAAAAAAAAGTTCGCGCGTTCCATTTTCGAATGATTGATCCTGGCACTCACTGGACGGATCGCGGGCGACGTTTTTAATGAAATCGGCGGGAGTGTGTTTCATGAATTTTACAGCCCTTTTTCAGGCATGTAAAATTATGAGTAATTGTTTTTTCAGCTCCGTAGGCACGGGAGTCGCATTAAAAATACACGCGTAGTCGTGAAAAGCGCTTCGAAACATGACGTACGTATCGTTTCTGTATTTGAACGTGTCAAGAAATCAGAAAAAACGTAACTTTTCATTTATTACGCAGGTATTTATTTAACTCCCCTAGGTAAAGGAATAACAGAAAAAAAATGGATTTATTGCTTTCTTTTAGAACGAGAAAAAAAGCAACATTGAAACTGTGTGTAAAACGAATGAGAAGTGGTAAAGCTTCAATTCAATTGTTTTTATTCATTGGCGGCATCGGTGGCGGAGCGGTTTGGCACGCTGATTGCAAAAACCGACGGTCTCGGGTTCGATCCCCGGCCGGGGCGAACTAGGAAATGAACTTCTCTAGTTTGTCTCGGGTCTTGGATGTTATCTATGTATTTATTGTATTAAATCTATCGTCGAGTGGGCACCAGTAACACAAGTAATTTAGTTGTACTTAGTATAGGGCTAACGAGATCTGTGTGTAATTAATATGTCCACGAATATTTATTTTTTTATATATTTTTTATTTTATTGTAAAAACAAAATGTCAAAACGTCGATATCAACCCTTATATGTCCCCACTGTTGGGGCACTTCCTGCATCGCAGGAACATTAGGTCATACTCCAACACGGGGGCCAAGTCCGGATTGGTAGAAGTGTCAAAACTTAATGAACGTCAAAGATGCTAGTTTCACAATTAATTGATTATATGGAGAAGTCTGGTGCTCGCTGAAGCACCAGAGTGTGATGTGTTTGCGGATGGAATTGAAAGTGTGGTGAAGGTATGTAAGAGAATGCTAGAAGATGTATGAAAGGTAGTGCTCTGATATAATATTGCAACGCTTTGGCGTAATTTTAGTGTTATGTTACAATATTCATGTAAATAAATAAATAATAAATAAATTACTAACAAAGAAACTACATTTTTTCTTTCCAAAAAAATTTTTAACTTTATTTCAGAGTTTTCAACTTAAAAATTCTTCTTCTTCTTCTTCAGGCTATATTATGTAGTCCACTGCTGGACATAGCCCTCCCCTATTGAGCGCCATAGCGCCCTGTCTTCAGCTTGCCGCATCCACCATCTGCCGGCAGTTTTTCGCAGATCGTCATCCCACCTGGTCGGAGGGCGTCCTACACTACGTTTGCCGAGTCGCGGTCTCCACTCAAGAACACGTTTACTCCAACGATTGTCGGTTCTTCGCGAGATATGGCCAGCCCACTGCCACTTCAGCTTGCTGATTCTCTGAGCTATGTCGATAACTTTGATTCTCTGTCGGAACTTAAAAATTATTACTCATGAATGTGTTGAACGCTAGACACAATCGTCCTCTAAATAACTTTAATTTTATTACTGTCGCGTTTAAAAAGATGAGATAAGATAATTTTTAAAACCTATTTAGAGGCTAAAAATTTCACCCATGCCGGGACTCGAACCCACGACCTCTAGCTAACCGTGCCAGCGCTCTCCCAACTGAGCTAATGGGCGACTTCCGGGATCAGTGAAATTTCAAACCTCTTTACAATACTCTCTGTATTACGTACAGGCAGCAACACATCTAGCTGAAGTAATTTGCATCACTTGCAGCCCCGAGTACCTACTTTGCGAAATAGGTTTTTAAAATTGTCCTTAGCACGGGTTAGTGGAATAAAAAGAATAATGTTTTATTTTAAAAATAAATCACTTCTTGTTGTATAGCATATATTGTATAGCATCTTAGACAATTATGTTTACTAATCCTTATAAAATCCTGTGTGGTGTCGGCCTGGAGAATAGCACCAACCCAATTCTTCCCGCGGGTGTCGTAAAAGGCGATTAAGGGACACAAACCGGGGGGTGGGCAGCAGCGCCTCCTGCAGTACAATTCCACCAAACTGCGATCCCCAACCCGCGTTCCCAGCGTGGGGATTATGGACATTGCCCCTATGATAGCACAACGTGGCACTCTTTAGGAGAGGGATATGTCCAGCAGTGGACTAGTATAGCCTGACGAGGACGACGAATCCTTATAAAAAACATCGTAAAATATATTATTTGATAATAACGTAAGATAAATTTATTTGCAGATATAATTATACAGAAATTAACCATTGGTCTAATAATACCAGACATCTCTGTCTTCTTAATAATCCCTGATGTTATAGTAAGGTTATTTGCACAGAGTGTGCTTAATATATTTGTCCACTCGATCCAAAGGTTGTCTGGAAGAGATCACTTTTAGTGATAAGGCCGCCATCTGTACTCTTAGGATAAGATATATCTGTGTATTTTACATTTTTATGTACGAATAGCTGACCCAGCGAACGTCGTACCACCTACCATCGATTCTTTAAAAAAATATTTTTTTTTCTCTTCGTAAGAACCATCATCAATCATAGGTACGTCAAGGAATATTCTAAATATATATATATATATATATATATAATATATATTATATAAATATATATATATATATATATAAATGAATCGCTTAATGTGCTGGTTATATATATATTGCAAGATTCCGCAAGATATATATATTAGAGTTATCTAAAATAGGTTAAGATAACACTTTATATATATATAAAGTGTTATCTTAACCTATTTTAGATAACTCTAATATCTTGCGGAATCTTGTTGCAGAACCATATACATAAAGGGTGTATTAACTTTTTACAAGTGGCCTCAGTCTAGATGTTTTTTTTGTTTGTGTCGGCTTTGCCGTTACCATAGCAGGGTATCCTAGGTATCCTAGTTTGGGACCCGGACCAGTGATTATATTGTGTGGAATTTATTATTAACTTATTTCTATTCAAATACAACCTCTGAGCAATACAGATCAAGAGGAGAATGTTTCAGTACCGGGCTGTCAGCTCACTGTAGTACAGTGACTATGATTTAAAAAGAGATTGACGGCCTCGGTGGCGCAGCGGTGTGGAACGCTGACTGTAAAACCGAAGGTCCCGGGTTCGATCCCCGGCCGAGTCAAACGAGGAATCAAACTTTTCTAGTTTGTCTCGGGTCTTGGATGTTATCTATGTATTTATTGTATTAAATTTATCGTTGAGTTAGCACATGTAACGCAAGTCATTTAGTTGTACTTAGTATGGGGCTAATGAGATCTATGTAATATGTCCGTGAATATTTATTTATTTTAAGATAGATGTACTATACTGTGCCCCTTCGGGATATGATTGAAATACCAATAAATACTTACAGAGACCACTCGGTCCCAATACAATACCACTAAGCACACTCCAGTACAACTGAAACAAGTTACTCGAAACTCGTGAACAAACTATTATAGAAACGGTGTTCGTGTCCACTGCATCCTTTTGGGATTATAAAACATATTGCTGCAAATTTATTTTGTTCAAGATCTCCTCGCTTAAAAATATACACCACCGTAGAATGCTCCTTTCAACACTAAAGGATTGCTGAAAGAGAACGCTTTTTGCACTAAGCACGCCCTTGTACATTTACTCTGTTGGATTATATAAAAAAAAGCCAGGGATCGGTGATAAGCGCAAGGATTGCAATATATTTTCAGTTAAACAACCAAGAGACCGACGGGAACAGATAATCAGTGACATTGACTTTTCGATGTATAGAATAGCCTAGCAAATCAAATAGTTTTCAGTTTACTAATTCTCTAACATATATTGGCCTTTTTGCTGCTACTTAATGAGATGATTTATGCAGCGTCCAGTGGTATCTTCAATCACACTAGATGGGTGAAGGGACCACTCCGACGCTGTAGTGTAATATACCAGTCCACTGCTGGACATAGCCCTCCCCTAAAGAGCGCCACGTATTGCTATCATAGGGGGTAAAGCCCATAATCCCCACGCTGGGCATGCGGGTTGGAGATCGCAGTTCGGTGGAATTGTACTGCAGGGGGCGCTGCTGCCCACCCCCGGTTGGTGTCCCTTAGTCGTCGTGTAATTAGTGCAATAAAGAAATAGAATAAAATAAAAAAATTAACATGAAAAACATGTAGAAATTTAGATGCATACAAAAATAGTACTGGATTGGTATCTCAGTACATATTATAACAGTTCATTATCAATAAAAATCTGCACTGTCTCCACTGCGATGGAAAAGAGAGGACGTCCTAAAACCGAGGAGCTGCCCAGTCCAGCAGGAAGCAAAGAGTGTCGGCAATGAGAAATTGTACAAAAACATGTTTTGATGTAATCGGAGAGGCCATAAATAAATAGTCGTGGTTTTTTTCTCCATGACTACCACTTTACATCACATGACCTGTCGAAAATTCAATTTAGTTACGTGTCAAAAAATGCACCATACAAATTGGACTCAGACGACGATGTCACAAGCTGAATGTAGCGTCTTAAATGTACGGAGAGTAGAGTATTCGAATTTTATCGCAAAATAACGTTTTTACACTCTTTTGAGAAAACGTTTGGAATTCAATGATACAACGAAATCCAATAAAAAAAATATTATTAAAGTATAGTTATGCCAGAAAAACATATCATCGGATTTTTCCGAAAAATTCTCATTTCAATTAAAATATTGATTTTTTTGTCTTATGTGGTGTAAAAACAATGCCATATCAATCTTAGTTTGGCGCAAATTCCCCTTGAAAGACACAAAATCCGTAACAAAGACAGTTATTACAATACCTTACATAAACTCATGTCTGTATGCCGGATGGGTAGGCTTTACCACCAGAGTTTATCAAATCCCACAAAATTGGGTTTCAGAACGCAACTTCTGTCATAAATAAATATTCTATAAATAAATAAATACTTATGGACATATTACACAGATCTCGTTAGCCCCAACTAAATGACTTGTGTAACAGGTGATAACTCGACGATAGATTTAATACAATAAAATACATAGATAACATCCCAGACCCGAGACAAACTAAAAAAGTTCGTTTCCTAGTTTGACCCGGCCGGGGATCGAAATCGAGACCTCCGGTTTTACAGTCAGCGAGTTTTAATAATACTAATTTTATTTAGAAAATGTTTACTGATACTGAAAAACAGTTTCTCAAACTCTTATTGAATCTGATGTCTACATAATAAGTGTAATGACGGTGGCAAAGCATGCAGACCGTTATATTATTGCACTACGCCTGGAGTACTGACGACAACAGGATTGCGACTGTGTAGGGCCCTTGAGGTTGTTTATTGCTTCGACTGACTGTACTTCAAACTACAACATTGTACTTCAACTAGTTAAATCGATGGTAACCTCCTATTACATAGAAGTTTTTACGCTGAGGTAGGCCACCAAGTGACAGAGATGGTTGGTAAAATTGGTGGTCTCTGGTTTGGGATGGGTTGTTAGTAGAGTGAGGTCGTTTGAAAGTGGTCACGAGGAGGGTTGTTGTTGAAAGTAGCCAATGAATTTGTCGGGACGTTGATTAGGTTCTGCTTTATGTCAACTAGTGAAGTGAATTGATCAATTTGTTATTGTAACTTTATTCTACCACTTACCTTTGTGCCCTGACCGACTGCGATACAGAAAAGGATAGGGCTGACTCTAAATCTGTCACTAGACTTATTAATACATGGTTTTATTTTAGTTAGCCTATAACTTTGTGAAGTTATAGTACCAATATCAGTTGTGAAGGAAAACATCGTGAGGAAACCCGCGTGTCTGAAGTGTTAAACTTCCTCGGTGCTTAAAATAGCCAATCGGCGGTGGGCACGCGTGTTAAGTAAGCCCATACTTTCTCTGTCTGAGAGAAGGCCTGTGCCCCGCAGTGGGACGAATATAGACTTCGAGTAAACTATAATATAAACTGCGGCTTAATGAACGTTACAATTGAAACTAGGTGTCTTTTTAAAAATTTAGATCATACAGGCCGACCCTCGGCTATGCCACATGGACGGAAAGTACCTTTAATATTGTCGATGGAACATTTTACTGAAAGAAGACATTATTTTAATTTCAAAAACGATCTAAACTGCATTCATAGATTTTTAAATAATTACACGGTTGAACTAGGAATCGAACCCGCTACGCGAGAAAAAAATTATCTTCTAGCTTTATCAAACCAATCGGAAGGCTTCATCATAAGGATTATTTTTTGCTAAATTACTTACTATCAGAAATAAAAGGAAAATATACTCGTAGTACGTTCTTAATTACGTCCTCGTAGTACGTAATTATACGTCCCACCGCAGAGCACAAGCCATGTCAGTATTTACCTAGCGTTTCTTATTCTTTAGAATAGCTTATGGCGGCTTTAAAGCTCTATAATTGTTTTGTTCTACACGTGGTTTTGTACACGCGGTTTGAAATTTGTTCAGCCCTCTGGTCCAGAATAATCGGCTTACAAACATCAGCTTCAGCTAGCGATGTAGTTTTGATGTAGTTTTTAATTACAAAGCTTAGTAAAGATACAAAACTGGCACGCTAGGTTTTAGATCTACTTTAGTATTAGCTGGTTCTACAGAATTTACAATTTACTTTCAGATTGATTGTGTAGTCTACCATAGTGTGTTATCACTGAGGTCCAAAGATAGCAATTTCATTATTGACTTAGACCAAGATTAGCCAGTTTACGCCAAATTCCGTTGATCCAGTGCTAAGTAAATACAACGGAATAAACATCCTTTATAATAAATACGTTTTTTTCTATCAAAAAGTGAACACCATCTGTTGTGACAACTATTTTTAGAACTTCATTA
Organism: Yponomeuta sedellus; assembly: GCA_934045075.1. Taxonomy (NCBI): domain Eukaryota; kingdom Metazoa; phylum Arthropoda; class Insecta; order Lepidoptera; family Yponomeutidae; genus Yponomeuta; species Yponomeuta sedellus. The sequence continues at coordinate 2,356,720 of OW203747.1, forward strand.
TCAACCCTTGTATGTCCCCATCGCTGGGGATATACAAGTGTTGCAAGCATCGTAGGCAGGTTAGGGCATACTCCACCATGGAGGCTAAGTGCGGGTTGGAGGAGGATTGTAAGACAGTTGCGGGCCTTACTGTGAAGTTATCAAGCCGCCCATAAGGCCTCTGACATGGCTTAACGACTGCCATTACATGACAGCCGGCGCCAAGGGCTTAACGTGCCTTACGAAGCATGGAAGCGCTCGGATGCCACTAGCGGTAGTCACGGGACGGTCACCCATCCTCCACCGCGCCTGTTGTTGCTTAGCTCAAGTGATTGATTCCAATCACTCGGTTCGACTAGGCCACGAGCGCTTCTATATTCATCTTCTATAATATAAAAATGCATCGCTGAATGTGTTGGTAAGCGCAAATCTCGAGAGCAGCTGAACCGATTTCGCTAATTCTTCTTTTAGAATATTTTTTGACGTACGAGGATGGTTCTTACGGAGAGGAAACTAAAACTGCTTTAAGTTCCTAGATTTTTGAACCTACATTCTTGTCAGTAGCTTCTAAACAAAGCTACTATAATTATTAAAATTAAGGATGTTTTTTTTCAAAGTCGCGTTATAAAAGATCATATGATTTTGTCTCCACTGGAGGTAAGCACAGCGTTACACCTTAATTAATGAGTACAATGATAAAGATAAAGTAATTATTTAACGGTGAGTCATAAATCAGATAATGCTCTGATAAAAGCAATAAATTTATAGCAATATTTCTCTCTCTCAATTGGACAATAAATTAATTATTAAATTAGATAGATAGAGAACACTTTGTTGTACATAAAAATGGAAATTACACAGATACTTCTTAACCTAAGAGTACAGACGGCGGCCTAATCACTAAACGTGATCTTTTCCAGACAATAAATACAAATAATCTTTATTTATCCATCCACAATTCACTTATAAACAATAACCTTAAACTATGAATGATAGAAGAATTATCACGCAAATTAAATTATATTTTTATGTCAAAGAAGTAACTTTTGTAGGCACTAAACATTATTAAATTAATTCCGGAGTCACTTACTTGACTTTTGGTCAGAAGAGTCCAACCACGTTTCGCTCTGACTGAGACGAGCAACCGACGATGCGAACTCCGTCTTTACTCACCACGATTGAGCTCTGCGAATCAGAGCGAAACCTTGTCGGACTCTTCCGACAAAAATCAAGCGAATCCGGAGTCAGGCTAATAAGATTAAGTGTACCTTCTGCCCCGAAGATACTAATTTCCAGCACGGGCCTTTGGGTTAATGTACTGTTACGTGTATCAAAAGCAAAATACCAAAAAATGTACGTTATGAATTTACATTTTGTTTGCTGAAAGTACAATTTAAAATTATAACTTCTGCTTTCGGGCTATAGTGTAGTGAAAAAAAGGCAGCGGAAAAAAATCTACTCTACTATACTATGAAATTAAATTCAATGAAAAGATTTTAAACAAAATAGTGCAGAAATTGCGGCTTAGTAAATGTTACAATTCAAACTAGGTGTCTATTTCAAAATCTTAATCATTTTGGAGAAAAAATGGACAAAAAAAACACCAAACTTAGTATTAAAGTCTTTATTTAACAGAGTTTACACAATTATTATAAAATATAGAACCCACATTGTACTGGCGTTAATTCTATACATGATTGTCATCTAAATAATCCTTTATAGTCAAGTAGCCCTTTTGGCACAAAGTGTACTTTACACATTTTTTGAAACGCATTTCAGGTAAGCTTAATATATCTTCAGGGATTTTATTATAGAAGCGTATACATTATACAATGCCCCATGAAGGATGTATTAACCTTTGCCAGCCTAAATAGCGGGAACAAAAGTTTATGTTTATTTCTAGAATTTGTGAGTTGGCTACCTAAAGTATTTAAAAACCTATTTAGAGGCTAAAAATTTCACCCATGCCGGGATTCGAACCCGCAACCTCTGGCTATCCGTACCAGCGCTCTACCAATTGAGCCAATGGGCGACTCACGGCATCAGTGAAATTTCAAACCTCTTTACAATATTCTCTGTATTACGTACAGGCAGCGACATCTGACTTAAGCAAATTGCATTACTTACAGCCCCGACTATCTACTTTGCAGTTAGGTTTAACATCGGAACGATATCACTGTACCCACATGATTACACTATTTTATTTATTATTTTTAATGCACTAACCCGTGCTAAGGAACAAATTTAAAAACCTATTTAGAGGCTAAAAATTGGTAAATTGGTAGAGCGCTGGTACGGATAGCCAGAGGTTGCGGGTTCGAATCTTTAGCCTCTAAATAGGTTTTTAAATTTGTTCCTTAGCACGGGTTAGTGCTTTAAAAATAAAATAAACAATAGTGTTACCTAAAGTATGTGCAGATAGATAGAAATAAATGTTTCATCTCTCTACCACAACTAAGTTTTTTATTTCTTAATTTCTCGAGAGAAAAAAAGAAAAAAGCTCTCTCTAAGAGAAACCAGTCGCAATCAAGGGGATCTTATTAAAGACGGGTCAAAGTGAAAAAATGCAACAAAAAGACACGACCTAGTTAGCACTTAGAGGAGGGAATCCTTTGAAAACGCTTATTTTAATACTTTAAAGAACTGGGGCGTCTCATGCCAAAGGGAACCAATTAACCGACGGACTGTATTGAAGGAGTTAAACGACAAAAGCTTAAAGAGAAAAACGAACGGTCAAACGATCCAATCAGCGCTTGAGATTGCCAATCCGCGGTGGGCACGCGTGGTCATTAAGCCCATACTCTCTCTATCTCTGAGAGGAGGCCTGTGGCTTGCAGTGGGTGGTTTATAGTATCATCGTCTGGCTGGCAAAGGTTTATACATCCTTCATGGGGCATTGAATACGTTTCTATAATAAAATCCCTGAAGATAAATAAATTAAGCTTTCCTGAAACGCGGTTCAAAACATGTGTTAAGTACACTTTGTGCATTACCCCCTATGATAGCACAACGTGGCGCTCTTTAGGGGAGGGCTTTGTCCAGCAGTGGACTTGTATAGCCTGACGATGACGACGACACTTTGTGTCAAAAGGCCTACTATAACATAAATGATTATTTAGATGACAATGATGTCTAATATTAATGCCAGTACAATGCACGAGTTCTATGTTTTATAATAATACTGTAAACTCTGTTAAGAAAGGACTTTGAAAAGACTTAGTTTGGATTTTTTTGTCCACTTTTTCTCCCAACTGATCTAGATTTTGAAATGGACACCTAGTTTGGGTTGTAACGTTCACAGAAGTTTCTGCGCTTCTTTGAATAAAACCTTTGCTCATCATTTCATTTCATAGAGAATCCTAGTTTTAGACTAAGAAGTGTATTGTGTGAAGTATTATTTTTACTGTTCTAATAAACAACTGTGAACAGTCGCTTAAATTACAATTATTGTCAATAAAAACGATTTAGCTGTGCTGTAAAATAACAATTTTTTTTTTATTTATTAGGACTACCAAGATATACTTATACTATTTTTATTTTTAATGCACTAACCCGTGCTAAGGACAATTTTAAAAACCTATTTAGGGGCTAAAAATTCCACCCATGCCGGGGTTCGAGCCCGTGACCTCTGGCTATCCGTGACAGCGCTCTTTCCAACTGAGCTAATGGGCGACTCACCAGAATCGGTGAAATTTCGAACCTCTTTATACTATTCTCTGTATTCGCTGCCTGTATGTAATACAGAGAATAGTGTAAAGAGGTTCGAAATTTCACTGATGCCGGTGAGTCACCCATTAGCTCATTTGGAAAGAGCGCTGGCACGGATAGCCAGAGGTCACGGGTTCGAATCCCGGCATGGGTGGAATTTTTAGCCTCTAAATAGGTTTTTACCAAGATATACACCGATACATTTACAATAGACCATAACTAGTAGTAAACTAAGTGATTCCTCACTTACAGGCAGTCACAACATGCACCGTTAGTATAAAGTTGCTTGAGGACTTAATGTACTAATTGTAGTTTACACTGGTCTATAGTTAAGTTTGCTAATAAACTCATGAGGTAATTTTATAATAATAATATCACTTTACTTTGCTGTGTTGTCGGCCTAGAGAATAGCACCAACCCAATTCTTCCCGCGGGTGTCGTAAAAGGCGACTAAGGAACACAAACCGGGAGGTGGGCAGCAGCGCCCCCTGCAGTACAATTCCATCGAACTGCGATCCCCAACCCGCATGCCCAGCGTGGGGATCATGGGCATTACCCCCTATGATGATAGCACTTTAGGGAGTGACAATCTCGGTGAATGAAAGTCCGAATTCAGCTACACAAGTATAATAGGAAAACACGGAAAGTTCAATCGAGGTAGATGCACATACAGTAGTGTTACTGGGTGAGACCCACACGAGCGACTGGCGGGCAATCGCTAGCCCGCTCAATTATGTTTACATTACGTCAGCAGTCTCAGCCCCTACAGCACAACGTGGCGCTCTTTAGGGGAGGGCTATGTCCAGCAGTGTACTAGTATAGCCGGACGACGACTTTACTTATAAAATTATAAGTGTAAGTTTCAGAGGGTAGACAAGGTACTCCTTTTAAATTTTGCACAGCTATCAAATAATATGTCAATTTTGTGAGACTTGGTTAAGCGTTATGTTGCGATATGAGACTCTGCACAGTACAAAAGTGACCAAGATTGCTCCTTGATGGTGTTCTTTCAAATGGCGCGTATCTTGAACGACGGGGTAGTTTATACGGAGTACTGAACCATTTTAGATGGAAATTGCGGGCAGTCAAATTTGCTATTAAGCAGTTTGAAAGGAAACATTTGGTCCAGCAATTTTCTGCAGTCACAAAGGCTGTATAAATTAAAACATTTGAGACGGTCGTCATAGGGAGGATTTTTTTTTGCTATTGCAACTAAAAGAAAGGTACATTAAGTAGACTTGTCATCAGGCTGCTAAATTAAACAAGACGTGCTCATTTTGCATCAACTGGTCCATCGCTCCTCTTGGCCATTTGAACCGTCCCGCAAGTAAATACAAAAGTTGCTTCGCTTTGAAAGATTAAAATACACGCCCCTTTGAATATTTTAATATTTATACTGCTGGTGTCCTTCTTTGACAGCCAACATCGAGACGGAGCGACTGACACGCCGTTTCTGATGCGCTAAACATCTGTTATATTCGTTCGTTATCAACCCTTGTATGTCCCCACTGCTGGGGCACGGGTGTCTTCCTGCATCGTAGGAAGGTTAGGCCATACTCCACGACGGGAACCAAGTCCGGGTTGGTGGAGGGTTGTTAAACAGTGGCGGGCCTTACTGTCATAAGTTATCAAGCCGCCCATAAGGCCTCTGACATTGCTTAACGACTGCCATTATATGACAGCAGGCACCAACGGCTTAACATGCCTTGCGAAGCACGGAAGCGCTCGGAAAAATGCCACTAGCGGTAGTCACGGGACGCTCACCCATCCCGTACCTGACCGCGCCTGTTGTTGCTTAACCAAGTGATTGGTTCCAATCACTCGGTTCGCCTAGGCCACGAGCGCTTCTGTTATGTAATTGTGTCTTGGAATCGAGAGACCCAGGTTCCATTCCCGTGCTGGCATTATACCTACCAATAAATTTGTTTTCTAAGTTATGTACGTTGAGAAGTTATAGTAGCAATACCACTCGCAAACGGAAAAGGAAAACATCGTGATGAAACCTGAGTGTTCTTGAGTGGAGACCGCGACTCGGCAAACGTAGTGAGGACGCCCTCCGACTAGGTGGGAGACGATCTGCGAAAAACTGCAGGCAGATGCTGGACGCGGCAAGCTGAAGACAGGGCGCTATGGCGCTCATTAGGAGAGGGCTATGTGCACTGCTGGACAGGGCTATGTCCAGCAGTGGACTTGTACAGCCCGACGACGACGACGAAACCTGAGTGTCAGAAATGTTCAAACACCTCAGCGCTTAAAATTTGCCAATCCGCGGTGGGCACGCGCGGTAATTAAGTCTTTACTCTCTCTCTCTCTTTCTCTCTAGGAGAAAAAGCCTGTGCCTTGCAGCGGGATGTTTATAGGCTACGTAAAGAAGTCAATAGTAGTACAGTAACATTCATTATTAAGGTGTTAAACATAACTTTGTAGTCGTATTAATTTCGATCACCATATTTCCGAGAGTAGCGTGCGAACAGAAAGGGCTCGCCATTAACATTAAGATTTAAAAAGTATTTCAAAACAAAACAAATTGTCAGATTAAGATTTGGCATTTAGAACTTAATACCGTCTTAATTAAACCAGTTGTCATCGGATATAGATATATTTTAAAGGAGTCTAATCGTGGTTATTTATTAGGTAAAACGTAATGGGCATTGATCAGGGAGGCATCAATTGTCGTAAAGTGAAAACCATTTCGAGGAATAGGGATACTGATTACTATTAGGGGTTTAAATAGGTAAAATAAAAACGGATTATTAATATTTATCGCAAAATAATGTTCACTTCAATTTCTTTCAATGACGTCATCATTGGCTCTAAAGCGGTAGTTCCATTGCCTACAAATATTAAAAAAAAGATTCGTCAATAACAACATTTTTAAAAACCTAGTCAAGTATTTCGGGAGCCGGAGGACGTTTTAAAAAATACAATTATTTTAATTAATTACATGTATTGACTTTACCATAGTTGTATTAAGACTAAAAAATCATCAACTTAAACTAACTGCCCTGAGCACCGCAAGTACTCAGGCTTATCTGCATCCGTCTGCCAACTCAGCGTCTGGGCTCTGGGAAAATAGAGCTGACTCCGGGATTAGAGGCTGGGTCGCCAGGCGTAACTCCTCCCTCCTTAAGATCGAAGTTCTCTTCCTTAGGAGCAGAACTTCGATTACAGGTCTTCAACAATTCAAGGCAATACTTATAAGCTAACACACACAGAAATACAAATAACGCTATATAGAGAACAATCGTCCAGACACTAATTTCTTTCACTGTAATGATTGCTTTTTCACTTTCACTGTCACTTTTCTTCAGGGCGTATGACAGGAATTTGATGTCGGTCAAGACAATGCCCTCCAGGTTTACCGGTTTCGATGGTACTGTTTTTACAGGAGATTTCACTACAGGTAAGTTTACTACGGGCATCGCAGGGTACTCGATATCCTCGATGTCGGTAGGGTGCATTTTCAGAAGGACCTCTCCAATACGTACTTCACAAGGGTCGTCTAAAGTAAGTATGTAGGTGCCGTGGACCTTCTGGCGGAATATTTCATTGGTGCAGGTTCTGGAGAGCAACTTTTCTTCTCTACTGTAGAGTATCCACCTGTTGGGTTGTATTATCTGGACCTTTACTGGTTCTATGGAGATTTGGACTTGAGTGCATGACGTCACGTTTTCAGTATAAGTCATCAGCTGGTTGACGCAAGAATCTTGAAAGTAGTGGGAAGTGTCGTCATCGATGCAGAGAAAGCTGGACTCTTCGACTTCTTGGCATGGGTAAATTAACAGTCTGATTCAAATTCAAATTCAAATAATTTTATTTCAACGTAAAGAATTTACATTCTGTTTGCTGAATGTCAATGTACAATGTAAAATGTAAGCCGCCGCCTTCGGGCCGTATTGTAGTGGAGAAAAAGGCAGCGGAAAAAAAAACTCCACTCTGACCATCTTTTCTCAAATCATCTTAAAACCAAATACATCAGTTGCCATATGTAAACCTAATAAGATTTCATGATTGCCATTAACAACCCTAAATGCCAAAGCATTAGTCAAATGTCTCACAATAATAGGGGAAAACATAAGTGCTGCGGCCAGACACACGAACAGCACTCGTTCACGAGCATAACGCAGTGCTCAGCCATCATCAGTCTCAACCATTTTGGAGGGAGATAGATGACCCGAACACCACGCTACCATTCGAATGACCTTTAGCAAACTTGCAGTTAAGTTTTTGTCAGTTATATAAGGTATCATATAGTTATTAATATGCAATCACGTCGTCTGTACACACTTGTATTATAAAATATGATCTTCGACCCTTTCACTAGGGTGTAAGGATACTTGGGTATGATGATTACGGTGTGGTCATGGGATTTCACGGGTAATGGCAGGAGTTTATAATAGATATAGGTGTCTCTAGATACAAGCGGTATCTCCAACAGGTATGTTATTTGGTTTCCTTTAAAATAAGCTTTGAGCGTCATGGTTTGCTCTATCTTAACTAAATTTTCTAAGCTAGGTGCGTATACTAACGTTTCCACTCTATTAATCCTTTCGAGAAGGTTAAGCAACTGAGAAGACTCTATTATAGACTGATGTAATACTCCTAATCTACTTATCGATAAGGTAGTTTCAATCTCATTCAATTTAATGTGGATTGTTTGAAAGTTATGAATCAGCAAATTGTAGGTATTAATAATTTGGGTTTCCACGTGATTTAGATATACCTTTCTTTGTATATCATTGAGGTTTTCTGACAGTTTCCGGATTTCTTCATTAATTTGTATGAGATTGTCATTTAACTTAAATGTAGAGTTGGCCAGAGAATGCACCATTTCAGTGATCAGTGTTAATTTCTATCTATTGCTATTCTGATTTAATTTAACTTCATCAATAAGTTTATCATATCGAGTGGCATCGTCGTTATCCAGATTTCCTGTAATTACTTTAATTAATGATCCAAGGGGGTTAATTAGGCCACGTTTTACACGGATAGAAGGTGCTACTTGCTGGAACTTCTCTACAGTCAGATTTTTGACGTATTCTGTCTGTATCCTTATATCTATAAAATTATATGTAAAATTCTTATCAAATGTCTTAACTAACTTATCTAATGCGGATGCTAGCTTGCTGTTAGTCTTCAAATCGTCAACGATGGGTTTGAAGTCAAGCATCTTAGCAATGATCCACTTGTCCTTGCTAAGGACAGCGACGCCTTGCTTCACGGGAAGGATACCAGGATTACTACTTAGGTCCTGAATTTGAAGGGCCTGGAGTTGGGTCACCATGGTGGCTGCCAGGATGAGCAGGCGTCTGCGAATGACGTTTAACGTGTTTTACTGGAACCTTAGTGACTCTTTTTCCAATACGTATAGGGACTACGTTTCTATTTGTTTCACCTATCACCTCAGCTCGTAAATATCGGGGCTTATCCTTGCTACTTCTTTTGTTAGTGTCTTTTGCAAATATGACGTTACCGGGTTCAATCGGAAAACTGCTTTCGCCACCTCTTTTCTGAACTATCTTCTCCTTCTTTTTGATGGTCTGCTCTGCTAAGTGTTTGTAAAGGTACTTTGTACGTTTTGCGTGTTCTTTGACTAACTGCTGGGTGTATTGCTTTTCAAAGTCTGAGTCAAATGTGTGTCTTGAGTCAGTATGTCCTAGCAACACTTCAAAAGGGGTCATACTAGTAGTGCTATGTATGCTATGGTTGTATGCCATTACGGAATAAGTCATTATTGAAGCAGCGTCTGTATACTTTTGTTCGTATTTTGCCAATCTGTATATCTCTATTATTGTAGAGTGGAACCTCTCAATGAGTCCCATTGAATTTGGGTTGTTTGGGGTACCAATATGAAGATCTACTTTGTAGAGAGAGAGAAGCTCTTTCATCAAAACGTTATTAAATTCAGAACCAGAGTCTGCGCTTATTTTTAGGGGTACGCCATAAAAAGAAAAGTATTTTATCAGGGCTCGAACTACCTCAGGGGTAGAGCGGTTTGGAATTTCGAAGGCCTGTCCAAGTTTGCTGAAGGCATCGATTATTGTCAGGTAGTAACGACCTTCTATGGAAAATAGGTCGATAAAAATTTCCTGTAATGGTTTAGTTTGGGTCTGGGTTAGTTGTAATTCAGGTTTTAGAGGATTTCTGTCGTATTTGGCCTTTTGGCAGACTTCGCAAGAGTTTATTATACTTGATATAATTGGTCCCATGTTATGCCAAAAATATGTGCGTTTTATGTAAGCCAATGTTTCCCTAATACCTCTATGACACGTTTTGCCAATGTGGTACTTTTTGACAATGCTCTGTTGTTCTGTTTCATCGTCTACAAAAATGACTCTTTGGGTACACTCGTAAAATTTTACAAGTTCCTTTTTAAACAGGAATATCACTGCTTCTGTGAATTGTCGGCGGTGTTTGTCATCTTCAAAGTAGATAAAGTACTTTGCCTTGTTCTTGATATACTCTTTGAGAAACTGCTTAACAAGATCAGGTCGATTCGTAGGTAAATGTACTTCTAGAATACGCTGCTTCTCTCTAGACAAGTCTTTAACTGAAAGTTTATCAATGAACCAGGGGAAGACCAAAATTTGGTTGGGCTTTGTGTCAATTGCTTCCTGTAAAATGGGAATACCTTCGGATTCAGTGTCTAATGCTGAATGAGCTGTTGCAGTACCTGAAGATTTTTCTGATGCTGTCACAGTGTCACTAGAAGGGCTGGGGATAGAGTATGGAGATCTACGTCCTAATCGCATCGTTACGTCAGAGTCTGAGTCTAGGATGGTAATTGGATGGTCAGAGTCGCTGTCAGAAATAGTCATTGGTTAGTATTTTCTAAGGTTAACACGAGCTGTAGACATAATTAAAACTGTTTTTATACGGATTTATGCTCGTTTATTACATTTTTACAATTTTCCAACGTTTCGGCACTTTTTCAGGTGCCGTGGTCCCGGTGACCGGATGTCATCCGGGACCACGGCACCTGAAAAAGTGCCGAACCAATGACTAATTAAAACTGTTTTTATACGGATTTATGCTCGTTTATTACATTTTTACAATTTTCCAACGTTTCGGCACTTTTTCAGGTGCCGTGGTCCCGGTGACCGGATGTCATCCGGGACCACGGCACCTGAAAAAGTGCCGAAACGTTGGAAAATTGTAAAAATGTAATAAACGAGCATAAATCCGTATAAAAACAGTTTTAATTAGTCATTGGTTGTTCAGGTACTGGCTGTGCCAAAGTTTTCTGCTGGGCTCTACCTAACTCTTCGATCTCTCTGGTCAGCTGCTCTATGGACTGGTCTTATCAACATTTACTTTTACTGATCTTTTGTCATCTTTACCTAATGCGTTAAGTCGAATCCGTGATAAGGCGTCAGCATTACAGTTTAATTTACCCTTTTTGTAAACTGCGTCAAAGTCGTATTCCGATAAACGTAAGCGCCAGCGTGTGAGCCTACTATTGGTGTCTGTTAGGGACTTAAGCCACTGAAGAGGCTTATGGTCTGTAATAACAATGAACCTTTTACCATACAGGTATTGGCGGAAATGTTTTACAGCCCATACGATGGCAAGCAACTCCTTTTCCGTTACGCTGTACCTGGTTTCAGCGTCATTGAGGGTCCTGCTAGCGTAAGCCACTGGTTTATCACTGCCGATTGATCCCTGCGAAAGTACAGCACCAAGGGCGAAGTCTGAAGCGTCTGTGGTCAGGATGTAAGGTTTGTCAGGATCAGGATATTGCAGAATCGGGGCGTTAACTAGAAGCTCCTTACATTTCTGAAAGGCTTCTACGTACTTCTCGTCACTGCTTGACATAGACCGCTTCTTCTTCAAACGAGCTGTCATGGGTTGAGTGATTTTGGCAAAGTCTTTAATGAACTTTCTGTAATAACCTATAAGACCTAGGAAACTCTTTATTTCTGTAGTTGTGCGGGGAAGGGGGTAGTTTAGTATAGCTTTTATTTTGTCATTGTTGGGTTTAAGTCCTTCACTGGTTATATTGTGTCCGAGGTACAAGACCTCCTTTCTTAAAAATTCGGACTTGTCTAATTGGACTTTGAGGTTAGTTTTTCTTAGTCTCTCAAACACTGTCCTTAATTTGAATAGGTGTTCCTGTAGGCTGGAAGAGTACACGATTATGTCATCTAGGTACACAAGGCAGTGAATACCCTGTAGACCTCGGAGCACGTTGGCTATTGTCCGTTGGAAGGTCGCCGGAGCGGTCTTCAAGCCGAAGGGCATACGGGTAAATTCAAAATGTCCTGCTTGGGTCGAAAAGGCTGTCTTCTGGCGGTCTTCCGGAGCTACCTCCACTTGATGGTATCCACTGGCCAGGTCTAATGTGGTGAAGTAAGTACTTCGCCCTAGCTTGTCAAAAAGATCAGTGATATTCGGTAATGGGTATTTGTCGTCGATGGTAATCTCATTTAGTTTTCTAAAGTCTATCTAGTGATAGACTTTAGAAAACTAAATGAGATTAGAATTAAATGAGGTTAGTACCTGTATTTCTTCTCACCTGATGCATCTGCCTTTTTGGGCACCAGGTGCACGGGGGCACTCCAGGGAGAGTGCGACTCCTTCACTATGTTGTTCTCTAACATTTTTTCTACTTGCTTATCAATCTCATGGTTAATTACTTGGGGTTGTCTATAAGGGCGGATAAAGATAGGGTCTTCGTTACGAGTCCTGATGTGGTGTTTAACGTCGTTGGTGAAAGTTATGGGTAATTTTTCCGAATAAAAAATGTCTTTGAACTCTTCGCAAAGTTTTTGGATACTTTCCCGTTCCTCGTTGTTCATATGGTCTAAACGCAACTTACTAAGGTTTTCAGTAAGGATGTCGTCAATGTCTGTGTCTTTGTGGTGAGTCATGCTGTTTAATTCACATTTTTGGCTGTCGTATTTAGTCACCATAAAGGGTCTATTAATGGTCAGTGCCATTTCATGCTGTAGCGTGTTCTGAATGATAGTTTTCGCGTAACCGTTTTCACATTTTACAATGGCGCTAGGCATTCTTACGCCGTCACAAAATGAAACATAGTTCAATATAGCATCACCGTCTTGTAAATCTGTCGGTAGGCTTACTCGTTGTTCACATCTAGGGGCAAGTTTGATCGTAACACTGGGGTTGTAAATCATTGGGATGGTTGCCGATTTTGTATATAGCAGATTATTTTTCATGTCTATTTTTGCATCAATTTGTTTCAGAAGGTCACTACCGATTAAACCATCGTAGCGTCCGTCTACGTCATAAACATAGAATTTATGGAACTCGCAACTGTTAAATGTCGGGAACAGTGGTACTTCTATAACTTCACTATGCTGGCTGGACGCGTGGGTGCTTATCACCTCGAACGGTTCGTATTGTTTACAGTTATCGAAGTACTCGCTTGCTTTGGCTGGGCTAATGAATGAACGCGCGCTACCTGTGTCTATCATGAACCTTGACTGAATTTCAGGTAACTCTACGTAAGGTAACTGCAATTTCAGGCTGCAATTAAGTTCTATTATTTCGGGTTTTTGTTGGAAGCACCTATGTGAAAATCCTCATTAGTGTCGCACTGGTCAACGAGCTCGAGCTCACTTTCGTGGGTTTCGCCGCTCTCCACATTGTCTGCATACTCATAGGTGTCGTAGTCATAGTATGGGTTAGGGGCATATAAGTCAATCACATCACACGTTTCGTCTACTTCGTTAATAGCGTTCATGCGAAAACCTTGGGGTTTCGCCGGGGCGACTGTTCGCATGCTTACATCGGTATTTACTGGACCTTGGTTCGGTGATGGTCGATAGCCAAACTGTTGTTGACCAAATTGAGGTTTATAACCCGTTGGTTGCTGGGTTAATTGGGGCCTAAAGCCAAGGGGCTGTTGGGAAAACTGGGGTTTGTACCCGAATTGTTGGGGTTGCTGCGCTAACTGGGGTCTATACCCAAATTGTTGGGGTTGTGACGGTAACTGGGGCCTGAACCCTAATTGAGGTCTGTAGCCAAATTGTTGCGGTTGTTGTGCATGCATTTGTTTACTTTGGGGTATGCCAAACTGAAACCTTTGTTGGGGTTGTTGTAGAGTTTTGGGTTGGTACATAGGCTTTTGTACGTTAGGAGTTGTTTGAGGGATTCCGAACTTAAATCCTTGAGGGTTTTGCGAGAAGAATGGCTTAATGCCCATTTTGTCAAGGAAAGGGTTCTGTGCTACTGGTTGGGGTCTTGCCTGCAGGCTAGGTACCTTAAGCATTTTGTTCCGAGTATTGTACTGGTACAAGAAGTTCACTTCTTCCAGTACTATACTGAGAGCATCTTCTAGAGATCGTGAACCTTTCAGGCGCACGATTTGCAGCAGGTCTTCTGGCAGATTATAAAGAAAGACATTCATTGCCATATTATCGTAAATAGTGATTTTACTCGCGCGAAGGTTAGCGTCCAGTACTCTGTTTACCTTGGCAATCAATGTGCTTCTTACGTATTGTATTCTATTGCAGAAATCGAGATAAGTCTCGCCAGTATTAATTTTCAGTGTTTCTAATTCAATAGCAATACACTCTTCACTGCGAGGATCACCGAAATGTTGCTCAAGAGCGATTTTAAGCTCTGGCCATGTATCAAGATCCTGTCGCTCACTTATCAGAGCTGCGGCTCTTCCAGTCAACTTCGACGTTACGATGTGGAATACATACAAGTCCTGCGTCGGATTGCCTTCTACTCTACAGTTATTTATTACATACTCGCACTTTCTAATGAATAAATTAAGTAATTTTTCGTCACCGTCGAATCTGGGGATGACGTCAGCGATTTCGCGAGGAATTTGCTTAATTTGATCCATTTTTAACTGCTTTAAACTTATCTAACACTGTTCTTAATATTGAAGTTTACTTAAAAACACACTTTTTGTTTAAATTTAATTACCTACTTAAAACACAATTTAAAGTTACGTCTTTCTGAAACCAAATAACCCACTTCAATTTTTGGAAATAACGCTATCGATCTCTAGACACATAAATCTAAAATGGAATAGGAATGGTTATAGGAGAATGGAATAGCGATAGGGTCTACTCACAGACTGTCCATGTCCCTCCGTTGAGTCTCAGGGCGTCCTCCGAATTCTTGTACTGTAGGCGACGGAGTAGGGTCACTAATGTAGAGCTCGCCCACACAGTCTATGCCACTTTTAGAGAGTCCTTGACTTATTTATTTGGTTCGTATGGATTTCCGTTTAAAACGTAAGAAAACGTTCGTCGTTTTTCACTTATTTTCAGTTTACGCGACGCGGAAATCTTACCGGCTGCGCCAGTCAAGTATTTCGGGAGCCGGAGGACGTTTTAAAAAATACAATTATTTTAATTAATTACATGTATTGACTTTACCGTGGTTGTATTAAGACTAAAAAATCATCAACTTAAACTAACTGCCCTGAGCACCGCAAGTACTCAGGCTTATCTGCATCCGTCTGCCAACTCAGCGTCTGGGCTCTGGGAAAATAGAGCTGACTCCGGGTTTAGAGGCTGGGTCGCCAGGCGTAACTACCTATTTAGAGGCTAAAAATTGATTGAATGATTACACTATTTTTATTTTTAATGCACGGGTTAGTGCATTAAAAATAAAAATAGTGTAATCATGTGGGTACAGTGATATCGTTCCGATGTTAAACCTAACTGCAAAGTAGGTAGTCGGGGCTGTAAGTAATGCAATTTGCTTAAGTCAGATGTCGCTGCCTGTACGTAATACAGAGAATATTGTAAAGAGGTTCGAAATTTCACTGATGCCGTGAGTCGCCCATTGGCTCAATTGGTAGAGCGCTGGTACGGATAGCCAGAGGTTGCGGGTTCGAATCCCGGCATGGGTGAAATTTTTAGCCTCTAAATAGGTTTTTTAAATTTGTTCCTTAGCACGGGTTAGGTGCATTAAAAATAAAAATAGTGTAATAACAACATTTGTCAAACGTCAACTTTTTTTTATCATGAATAAATTCAATGAACGTAGTTCATAATGCCAGTGGTGACGTCATACTTACAAAACTTTAAATAATTAATAAAAAAATAATTACATCAAAAATTAAGAAAATATTCAAATTAGTTTCTTATATTAAATAGAAAGTATATTTTAGATTTCTTAAATAAAAACTAGGATGTGACAGTGCCCATTACCTTACTTCCCAACGTTTCGGCAGCGTTGCAGTTGCCGTGGTCACGGATAGACTGATGTGGCAACTACAGTCATTTATTGTGGGTCATGTTTAGTTTTTCGCAGCGAGCCGACACACAACACTCACTACGTCCGCGGACAGGTCCGGTGATAAGGCGCGTGATTTGTATTTACTTAGCCCTGGATTCCACGTACGTGAAAGCTTGAAACCATCCTCTCTGTTGAAATTATTGTGATTTAAAATTTTTATTGCCTCATGTATACGGTTTTTATATTCTTTAAATGCACCACGACACGCATCCCGTAGTACCATTATCGTGTTAGGAAATAAAACAATAAGGAATACAATAGTTAACCAATAAATTGAGTCTTTGTCATTATACCTGTATATGCTACGTTGTCATGATAGTTTGTCTTAATATTTTATCCGGAAATGCTTTGTCATTATATCGCGTCATGATAGTTGAATTTAATAATTTGTGACACTTCTGTCATGATATCCGAGTCAGTTGGAATGCCATCTCGGCGCAGTCGACAGTGCGGCTTGAGAGCTTGGTCAGTGCGGACGTGATTTGGATACTCTAGGAGAAATCAGGTTGTACATTGTTCATTATTTTATCTATAATATATAATCGTATTGTGTAAAAAATTTAAATGCGTTATAGTGATTCTCTTGTTTTGGAAATACTAAATCGTAATAAAATAAACGAATTGATTTCATAATCTTTGGTCTTGCTTATTGCTTTTGAACCTTCTGCCACTCTTAATCGGTTACCTCGGGCACGGACTGAAAATTAGCCCTTGGGGCTCACTCTCTAACCACAACGCTGAGTCAGCTGCCTTTTGTGGCAATTTAGACACACCACTGGCTAAATCCATTTTTTTTTTGTTTTGTTTATGGTGTATTTCGTTTATTTCTGTTGTACTCATATTATGACAATTTATCTGTTCATTTTGTTTATGTGATGTGTCTTATAATAAATATCTTTCTTTTTTTCTCAATGTTCAATTCAATGCAATGTATGGCGCGAACAAAATTAGGAAACACAGACAAAAAAAACATGCAAACAATATGCACTAAAAGTTTTGTCGAGACCACAACAAATATACAAAAATAATTTTAGCATACAATCGATCGATCGACATCTCAGGACACAAAAAGAAGATGTCAACCCTTGTATGTCCCCACTGCTTCTACCAATCCGGACTTGGTCCCCATGGTGGAGTATGGCCTATACCTTCCCCAGGGAAGAGACCCGTGCCCCTCGGTGGGGACATAATGGGTTAATGATGATAATGACGTGCCCACTGTTAGGGCACGAGTCTCTTCCTGCTTTGTAGGAAGGTACTAGGTTTTAGCATACAAAAAAAATATTCTTACTTTTGTCAATGAAAATTTTTTATGTGAATTATATTTGTATGAGAATTGTCTTTTGTAAGTATTTTGTATTTTGTAAATTGCTCCTTGAGAGGTCTCTTGAAGGATGTGATTGAGGCACAAGACAAAATCATTAGAGGGATACACTGTTGCAAAATATAAATAGAATACAGGTTGAGGATGCCAAGACTCTGGCTTCCTTGTACGCCCCCACCTTACTTGTCTTCGGTCCGACGATTCTGGAATGTTCCGATGGAAGCTTCGGGAAGTTTGGGCCCAAAAACTAGCTAAAATATATGAGAAATCTATTTTGTCCGATATCGATATGTGAAATCTATTAAGAAACATTGGAAGAGACTAGTGTAGGTAGATAGATGGATAGAGAACACTTTATTATACATAAAAAAAGGAAATTACACAGATATTTCTTAACATAAGAGTACAGACGGCGGCCTTATCACTAAAAGTGATCTGTTCCAGACAGCCTTAGGCTGGACTGGAGCAATATATTGGATATGGAAGTAGACGTACAAATAAATCAAAATATTTCAGATACATTTGAATAAAACATGGTTACTTAAGAAAATAATAAGATAGTTGAAGAGTACGAGGGTTTATATCAAAATTATATTCTTTTTATTGCACTAACCCGTGCTAAAATAATTTTTAAAAACCTCTGAATAGCATCTAAAAGCTAAAAGTTCCACCCATTCCGGGACTCGAACCCGTGACCTCTGGCTAACCGTGCCAGCGCTCTCCCAACTGAGCTAATAGGCGACTCACCGGCATCAGTGAAATTTCGAACCTCTTTACAATACTCTCTGTATTACGTACAGGCAGCAACATCTGGCTGAAGTAATTTTGCATCACTTGCAGCCCCGAGTACTTACTTTGCAGTTAGGTTTTACATTGGAATGATATGGAATTTTTAGCCTCTAAATAGATTTTAAAAAATTTATCAAAATGTTAGTAGGTAAATATTGGCTGAACAAGTCTTAAATACCGTGTTCAAGGCTTGTTTAGCCAATATAAGATAATAATATTTTATGTTATTTTAAGATATCGGAATAGGTATAGGAAGTTATTTTTGTGTTAGAAAATAAATAAGTACTTTCATTACTAAGTATACTCAGCTGTAAAATAATTAAATTAAACGTTAAGTTTTAAGAGCGCAACGCCAACAAACTGCACTGCAGTTTGGCGAAATTTGTAAAACCAAAAATGTAAAGGTTCTTTTTGCTATTAATATAAAATAAAAAAAACATTTTCGGCGCAAACGCTCACAACTGACAACGCTCGAATTCCAACAATGACCAACCAGTCAAGTAGTTCTATATTTTTAGCGGGTAAGTAAAAAAAAATATGATTTATGTAACCAGTAACTGAGAACTTTAAGTCCTCTTTACACCCTTTTTTTAAAGAAGGCCTGCCCTCTTGTAGGACTTATATAATACAGCTTACATAAAGAAGCGCTCGTGGCCTAGTCGAACCGAATGTTTAGATTCAATTACTTGAGTTAAGCAACAACAGGCGCGGTCAGGTGCAGGATGGGCATTTTCTCCTAACGCTTCCGTGCTTCGCAAGGCACGCTAAGCCGTAAGTGATGGCTGTCATGTAATGCCAGTGGATAAGCCATGTCAGAGGCCTTATGAGCGGCTTGATAACTTCTGACAGTAAGGACCGCCACTGTCTTACGATCCAACCCGGCTTCGGATCCCGTGGTGGAGTAAGGCCTAACCTTCCTGCAATGCAGAAAGAAACCCGTGCCCTAGCAGTGGGGACATATAAGGGTTGATATCGACGTCCTTGTCTGATTACTATGGTACAGGGCATCCTGGTTTGGGACCAGGTCAAGTGATTTTGTTTGTGTTAGTGATAGTGGCGGCTATCTTACGATCCAATCCGGACTTGGACCCCTTGGTGGAGTACGGCGTAGCCTTCCTGCGATGCAAGAAGAGACCCGTGCCCTAGCAGTGGAGGCATACAAGGGTTGATATCGACGTCCTTGGCTGATTACTATGGTACAGGGCATCCTGGTTTGCGACCAGGTCAAGTGATTTTGTTAGTGTTAGTGATAGTGGCGGCTATCTTACGATCCAACCCGGACTTGGACCTCTTGCTGGAGTACGGCGTAGCCTTCCTGCGATGCAGAAAGAGACCCGTACCCTAGCAGTGGAGGCATACAAGGGTTGATATCGACGTCCTTGGCTGATTACTATGGTACAGGGCATCCTGGTTTGCGACCAGGTCAAGTGATTTTGTTAGTGTTAGTGATAGTGGCTGCTATCTTACGATCCAACCCGGACTTGGACCCCTTGCTGGAGTACGGCGTAGCCTTCCTGCGATGCAGAAAGAGACCCGTACCCCGCAGTGGGGACAAACAAGGGTTGATATATAATTATTTTTCCTGCAGTGAACTGACACCGGCTGACGATGATGATGATGGTGACACTTTTAACAGGCCTTCTCTCGGAGAGAGTACGGGCTTAATGACAACGCGTGCCCACCGCGGATTGGCAATCTCAAGCGATGATTGGATCGCTTGACCGTTCGTTTTTCTCTTTAAGCTTATATCATTTAACAATATCGATATCTCAATACCGACCTGTGTATGTCCCCGCTGCTGGGGCACGGGCGTCTTCCTGCATCGCCGTAACGTTAGGCCATACTCCACCACGGGGGCCAAATCCGGGTTGGTGGAGGCTTGCAAGGCAGTGGCTGGCCTTACTACCAGAAGTTATCAAGCCGCCCATGAGGCCTCTGACATGGCCTAACGACTGCCATTACATGACAGCCGGCACCAACGGCTTAACGTGCCTTGCGAAGCACGGAAGTGCTCGGAAATATGCCACTAACGGTAGTCACGGGACGGTCACCCATCCTGCACCTGACCGCGCCTATTGTTGCTCAATTCAAGTGATTGATTCCAATCACCCGGTTCGACTAGGCCACGAGCGCATTACGTATATCGATATCTATATAAATAAAATTCAAAGTACTGACTGACTCACTCACTCATCAACGCCGAGCCCAAGCTGTTGGAACTAGAAAGCTGAAATTTTGAACAAAGGGTCAATTATATAATTTAGGCAAGGAATAAGAGGGTTGCCAAAATTTGTGTAGGAGGTATAAAGAATATTGTCTAGTTTTCTTGAAACTTAAAATAAATACTCTTCAACACAATTGATTAAACATGTGGTTAGCCTTTATTTTAAATTTAACCTTTACGGGTTGCAAAAACTAAAGTCCACGTGAACGGGTTGCAAAAACTAAAGTCCACGCGGACGGAGTCGCGGGCAAAAGCTAGTCGAAATATAAAAAATGTATTCTAAGTGGGTTTAAACTGTTGGTTTTGTGAAGGCCAACCCAGTTGCCCTGTAGTTGTCCGGAAACACAGCCTCTAGTCGGGATCCCGCCTTTGTGTTTGAACTTTTATAGCGGTATTTAGGAACATCCTAAGGCTCTCCGTTGGCGCTGTAGAACGTTGAGTGCAGGGCTAAGTTTCAAAGTTCGCTTAGTTTGTTAGCCCTGTCCGCGCGAAACAAGAATTGATTAGATTAGAAATCCTTATTGCATACACGAAAATAAAGCTAATTTACATACACACACACACACACACACACACACACACACATCTGTATCCCAGAGGGGTAGGCAGAGGCCAGGGACTGCCACTTGCCACGATTCTGACAGATCACCTTCGCTTCATCAACGTTCATAAGACGTTGCATGCACGCACGCCGGTTCCGGGTACTTTTTATCTTTCCGTTTGCTAATACATCCCCTGTTTGGTCGATGTATGTCCGCCTGGGACGTCCCTTGCCAGCCCCTCCACTAACATTCGCAATATATATTTGTTTCGTCAATCTTTCTTCCTTCATTCTCTCCACATGTCCAAACCAACGCAACATTCCTTTCTCAATTCTAGTCACTACATCCTCCTTCAGTCCACAACGTTCTCTAATCAGACTATTGCGTATCCTGTCATTGAAAGCTAATTTACATATTGTTTATATTTACCTCCGACACTTCAAAAAACCTCTCTGTGCAAAAAGCCTCGTATAAAATGAAGGAAGGATTGTTTAGAACATATTTAGATTTAGGATTATGTATACGATTGTTCGATATCAACCCTTGTATGTCCCCACTGCTGGGGACGGGTCTCTTCCTGCATCGCAGGAAGGTTAGGCCATACTCCACCACGGGGGCCAAGACTGGGTTGGTGGAGGATTGTAAGGCAGTGGCGGGTCTTATTGACAGAAGTTATAGAGCCGTCGATAAGGCCTCTGGCATGGTTTAACGGCTGCCATTACATGACAGCCGGCAGCGACAT
This sequence comes from Yponomeuta sedellus, assembly GCA_934045075.1. NCBI lineage: Eukaryota > Metazoa > Arthropoda > Insecta > Lepidoptera > Yponomeutidae > Yponomeuta > Yponomeuta sedellus. The sequence continues at coordinate 2,378,256 of OW203747.1, forward strand.
CATATTGCTACACAGAAATAAATGTTATTTTTTTAAAAACCTAGGTATTTAGAGGCTAACAATTCCACCCATGCAACCTCTTGAACCCGCAACCTCTGGCTATCCGTGCCAGCGCTCTTACCAACTGAGCTAATGGGCAACTCACCGGCATCAGTGAAATTTCTTAGGAAAATTTCTTTCTTTCGGATTGTTTAGATATTCAGATTTAGGAGTATGTATACCTGGTATTAAAATAATTCACTGCATCGATATCAACCCTTGAATGTCCTCACTGCGGGGGCACGGGTCTCTTCTTGCATCACAGGAAGGTTACTTTACATAACCTAACTTAGTATTACTTACTTGCTACTTATGTAAGAAGCTGAATTTAAAATGTAGATGACCATAACATAACATTACATACAGGCACATACATTGCTTCTGGCCCCACACTAGGATACCCTGTGTCGTGGGAACCAGAAACAACGACATCACAAACATGTAAACATCCAAGACCTGGACTTTTTTTTTTTTGTTTCCAGCCGGGATTCGAACCCGGGACCTCTTGCATGGTAGGCCGACGCGCTACCGCTACGCCACAGAGGTCGTCGTCCATATTTTATTTTATTTATTAGGCATACCTACAGCATACATACAGAATTGTACAGTACTACACATCATAAAAGTCCCTTCGGGAATCTACGTTCGCGCAGACTAGGAAGAAGTGTAACGAAAGTACCCGAAGCTATAAGTACATTCAACCGGTACGGTTGAGGTGCAGAATTGATTGCCGCAGTAGCGCTACCTATTTCGCTCACGCTAGTATTGCCAAACTAATAGTTACCTGCATCGATGACGTTGAATCAACCAATAGCAACAAAGGCGCGTGGCGTGCTATAAAATAAATTTATCTGATTGGTCGATCAACTAGCCGCACATCCAAAATTTGGTCATCTGCGCAGGTACATCCGTGAGACTTATTTCTTGTGTAGCACTGTACAAAAGAGTTACAGGAAGATAAAATTACGCTTACGTACACCACTTATAGGTGAGCACGGCATTTACATAAATTAAGCTTACATCGTTATTAAGAAGATGTTACAGAAATGATAATTAAATTAAATCAAATAACAGATAAACTAAACTGCCTTTGTATATACCAATTTTTTGAAAGCTTGGATGTTTGATGGGTAACGTCAAAGACATATTATTGAAAGACTTCACCTCGCCATTCGTCTCAATCGCTAGGCTTGTCTACGTGAGAGAATAGATTAGATAGGAACTTTTTATTGCACCAGATACTAGTATAAAGCTCCATTTTAAATGAAGCTAAATTTGTAGATGAAGCTAATTTTTATACGATTTTCTCCGAGATAAAACGTAGTCTATGTACTATTCCAGACTATAATTCTCTCTCTGTGCGGAATTTTATGCCAATCCATGCAGGCGTTTTGGCGTGATTGAGTAACAAACAACCACTATATACCAACATTAATCTCAACAGCCTGCCTCTTTGGTCTAGGCATTTAAGGCACTTGGGTACCAAGACAGAACCCGTGGGTTCAATTTCTACTGGGGGCCGCCGTTATCGTTATCAACCCTTGGATGTGCGGCTTGATAACTTCTGACAGTAAGGCCCGTCACTGTCTTATAATCTTCCACCAACCCGGACTTGGCCCCCGTGGTGGAGTCTGGCCTAACCTTCCTACGATGCAGGAAGAGACCCGTGCTCCAGCAGTAGGGATATACAAGGGTTGATACCAATCATTGATAACAAGTTGTGTAATACTTCTGGACAGTTTGGGGACTGCCGGTAAATATAAAACAATTTTTTGTTATACCCTCCATTGTCTATTTATAAGCTATTTCAATGTGTATTGTCTTCTTGGAAATAAACTATTTACCTACCTACCTACCTACCTACCTACCTACCTACCTACCTACCTACCTACCTACCTACCTACCTACCTACTCGTACTTACAAAGCCAGACCTTCTGATCAAGCCCCGTCTCTATGTGTTTCTATGTCAGGGAGCGTCGTGTCACGGTTAAAGTTGGAATTCGAGCTATGTCAAACTTTCCGTGTCATTTTAGTTTGCGCCGAATTCGTTGAAAAGTTTCTGACTTTTTGAAGTGGGTTAGGACGAGGCTTGATGTTGGTAAACAAAATAAATTTCGGGAATAGTTCTAGCAAAATGTGTGAATTTTCCTTGACATTTCGTAGAATATGCTATTAGCAAAAATTTAATGTGAAGCTCACTCTTTGTAGTCATTGTTGCATTGCATTGTGTCGAATTTACAGCTATTTCAATTTGGGCATTCCAATGCCACGGTTTTTGTTGTTTTAGGAACAAGTACCGGTTCTATGAATGTTCAAGCAATGAAGGCGGAAAGTCTGAAAAGTGCTTTGTTGTACTGAACGACATTTCCACAAATGCTTGCCATTGTTTTAATAAATATTTAGCCGAGGGAATTTGTAAAATTTAAGTTAACGAATCCCATGAGTTTTTCCTCCACTGAGTGCCTGAAAAAAACAAATCACAATTCTTTACTTGTAGCAATTTGCAGTGGGAACTATGAAACATTTAGGTATTGTATTATATTATTGTAGCGCACTTTTAAGCCTCGATGCGATGTTCCGTGAGTCACTAGACCCTTGCTGAAAATTAGTGCTGTGATTGATAATCGACAATTTTTGTCTCTGTAATTTACAACTTGTATAGGTAAATAAATGTATTTCTTCTTCTTCTGGATTAAAAACACAAATATCTAATGTAGTGGGTGGATTTTTTAGCCTCTAAATAGGATTTTAAAATCTGATTTAGTTTTAGAACAAAGTTGTAATTAAAAAAATTGTTATCAGTACTTATAAATTTGTAATAATGCTGATGAAAGTTAATAAATAAATAAGTAAATATTCAAAGACAATATATTACACAAATCTCGTTAGCCCTATACTAAGTACAACTAAATGACTTGTGGTATAGGTGCTAACTCGACGATAGATTTAATACAATAAATACATAACATCTAATCTTTAATATTTTTTCGCCCCAGCGTACCACACTGAAAGCTTTCCGCCACAACGTTTGTCGCTACAGCGTCATTCGAAACTACATACCGGACCCACAATGTGTGCATGGATAGAAAAGACACACTCGGGATGAGTTAGAGTAAGAGTTTTATAACAGTCGAGCCTACCAGTAATCTCTCGTAGCCCCGGCTGCTTGAGTGATTTTCAACACTCACGATGGTTAAACAACACAGGGCGCGTTCAGTGTATGGATAAGTGACCGTCTATGTCTAACGATAGTGACATTTTTCCGTGCGGTTTCGTGCTTCACAAGGCACTTTAAGCAGTTGGTGCCAGCTGCCGTCGATAGATGGCAGTCGTTAAGCCAAGTCAGAGCCCTTAGAATAGCTTGAAAACTTGACAGTAAGACCATCCACTAGTTAGTTTGTCCTGTGGTTTCCGCACATAGCCTCATAGTTGCTAGCCTTAGCTCCAACTCTTTCCAAAAACCAAGTTGGGATTCCTTTGGGAGGCCAGCGGTATGGCCTCCCAAAGGGATCCCAACTTTCCCATGGTCGATGTCCACATCAACGCTATCACAGTGAATGGTCACGTGGGCGGGTATTTCGTCTTCCGTGAGGCAGCTTCGGCATAACGGCGCTGCTGTAAGACCAGCCACTAGTAAAGCCTTGCAAGCCTCCACTAATCCGGACTTGGCCTCCGTGGTGGAGCATGGCCTATATCTTCCACAGTAAAGAGACCCGTGCCCCTCGGTGGGGACATAATGGGTTGATGATGAAGAGCCTACGACTCTACAGCGAACGTTAACGCGAGGAACATAAATTAGCCACTTTTCCAATAGGCCAATAGAGCTGCCCCGGAACGATGCAGAGTCGAATAATTTACCACAATTAACACCCCGGGCTATTGGAAACTAGGGCTACCGCGACGCCCGGGGACCTGCCAGAAGTTTCATAAGTTTTCTAATCTCACTGGATGTCATTTGCAAACAAATAACTTAAAACTGTCAATTCTTCTCGTAGGCCTTAATACAGGTCTAATTAAATTACTCTAGTTTAATAAGTTTTTATTTTTCTCACATTTGAAATGAAAAGTAGAGTGCTTAACACGGGTAAAAGAATCAATTCCTACTCAAACTAAAGCCGTCCTCGCTGCGCTCGGGCTCTAGATACCTCGGGAATTGATTCTTTCTACCCTCGTTAAACAATCTACTATTTCGCATTTTAATGCTACGAGTATAATGGATTTCCGCAAATAACGCCTGACTCCATACAATAATTATTCATATTAGAAAGAAAGAGGAAAGAAAGAAAAACACATACAGCAACAGTTATGTATGAGACACCACAAAACAAAGTAATTAACAAACAATGGTCACGGTGTGTCTTTGCTGCTGCAAAAGGCAGCTGACTCAGCTTACTGCCGAGGGTATTATTCGCCAGCACTGATTTTCAGTCAGCGCCTGCCCCATGAGGGTTCCACGCGCGGCAAATCACCATATTGTAATAATTTCATACTTAAATATAAGTAAAAAAAAACGAGTACATACACCGATAATAAAAATATTTTTAACTACACTACATAAATATACTAATACAATTTAATTAGTAATAGTAAAGTTACAATTACATATATATATATAAGAATAAAAAAATATAATAATAATAAAAACATAATATGTTAATATAATGTATATTATACATACAATTACCGAGATTAAAATACTATGACTAATTCTGCCGTCCTAACTAAGAGTGCAATAAGTCGAGTTTTTGGGCAAATTGACTTAAGACCATATCCGTAATCAGGAAAATGAGCTCTATATTTTCGCTTTAGACGTCTTTTTTGTAACTCCAATAGTTTCGGTTTTGTTGGTTATCATAACTGCAATATCTAATAGAACGATTGGTAAGTAGCTAATCATAACCGAAGTATCTTGAGTTATCACTTGGATAGCTTTGACATTTTGTAATATAACATAAAATAACCGCAATAAATCCAGTTATTGCACTTATGACCTATGTACGTTTTACAAGTTTTTGGTACAATTAGTAGTCATAAGCGCAACAAGTAAGAGTTATTGCACTTATCATAAGGAAACTTATCACTTAAAATGTCGTGTAACTTACAAAATGTACCTACTATTACAATAAAATATTTCGAACTCGGCCACACATTTAGCTGACAAGATGACCATTTTCACCACCAAGATGAAAAGTCATAAAAAAACAAAAAGTTTATGATTTTGACGATTTTAGGGATGTTGTTAAATTGTCAAGTTCGAAGAAAAACATGGTATTTTTTTTACTTTTTTAAAGACTACCGTCTTAGCACAAAATTAGAAACACAATAAAGGATACACTTAAAGAATATTTTGCTAGTCAAGGCTGAATGGGGACTATTTTCATTGAAAGAAGAAAAAAAACATGCAGCTGATTGAAGAGAATAGGATTTCTTACAAATGAAAATTATCAAAAGATATAAAATAAACTGTATTCAGGGGTATAAAAATAGAAAGAATAATGTCAGAATTGTTGACTCTGATGCCAGAACCAAGACGAGTTTTTGGTTAAACTTACGCAAGTGTCAAACATAGATTAAATTTAGATTACAAACTGATTTTTAAATTGCGATATAGCTTACTTTAATTTAATTAACACTGATTTAAAGATTGATCTCTTAATGTGCTTTTTTAGAGACTTTACTACTCGTATTCATAATAAAAGGGAAGCGATGAAAAAAATTATAAAGTCGATCAGAGAGCTATGAAAAGAGCTATGTTCGAAGTTTCTCTGAAGGATAGGATTCGTAACGAATGTATCCGACAGAGAACCAAAGTTATCAACATAGAGAATAAGCGAGCTGAAATGGCAGTGGGCTGGCTATATAAATAAATATAATAATAAATAAATATTCATGGACATATTACACAGATCTCGTTAGCCCTATACTAAGTACAACAAAATTACTTGTGTTATAGGTAATAACTCGACGATAGATTTAATACAATAAATACATAGATAACATCCAAGACCCGAGACAAACTAGAAAAGTTCGTTTCCTAGTTTGACCTAGCCGGGGATCGAACCCGGAACCTTCGGTTTTACAGTCAGCGTGCCAAACCGCTGCGCCACCGAGGCCGTCTATCATATCTCGCGAAGAACCGACAACCGTTAGAGTAAATGTGTTTAAAGGAGACCGCGACTCGACAAATGTAGCGTAGGACGCCCTCCGACCAGGTGGGATGACGATCTGCGAAAAACTGCTGGCAGATGCTGGATGCGGAAAGCTGAAGAGAGGGCGCTTTGGCGCTCATTAAAGGAGGGCTATGTCCAGCAGTGGACTAATATAGCGTGAAAAAGAAGAAGAAGAAAGGAGAAGACGTCGAAGAGAAGTTTGTTATGTTATAAAAGTGTTTTGTCTATTAATATGTGAAACTACAAAGTTTCTGAGTTGTAACTTTATTAATTGTTGAAAGTAGTATGTTAGTAAGAAAACACTTAAAGTGATTTCATTTATAACATTTGTTTACATTTTTACAATGATTTCATATAACTGAACTTTATAAATAAATATTTTCATACCAAATACTTTGTTTAAATATAGTTTCAGTTAAAATTATTATGTTTTTGCAATCAACCATCTCTGCCTTATATCTATTTAAAATATTTTACTAAGGAAAACCGCAATAACTAGGACAGTTATTGCCTATTGCACATATGGTTGGAAGAGAGTACAGGGCGTCATATAGTTGGTGCTACACAAAAGAGCAATATGTCGGTTTACTAATAAAAACCGCAATAAGTAGGGTAGTTATTGCAGTTATGATTAGGAATGCTATATCCAAACAATTCATAAATCCTAATGGTAAATACATTGTTGCGTTTTTAGTTTGTATTTTAACTTATGTACCAATATAATATACTAGATAAAATTAAGCATTATTTTATCTGTCGTTTAGTAAAAGTTTCAAACCAATAGCTTTTATAGTTACGAAGAGACACACAAAACAAATATTTAATCTTTAACCGCGAATATCTCGAAAGTAGTCAAAACCTAGTTATTGCACTCTTCGTAAGGACGGCAGAATTATAGACTTTTAGTCCGGATTTACTTATGCATTTACGGGTGTTGTTATATCGGAAAAGTCCGACCAGGTTTCGCTCCGATTCGCACTGCAAGAACGAAGATGTCGTGAGCTGTGTCTGTGCCATCGTGCCTAGTGGCATTGACAGCGGGAAAGCAGTAGGCGCTGCGGCGCAAGCCAGCGGGAATCCCGCTGCAGCCAGTGTCGGCACCCGCCCCACCTATCTCGGCGCGGGCGCACCGCGCGCTTGCCCGTAGTGTGAGACGAGCAACCGACGACGCGAGCTCCGTCTCTGCTCACCATGATTAAGCTCTGCGAATCGGAGAGAAACCTGGTCGGACTTTTCCGATATAACAACACCCGTAAGTAAATCCGGACCAAAAGTCTACAATGTGTTGTGCTTACGAAAGTTTTATGACTAATTATATACATAAAATAGAATTTACATAATAATAGTCATAGTAAGTGTGAACCTGCGTTACGAAGGTTATAAGTCTGAGTGATGACGCGATCACTAGTCACGTCGGAAGCGGCGAGAAGTCTGGAGAGAGTGGGATAGTCTCTGCTGTTTAATAATTAGTATATTATGTATCTTTTAACATAGCCTCTGCCCTTATATTAAATTAGAATGTGTGCTTGTTATTAAATATGTATTGTAGAAAGGAACAACTCTGTTGTTAGGCAGCAAAGCTATTTAAAATGCTAGCCAAAAAGGTGCCCAAAATCTTAAGAAGGTTAAAATATGTACAAATATTCAGTTTTCAAATATGTCATTGCTAAGAAATTTCGAAATATTTTATACGAAATAACTTAAATATTTTTGATAAGTCCACGACTTTCTGAGCTAGGCAATAATGTCCATCGTAATCCCATTGTCCTATTGGCACGTACTGTGTTTTGACAAGAAGGGTAGCGCGTTTGTTTTGTTCGTACGGCTTCTAAGTAGAGCGCTGAAAGTTACACTATATCTATATTTTTTTAAAACCTATTTAGAGGCTAAAAATTTCACCCATGCCGGGATTCGAACCCGCAACCTCTGGCTATCCGTGCCAGAGGTTGCGGGTTCGAATCCCGGCATGGGTGAAATTTTTAGCCTCTAAATAGGTTTTTAAATTTGTTCCTTAGCACGGGTTAGTGCATTAAAATAAAAATAGTATAATATAATAATATCTATATTATTTTTTATGCACTAACCCGTGCTAAGGACAATTTAAAAAACCTATTTAGAGGCTAAAAATGCAAGTGATGCAAATTACTTCAGCCAGATGTCACTGCCTGTACGTAATACAGAGAATGTTGTAAAGAGGTTCGAAATTTCACTGATGCCGGTGAGTCGCCCATTAGCTCAGTTGGTAAGAGCGCTGGCACGGATAGCCAGAGGTCGCGGGTTTGAATCCCGGCATGGGTGAAATTTTTAGCCTCTAAATAGGTTTTTACACTATATCATATATAAATAAAAAGATGAATCGCTGAATACGCTCATTAGGGGAGGGCTATGTCCAGCAGTGGACTACACAATACAGCCCTACATTTTTAGAATAGTGTCGCGGTCCTATCCCGAACCATCTAGAATAGAGCCTTCTGGAAGCCTATCGAATAGTCGCCGCATGCTGCGTTTTAGTAAACAATAAAACGCTGCAAGCAATAGTGACTCGTATGTCCACTAGTATAAGGTTCAAATCTCTTTGACAAGGACTTTGTTCTAGAGTCGTTGCCGCGTGCACCGAGTGTAGGTACGTACTTGAATGTTCTAGAACCCTTGCCGGCGGATATAAATAGCGGTCGCCGCGGCGCGCTGTCAGTTCCGTTTGGAATAGCGAAGAGTGAACTTCGAGCGAACATACCTGCGATACGAGCGATAACCTACGACCTCAGCGATACTATTGGACTTCGATTGGAATCTACGTGTGGACTTCGTGTCGTGAAGACCTGCAGATCAGACCCTGCGTGAATAAATCCTAAGAAGTTGTCATTGGCGTTTTACATCTAAATCCAGAACCCTAGCCCGTAACAATATTCCTTGAAGTACGAGGATGGTTCACACGGAGAGAAAAATAAAGAACTGACTGTTAGGCGGTACGAAGTTCACTGGGTCAGCTAGTATATAACTAGATAGAGAATACTTTATGGCACAACCAGAAAATAGAATTCAACCATGGTTTCTTAAATCTTATATACACATTTCGTACTAAAACTATCTCTTCCTGCATCACAGGAAGTTTAAAGGCCATACGCCGCCACGGAGGCCAAGTCCGGGTTGGTGGAGGATTTAAGACAGTGGCAGGCCTTACTGTCAGAAGTTATCAAGCCGCCCCTAAGGCCTCTGACATGGCTTATACTGTCATTACATGACAGCCGGCACTAACGGCTTTACGTGCCTAAAAATGTGTTTGCTAAATATAAATTTTATTTCATTTTATACGCCGAATAATCCATTGTCGAGGGGTGGAGACGGTGGAAGTGGAGACCACGAGCTGGAAATGTAGCACAAGAAAAGAATAAGCGTGGAATTTATTCGTTATTTTAGTCTCCACATCACATCTAGGCGTGATCGTTGCAAAGGCGAACCGTTTTATAAGACTGTTTTGTGTTCCGCGACGATAGGACCGTTTTACGTTTCATTCTAAAGCAGTGCCAGCGACTCTAAAGCAATGCTAGCGTTTGTTCGTCGCGAGACCAGTCCTTAGATTGTTTGACGCGGATATGTCCTTTAGTGCTATATTAATAGAGCCTAGAACGTAAAGAGATCATTGTGACGTCTTCGTTGGCTCCTTGCTCGTTCCGTTCGTTTTGGTCTGTGATACAATAAAGTAATCTTTATGTCTATGAGTATACAGTCGAATATCGTGTAAAACAACTTATTTTTTCCGATGTTTTGTGATTTCGTCTCGTTCGCACTTGTTTGACCGTCCTCTGCGCCTTGCTCGTTCGCATACAATGAAACCCGTTGCGAACGAGGACCGTTTCGAGGACCTGTTTTCGTTCCAGAAAAAACGGTTACGTTTCGTCGTCGAAAAATCGGACAACGACCCACTCCTAATCACATCACACTAATATTTTATAGGCGAAAGTTTGTGAGTGTGTATGTTTGTTACTGCTTCACGTCTAAAGGGCTGGAGTGAATTGAATAAAATTTGGTATGGAGTTAGCTGACCCCTTGTATTGGACTACACATGGACTACGTTTTACTCCGGGAAAATATTTTGTTCCCATGGAAAAATTGATAAACCTTATCAATATTGGGAATAAGATATTTTCATAGTACATACGTGTTACAAAGTACATTTTAAATCGGTACAACAAAAGTTGTTGTACCTAAATGACATACTCTAACCAATAGTAAAAATAATTACTATGTATTGTTAATCACTTTCATACACAATCTCGTCCAGTAAAAGCTAAAGTTATTAAGTTATCGAACGTTCCCTAATCCTACTTTGACTTTATGCTATCGGATCGATCAAAGATTATAAAGTCTATTCGGCTTTCGATTTGGAAACTTGTTTGAAAATCCTTTCAGAAACTTATTACAATCGGTTAAGGGCGTGTCTATACCTGCTAAGACAATAATAAGTTTTTTTATTTAGACATTATTTATAACGGTAAAAAAATGGAATATAAAATTACCAACCTGCTGAGTATTAACTACTAAGCAGAACGGAACGGAACGGTACGGAACGGAACGTAGATTAACAACAAAAAGAAAATAAATGAAATGAAATGAAAAGGTTTTATTCAAAGTAGCACAGAAACTGCGGCTTTATGAACGTTACAATTCAAACTAGGTGTCCATTTCAAAATCTAGATCATTTAGGAGAAAAAATGGACAAAAAAACTCCCAACTTAGTCTTTTCAAAAGTCCTTAATTAACATAGTTTATATGATTATTATAAAACATAGAACTCATACATTGTACTGGCTTTAATTCCAGACCTCATTGTCATCTAAATAATCCTTTATGTTATAGTAGCCCTTTTGGCACAAAGTGTGCTTAACATATTTTTTGAACCGCGATTCAGGCAAGCTTAATATATCTTCAGGGATTTTATTATAGAAGCGTATACAATGCCCCATTAAGGATGTATTAACCTTTGCCAGCCTAAATAGTGGGAACAAAAGTTTATTTCTAGTATTTACATTGTGTTGGCTACCTAAAGTTTTAAAGTTACTGATATTTTTCCTAACGTACATAATGTTTTCATATATATACTGACTGGCAACTGTCAGGATGTTAGTTTCTTTAAAGAAATCTCTTAACGAATCTCTACTACCCAGCCTATAAATGAATCTGATCGCTCTCTTCTGCAAGGCGAAGATGGTCTCAATGTCTGCTGCCCGTCCCCACAGTAGTATGCCATAGGACATAAGACTATGGAAGTAACTAACATAAACAAGCCTAGCAGTTGCGACGTCAGTTAGTTCCCTAATTCTTTTGACTGCATATGCTGCTGAACTAAGCCTATTTGCTAATTTTTCTATCTGAGGACCCCATTGAAGCTTTGCATCAATTGTGATACCTAGAAACAAAGTTTCATTCACAAGGTCTAATTTGTCATTCCCCAATAAAACATTGCCGTCTACCGTTTTGACATTTGGAAGAGTGAACTTTATACATTTCGTCTTTTTTGAGTTTAACAATAAGTTATTAGACGTAAACCAATTTAGTACCCGAGAGAGAGCATTATTTGTACTGTCAAGGTCATTTTCTTGTCTCTTAATTTTAAAAATAAGTGACGTGTCATCTGCAAATAATACTATCTCTGACATATTTTGAACCATGAACGGCAAATCATTTACATATACGAGGAAGAGGAACGGCCCCAAAATCGATCCTGTGGCACTCCTATCCTGACCTCTGATCCTGAAGATTTAGTTCTATTTATATCAGCTCTTTGAACTCTCCCTTTTAAATATGATGTCATAAGTTTTAGGCTATTCCCGTTTATACCATAGTGCTTTAATTTTAATAGAAGTGTTTTATGGTCAACGCAATCAAATGCTTTCGACAAGTCACAGAATACGCCTATAGCATCCTTGCCCTCTTCCCATGCACTAAATATATGTTTAACTAACATGACGCCGGCGTCCGTTGTAGAGCGCCCTTGCGTAAAGCCGAATTGCTGACCATGGAGAAGTTGATAGTCATTGAAATGTGTAAGCAGTTGACCTAGAACTATCTTCCCGAATATTTTACTCAAAACGGGTAGAACTGAGACTGGTCTGAAATTTGTGGGATCTTGCTTATCACCACTTTTAAATAAAGGAACGAGCCTACTATATTTCATTAGGTCAGGGAATATACCCTCATCTAAACATTTGTTAAAGATTCTGGCTAAATGGGGTGCTAGGGTATCGATTACTGAGCTAACTACTAATACTGATATACCCCATAAGTCCTAAGTTTTTTAAGCTTTAGCTTTTTAAACGATTTAATCACGGTATGGGCTTCAATATAGTCGAACGAAAAATCGTGATGGCATGGGGGGACATTGTCTTTCAAAATACTTTCAGCAAGAGCTGGAGAAGAGTCTAAAGACAGACATTAGGTAAATTCGTGGGCGGAGGCTCATGACAACCCGAAAACCCGTCTCAGACGTGGAAGAGATCCATTCTCTCTGAGACGAAGGAGATGGCAAAAACTTGGCTGGAGTTACCATCTCTATCCAAGACTCTACGGAGGAGTAAAGGGACCAAAGAAGAAGAAGATAAAAGCATAGTCGCCGTGTGTCTGGTGCGTTTGCTGTGTTTAAGCCCTCAGCGCTGGTTTTCAGTTAGCGCTAGATATCAAACAAGCATTTCAGCGCGAGGCACCGTCTGTTTTAAGTAACAGGTGGTATTGGTATTTGCTTTAGTTTGCTTTATGATCCTGACAGCTTAGTCAGCCTAGCCCACAGGAAAGACTAGTCAATACCAACCAAGCCGCTGGTGTTTTCACGACGTATTCTGTCACAATTAGCGTGTGGTATGGCGACTGCACTGCTGCGTCCAATTGATCCCTACACCCATCTATCATCAGCGTCCATAGTGAAGATGCCTCTGGACGCTGTATGAATCGTCTCATTGCGAAGATGCTTTATGATGTAAAAGTTTGGTCATAGTTTTATTTAAAAACCTATTTTGAGGCTAAAAATTTCACCCATGCCGGGATTCGAACCCGCAACCTCTGGCTATCCGTGCCAGCGCTCTACCAATTGAGCAAATGGGCGACTCACCGGCATCAGTGAAATTTCGAACCTCTTTACAATATTCTCTGTATTACGTACAGGCAGCGACATCTGGCTTAAGCAAATTGCATCACTTACAGCCCCGACTAGGTAGTCGGGGCTGTAAATAGTGATATCGTTCCGATGTAAAACCTAACTGCAAAGTAGGTACTTTGCAGTTAGGTTTTACATCGGAACGATATCACTGTACCCACATGATTATACTGCAAAATAGGTACTTTGCAGTTAGGTTTTACATCGGAACGATATCACTGTATCCACATGATTATATTATTTTTATTTTTAATGCACTAACCCGTGCTAAGGACAAATTTAAATTTGACAATTGCTCAATGGGTAGAGCGCTGACACGGATAGCCAGAGGTTGCGGGTTCGAATCCGGGTGAAATTTTTATAATGGGTGAAATTTTTAGCCTCTAAATAGGTTTTTAAATTTGTCCTTAGCACGGGTTAGTGCATTAAAAATAAAAATAGTATAATCATAGTTTTTTTTTTTACTGACCATTAGTGAATCAGGGCAACTGCAACGCTACCGAAACGTCGGGAATTAAGGTTACGTTTTACCTAATAAATAATCTCGATTAGATCTGTTTACAATAACTACTGCATATTAGTGCTGGCCGTGTAACCGACCTGTAGATGAGCGCTTTCAACGTCATTGTTCACTAAAAGTAGATAGATAGATAGATAGAATATTCTTTATTGCATGTACACCAAGGATTACATAAGAGACTTATAAAATAACAGTACAGTACAAGTGGCGGCCTTATTACTAAAAGTATTGTATATTGTCTCATATTTTGTGCGTAGAAGTCTGCTAGAGCATTTGTCGATATCAACCCTTGTACTTCACTACTGCTGAGGCACAGGTCTCTTCACTATATTGTATAGAATCAGGCGTTACTTTGCGGAAATCCATAATAGCATTAAAAAGTTAAAATTACTTTGCTGAGTTCCGCCAAAAATCCCACAAGCATCATGCGGTTAGCTAATGCACCGCCATGCAGACTTGCATTTGGGAGCCTGAGGATGCCTCGTGTTAGAGGCGAAAGGCGTCGCGTGTTTTCTCACACAAGTATTGGTGTTGGTGGTGGTGTGTTCGTGTCTTGCTTCTGCTTGAAAAAGTGGGAGGGAGGGCGGTGCATTAGCGAACCGCATGGTGCTTGTGGGATTTTTGGCGGAATTCAGCAAAGTAATTTTAACTTTTTAATGCTCTTCACTATACTCCACCACGGGGGCCTAGTCCGGGTTGGTGGAGGATTTTAAGACAGCGGCGAGCCTTACTGTCAAAAGTGGCTGCTAGAGGAGTGCCTAAGGTAAAATTACAATATATAGGGCACCAATGGGTAGATGCCCTAATTCCGAAAGGCCATTATCTCGTCACAAAACCCCACTTGGAGAGTCTTTGTCTGCAAACTCATTAGTTTCAAACAATGATATGATAGGACGCCCCCCTCTCCGCCTATTAAAACTGGGGGGCTACGCGGGATCGTCCACCACGGACCGCTTTTTATGCTAAGTGATTGCATGCAATAGTAGCTCGATTTGTGGTGAAAGTCGAGAATAAACTCCATTCCGGATTTACTTACTCGTTTTTTTTGTCGGAAGAGTCCTTCCAGGTTTCGCTCTTATCCGAAGAGCTTAGTCGCAAGTAAATGAGTAACCCACAGTTTCTCGAACGTTAACCAGCTCTTAACCTGCTGTTTTAACAGTAGTTGCCAGTTGTTTTTTGTACGTCCTTTGGGCAACTGACAGCTGTCAACAGTAGTTTAACAGCTTGTTATTGTGCGAGAAACCGGGGGTAAGTGAGTGAGTAAGTGGTGTGTTGTGCTCAGGAAAGTTGGTTCGAGAAAATCAGTTAGCATTTGCACACCGAAATGTAAAATTAAGGCTTCTAAAATTAAAATATTATATATGCATGCTTTCAGAGAAATAGAACTCTTTCTGAGAGAAGACGTGTGCCCTAAAGTGAGACGTTTCTAGGCTACGTAGAAAAATGTCCCCGTTCTAGTAAATAAATAGTTTTTCTTCGAATTTGCTTTAATTAATTTAAGGTTGCTTTTTCTACTTGCATCTCTCTCCCACGCATGTACAATTTTTCATGATTAACTAATGTCACTTTCATAAGCACTTCAGGTTTTTACGTTGTTTTTGATGATTGTAAAAAAAATTCGGTACATACACTTTTCAAAAGATGTGTACTAGGCAGATAATAGTTTCTAAGCAGATAATACTACTAGGTAATAGTTTCGAAACGAAATGATGAAGGAAGTTTTATGGTAAATGTTTTTTTTTTATTTTTTCTCATACTAATTTTATTCCCGGCTAGAAACAAAAAAAAAGTCCAGGTCTTGGATGTTTACATGTTTGTGATGTCGTTGTTTCTGATTCCCACTACACAGGGTATCCTAGTGTGGGGCCAGAAGCAATGTATGTGCCAGTATGTAAAATGTTATGTTATGTTTATGCCAGCAGTATTTAAAATTACAAATATGACTGTGAGAAGGCAAAAATCGTGAGAGTGGAATCGTTCATCGATAGTACCCACAAATTCCGAGTAGACACCCAGTGAATTCAACTTGGCTGGGGGCCAATATAAAATCGTCTGAATTTTATTGGTCCGACGAAATTTCACTGGAATTATGGCGCCCTCCCTGTATAGGAGGAGATTCGGACGAACAGGAGTAGTATGGAGTCGGCCTTTACACTTTTTTGTTTGGTAGATACTTGATACTATTAATTAAAACATCGTCTCTTTGACTAAAATATGCCCAGGCATGAAACTAAATGAAAACGCGCACCGCACTTAAATTCTAATTAAAATAATAGTTTAAAAAAATATACTATTATCATTAAAACTGTTTTTAGACAGATTTCACTCGTTTATTATATTTTTACAATTTTCCGACGTTTCAGCACTTTTACAGGTGCCGTGGTCTCGGATGTCTCGGATCTCGTCAGTCATCCGAGACCACGGCACCTGTAAAAGTGCCAAAACGTTGGAAAATTGTTAAAATATAATAAACGAGTGAAATCCGTATAAAAACAGTTTTAATTATGTCTAGTGCTCGTGTTAACCTTAGAAAATACTATATTATTATTAGTACTTTTATTGCACTTAAACAAATGTAAAATACGGCGAACTCAAGCCTTCACAATTATACCATCCTTGTACAATATAACTTTAAAAACCTATTTAGAGGCTAAAAATTTCACCCCTGCCGGGATTCGAACCCGCAACCTCTGGCTATCCGTACCAGCGCTCTACCAATTGAGCCAATGGGCGACTCATGGCATCAGTGAAATTTCGAACCTCTTTACAATATTCTCTGTATTACGTACAGGCAGCGACATCTGACTTAAGCAAATTGCATTACTTACAGCCCCGACTACCTACTTTGCAGTTAAGTTTGACATCGGAACGATATCACTGTACCCACATGATTACACTATTTTTTTTATTGTAGAGCGCTGGTACGGATAGCCAGAGGTTGCGGGTTCGAATCCCGGCATGGGTGAAATTTTTAGCCTCTAAATAGGTTTTTAAATTTGTTCCTTAGCACGGGTTAGTGCATTAAAAATAAAAAATAAATAGTGTAACAATATAACTTGTTAAGAAAACACCTCTGCCCTTGAAATTTCCAATATGCGCAATACACGCGCGGTAATTAAGCTAATCCTGCCCGTACGAGAGAAGGTTTGTGGGACGTTTAAAGGCTATATAAATAAAAACAATGTTAAGTTGTCGTAACGTGAGAAAATTAGCCTATCACTACTCGTCACCTATTACTGCGTAGTATTAGAATAATAACGCTAGCGCGCTTGTCCTGAATCAATCATTAAAATCAAGTTATTGATGGCAATTCGTGGAATCTTATCATACGTATGCGGCAAATGATATATTAAGTTTAAGATGACTTGAGAAAGAATGGTCTGAGGGGATTTTTTTTTTGCACTAAGCTACGGTCCGAAGGCGGTGGCCTAAGTTATTCATTAACATTAAGCAAACAGAGTGCTTAGTGCGAGTTTTTTAACTACTCGATCGCGTTAACGTAAACTCATATTTCTATGGCATCGAGGAAGCGCCACCTAGCGACAAGTATGGAAATTAAAATTGCTGAGTGCGAGTTGTAATGGTTTACGTTGAGAAGTGAACACGTTTACCAGCCAAAACACGAATAAACGCGAGTGCGAGTTGCACTGTGACAGCGTTTTGCCAGTTCGAACGGTTAACTTATTCACACTCACTACTCAATGCTCGATTAACGCAGTAGTAAAGTTATTCGATTGGATCTGTCAAACTCGCACTAAGCACTCAGAATGTTTATTCTTTATTTTGAAATAAAATAGATTTTATTTTGTTTTTGATTTGAATAAATCAGTCTTTACTAGTCAACTTGTGGACATAGGACGCACAAGCACGCCACTTCTTCCTTCCTCTTCCCTTGCACTTCGCGTGCCGGGGTCTACTGGCATTAATACTGTGCACAGTAAATCAATCGTCCCAACAGCTCCATAGTTTTCGCTGTCCATTTGTTTGAACGTTTGTAATTAAAATCGGTGCGAGCGTTATTAGTGCTCACCTGCCTGAGCTGTGATGCCTATAGTACAGTCAGCCTCATTCCCGGATGTCCTTTTCATCCAATAATCACTTTTATTTCTTGTACTAAAAGGGCGGGTCAGCTACAGACCGTGAGGTGTACGGTTCAATGGAATATAAAGGCTATCTGTTTAATTTCGCGTCACTAAAGACTTGTTATGTCACTGAAGTGATTCTTCTTTTTAATCTGTGCCTCAATTCTGAGGATCGTGACCATATAGTGCTCAATATGTCTCGGTCATATGCGCAATGGGATGCGTGCTGAATAGATCCCCCAGCTGCCTTCTTTATGGCATCGGACCGCAGCGCATTGGTGTTCTGCCTCTCGCTCGTCTGCCCTCTAACTGACCCAAAACGATCTGCTTCTCTAGGCAATGACTTCATGACCGCATAATATGCCCAAAAAGCTGAGGGACTTCTGGCGACAGACTGACGACAGTCGCCTCGTTATACCGAGCTCGTTACGTATAGAAATATTGGTTCTGAAGGCTGTCCAAGGGATTCTGAGCATTTTCCTTCAACACCACATCTCGAATGCATCGATTCGGCTACAGCCGCGGCTTCTAAGGCACCATGTCTCGGCACCGTAGGTGAAAATGGAAAACAACAGTGACCGAACCAGCCGCACCTTAGTTTGCTGACGAATGCTACGGTTCCTCCATATCTTGTCCAGATTCGTCATGGCGCTCTTGGCAATACCAGGCCTCCGGCGTATCTACTCAGTACAGCTGCCATCATTAGTCACCAGAGAACCGACAAAGTCAACCAACGAATTGGTTGACTTTGTCGTAGCCTTTAAGAGCGTCTGTTTGCGGTAGGAGTTTAGCTATGTCTACAACCATTATTTTGGTTTTCGAATGAAGTGATACTGGTACTTAAAAATGTTAACCTGTTACTTCCAATTGGATTCCAATTAGCATTCGCACTAAATACGCGCGGGTCCCGAGCGGTACGACGGCGGCGTCTCCCGTGACTCACTAAAACTATGATAACTTTTCTAATATACGTCCGATTTTAGTTTCGTAAAGAGTTTTGAAATCGTGGTGAAATTTCCCTTATAAGCTAAAGCTTTCTCTGAAAGAACTAGAAAAAGTGTATCAAAAAGCAGTGCAAAGTCGAGTGTTTAGTGAAAATGTGGTTAGTTTTTTGGAAATTTTTTTTTTCGTATACAAAACCCTACTTATATCTAATTGTTTATAGTATTTGTCATCCTCAATAAATACATAATAAGCCCTAATTTTTGTTTCATTACCTTCCTTACAACATTTACTCGTAAATCATCAAAATGTCGAGACAACTTTTTTTTCAATTTTCACTACGAAATTGAACTTCAAGATTTTTTTTCTGGTATGATCTTAGGAGTTTTTTGGAATAAAATCAGTTCATAAGACGTAAAATGTGTTTATTATTATTATACAACTCCTAAACCACAAAAATATAGTCACTTGGTGACATAAAACAACAATATTTGGAAATTCGGACTCCATTTTTTGAAGGTATAAATATAATACCAAGAAAACATATAATACTAAGTTATATTTGTAAAAAGACAATAGAAATGCTGATTGAATTGTTCAACCATCAATATCTAAAGACATTCATACAAAAAACATCAAAGAAGTTGTTTTGAAAATACGTAAAATTACTATGGAAAGTATGGCGATCACTAGTGGTGTACCGGCCGGCATAAACTTGCTTTATCGATAAACTGTGATTCACATACTGAAATGTTTATATCATAGAATGTGTTTTTATCATTGCGAGGGAAAATACGTAAAGAATTTTTTTTTTAATATATATATATATATAAAATATATATGTAGTTCTAATAAGAATAGTTTATCAAAGATAGTTCTAATAAGAAATTCTTATTAGAATTTTCGCTACTCACGAAAATTCTAATAAGACATTCTTATTAGAATTTTCGCTACTCACGAAAATTCTAATAAGAAATTCTTATTAGAATTTTCGCTACTCACGTATACAAGTTACAGTTGAACTACTTCAAATACAATATTATTTATTGCTCCTCTAAATATTCATTAGCATTTACTTTGATTAGTAACATGATTTTTTTTTTGTTACAGGACATTACGTAAGAAACAAAGAAATAACGTCGGCGTCTACGTCACCGTACTCGAGGTACTCGATGTCGGTGACATACTCGACCTCGTCGGCGCGTTCGTCGACCTCCGGTTCAGCAGTGACGGCGCCGGGTTGCATCGGGTGAACAACACCCGACGGACCTGCGCCATCATCACGACCCGCCCACTGGTAGCTCTGAAAAAAATAAAATAAAAAATATATTATAAAAATATACATACTTCTGAAATAAATATATATATACCTACATATCATATATAAATAATATACTTTTTTAATTTTTTTACGAAAAATCTATAATTATAAAATCAACAGAAAATATATAATTACCTACAGGTACATATATAAAAAAAAACTTACGGGAGGAATCTGCCTCAATCAGTTCCCGAGGGCCTTGAGCTGAGCTCGAAGTCGATGGGCAGCTAATACTGTAAAATAAATACAAAATAAAATTAATTCTGTGCCATGCACACATAACATGGGTAGGATTTGGCCTTTGCCCAGCAGGGCCTCACATTCATAGTAAAATAAAATGGAAAAAAACAAATAAAAAAAATAAACGCTAAATAAACAAACTTACTCCACAGCCTCCGGACTGACAGAACGGTTGGAATGGGGTTGCCAACCCGGCGAGAATCCCACTGCTGGCTGCGCTTCTTCGTCTTCCAACGCGTAGTCGGCGTAGTTGAACTCTACGTCGGCGTCCTCAGCCAGCACAGCCAGCAATTCCGCCGGCATCTCCTTCTCCTCCCCCACACCTGCCCCCGAATTGCCATCTAAAAAAAAACACAAATAAAATATGGAAATTTATTTACAACCAATGCTTTTTACTAATAATACTAACTCCTACATACTATGAATGTTCCCACTGCTGGGGCACTGGTCTCATCCTACACCGCAGGAAGGTTAGGCCATACTCCACCACGGGGCCAAGTCCGGGTTGGTGGAGCGTTCCCAGCAAACAAAATGCAATGAAATATACTGAATATATAGTAGATGAAATACACTACAGTAAGACTGCCTCCATGGTCTAGCGGTTAACACACTTGACTACCAGAGGTCGTGGGTTCGATACCCACTGCACAACTAGATCAGTACATATGACCTAAGTCCGGGTGTATTTACATACTAATAATACAATTATTTTACTAATACAACATAATAGTGTGCCAGAGCCAGAGGTCATGGGTTCGATTCCCGATGGGGGCTGCCATACATTGGTACTGCAGTCTAGGTGTAGGTCTATGTTGAGACTTGAAAAAAGATGGTCAGAGTGAAGCGTCTTTCCTACCACTACGCTATGGTCCAAACATTTATTCACATTCAGCAATCAATCTCAAACCCTATGAATGTTCCCACTGCTGGGGCACTGGTCTCATCCTACACCGCAGGAAGGTTAGGCCATACTCCACCACGGGCAAGTCCAGGTTGGTGGAGCGTTCCGAGCAAACAAAATGCAATGAAATATACTGAATAGTAGATGAAATACACTACAGTAAGACTGCCTCTATGGTCTAGCGGTTAACACACTTGACTACCAGAGGTCGTGGGTTCGGTACCCACTGCACAACTAGATCAGTACATATGACCTAAGTCCGGGTGTATTTACATACTAATAATACAATTATTTTACTAATACAACATAATAGTGTGCCAGAGCCAGAGGTCATGGGTTCGATTCCCGATGGGGGCTGCCATACATTGGTACTGCAGTCTAGGTGTAGGTCTATGTTGAGACTTGAAAAAAGATGGTCAGAGTGAAGCGTCTTTCCTACCACTATGCTATGGTCCAAACATTTATTCACATTCAGCAATCAATCTCAAACCCTATGAATGTCCCCACTGCTGGGGCACTGGTCTCATCATACACCGCAGAAAGGTTAGGCCATACTCCACCACGGGGCCAAGTGCGGGTTGGTGGAGCGTTCCCGGCAAACAAAATGCAATGAAATATACTGAATGTCTGGGTGTATTTGCGCATTCGTAATGTCTATCTGGTTACCATAGCACAGGGTATCCTAGTTTGGGACTAGGACAAGTCCATTTTTTATAAAAAAAGTAATTTGATGAAAATTTTCTGGCAATTTCTTTGTAGGCATTTTCACCTAAACGTATATACTACGATGTAATAGGAATTCTATCGACAATGCACTATCGATATTTTCCAGATGAATACCCTGTTATTGACCCAGGTCATGGCACCAGGCACGAGAAGATGGCGGTGTTTATGGCGCCTCGTTCAAAGAAAACGGCGTACTCACCGGTTATTTTTTGAATTTATGAATTTAGAAATGTATTTTGTTGTGAAATCTACACACAAAACACAAGATGAATAACCATATATTGTAAATCAAGGCATGATTTGTGCTGAGAACTATGATTTCCTCTAAAACCATCAGAAAATGGATCAACAAAATTTGAAACTCTGACTACCTTCGAAATTTTTTGAAAGAATTTATTCACTTTTTCGCGTGTATTTCACTTGAAATGGTATGATTACGATGGTAATATTAGTAATGTATAAGATACTTACAGTTTTCCGTTGGAATTCCGCTTGAAATGGTTAAAATTTCACTATAAACTGACCTCACTCAGAGTCGCTGACGCAATGGCGGAAGGGTGACTTTCAAACTTTTTTTTTCGGAATTTTTTGTTCTGTAGAAGTTCTGTTCTGCGTTCACGCGCACAGATTATTTCATTACCTATCCAACGATACCCAATATGTAGACCCTAAATGTAGATTAATTTTGTTTGAAGAGTGAAAAAGCGCGTGGTTCTGTGGTGTGCATTTTTGCCCACCCGGGAACTCCCCGTATGTAAAAAAAAGCGGGCAAAAATGCACACCCCGGACAACACAGGGTGAGGTGTGACTTTGAGTACATGTACGAAGTTATTAAAAGTTACTATATTTTGAGTAATTTTTATGTTAGTAATTTGGTTGGTGTCCACTGTCATGTTATGGCAGAGACCTTCTGCCCGCCACTTTCTTACAATCCTCCACCAACCGAGACTTGGCCTCTGTGGTAGAGTATTCTCAACCTTCCTGTGACGCAGTAAGAGACCCGTGCCCGAGCAGTAGGGACGTACAAGGGTTGATATATACAGAGTTGATGAGTATTTTTTATGTAACTACGTAAATCGATGTACAATGTACAATTTTAATTTAT
The DNA here is from genome assembly GCA_934045075.1 of Yponomeuta sedellus. Taxonomy (NCBI): domain Eukaryota; kingdom Metazoa; phylum Arthropoda; class Insecta; order Lepidoptera; family Yponomeutidae; genus Yponomeuta; species Yponomeuta sedellus. The sequence continues at coordinate 2,401,450 of OW203747.1, forward strand.
AAGACGACGCGACAAAAGAGCAATGTTTTTTTATTTATTATTTTGACTTAACTATATACATAACAGTCTAAATGCTTAGTCAATTTCCAATGGGCAGGGAACGCGGGATGTGACTAAGAATTCTACACAAAAAGTCCACGTGAGTTTAAAGTTATCCAAGTTATTTTTTTGTTGAAACTCTCGTGGCCAAGTCGAACCGAGTGATTGGAATCAATCACTTCAGCTAAGCAACACCAAGCGCGGTCAGGTGCAGATTGGGTGACCGTCCCGTGACTACCACTAATGACTTTTTTCCGTGCTTCGTAAGCGTCCTCCTGCATCGCGGGAATTTTATTTTTTGGGACGCTATAGATTGATAGAGAACACTTTATTGTACAACCAGAAAAATATTACAACCATGATTCTTAAATCTAAGTAATGTTATACAATTGGCGGTCTTATCGCTAAGAGCGATCTCTTCCAGACAAACTTTGGATGTAGTGGATTATATCTAGTCTTACCTGTAACAATAAATCTTTGTATCTAACTTGTAGATTTAAAACAGTAGTAAAATATTAGATTCGTTTAGATTGTATATTAGATCAGATTGTTCTGGAGCCTTCCAATGTAGTCATATGAAAGTTTTTTTTTTGTAATCGGATCATTTAGTACACTAATGATGATGTCCGAATAATGTGTCGGTACTTAGGTAAGGTACCTAGCAACTGTAGACCATTTGCGCCTGTGTCCGGTGCAAAATGGCGGGCCGGCTGAAATTCGCAGTTGTTTTCATAACAATAACGTTGTTTTGCAATGTGGAGACGGCAAAATCGGCAAGTATTTAAAGATTAAAAATATATTTAAACCAATTTCGAACCTCTTTACGATGTTCTCTGTACGTGAAACAGAGAATATTGTAACCTCTTTACTATATTCTCTGTGCGTGATACAAAGAATATTGTAAAGAGGTTCGAAAATTCACTGATGCCGGTGAGTCGCCCATTAGCTCTGCTGGAAAGAGCGCTGGCACGGATAGCCAGAGGTCGCGGGTTTGAATGCCGGCATGGGTGGAATTTTTAGCCTGTAAATAGGTTTTTAAAATAGTCCTTAGCACGGGTAAGTGCATTAAAAAAAAGAGTATAATATTTAAACTTTTGGTCCTCACCCAAGACGTATAATCTATAAAGTGAGGACCTGGTTCCAATGAACTGATAGTATTCAGCTTTAGCGACTGTTACAGATTCATATTTTTAATTTGGTACTTAACAAAAACCGACGTCGTAAAAAATATATTTCTTTCACTTTATGATTGAAGTCACGTTAGAATCTTGTCACATTATACTCTTATAGCCTGATGTACGGGAAATTTACTATTTTGACTTTAACAAGGTACTGAAGTGCATACAAGTTAGTGCTCGTGACTGTTAGGTTAAGAAATATCCGTGTAATTTCTTTATTTATGCACAAAAATGTTCTCTATCTATCTAAGTCTACACACTCTGTACATGAGTATTAAGATCGTAAAAATGGGGCTTTAAGGGCGTTTTATCCCTCAGACAAAACCGAAGCTCTCCATAGTCTCCATAGACCAGTGCAATCTCAGCAACAAGAGAGTGGACACAGCTAACGAGGTGAAGTACTCGGTGCAAGCTCGGAAGGTGAGCCGCGAGACCACGCTCATGAAGAGCAGCTTCATCGTGGCTAAGAAATTTGGACCTGTCACGGTTAGTCTTCCCTTTCGTGTCGATATCAACACTTGTCTCATCCCACTGCTGGGGAATGGGTCTCCTCCTGCATCGCAAGAAGGTTAGGCCTTACTCCACCACGGGGGGCAAGTCCGGATTGATGGAGGATTGTAAGAAAGTGGCGGGCCTTACTTTCAGAAGTTGTCAAGACGCACATAAGGCCTCTGACATGGATTCGCGACTGCCGTTACATGACTGCTTTAAAGCTTAACATTTCACAAGCAGACCCCTGTATTGAAAAATGATCCTACACACACAATAATTCATCCCACGCCCAACACTATGGAGGTAAGCAAGGAAAACTAACATCACTAATTCTTAGTTATGTGTAGGTATATTAAATGGGTCAAATTTTTACGTTTTATCAATTACGTTTTGTCTATGTCTACTCTGTACTGTTACTTTGTGATGTAATATGTGATGATATATTTATACATGTGTGTGTCTCATGAAATTAATTTTTTTATATATCTATCTATCAAATCGCGATTATTTATTAGGTAAACGTAATTACCTTATTTCCCGACGTTTCGGCAGCGTTACAGTAATTACGTTTTCTTCTTCTTCAGGCTATATTAGTCCACTGCTGGACATAGCCCTCCCCTAATGAGCGACATAGCGCAAGGTTGTGCCAACATTGTGGGGTGATGCCCATAATCCCCACGCTGGGCATGCGGGTTGGGGATCGCAGTTTGGTGGAATTGTATTGCAGGGGGCGCTGCTGCCCACCCCCCGGTTTGTGTCCCTTAGTCGCCTTTTACGACACCCGCGGGAAGAATTTGGGTTGGTGCTATTCTCTAGGCCGACACCACACAGCAGCTAAGTTTAATTACGTTTTACCTAATAAATAATCGCAATTTGACCCTTGTAATATATAACTATGTATGAGTATCGCGAATCAATAAGAAATACTATCACAAATTCTGCTGTGAGTGTGATTGCGATGCTAAGCACAACCACGTTATACGAATCCCCGTCATTCGCCGAATTCGCTCATGGACATTTTTTTCGCAGATCACCCTGGTGGGGTACCAGCTGCGGAGAAACAACGTCAGAGACTTGGTGCTGAAGATGAACAACATGAAGTGCAAGAACCCCATACCGCTGGAGGTCGTGAGGGTCCTGAAGATAAAGTTCGACAACGACTGCAACGTTTTGCCGGTAAATAATCTTATAGAAGCGCTCGTGGCCTAGGCGAACCGAGTGATTGGAATCAATCACTCGGTTAAGCAACAACAGAGGTACGGGATGGTTGAGCGTCCCGTGACTACCGCTGGTGGCACTTTTCCGAACGCTTTCGTGCTTCGCAAGGCACGTTAAGCCGTTGGTGCCGGCTGTCATATAATGGCAGTCGTTAAGCCATGTCAGAGGCCTTATGGGCGGCTTGATAACTTCTGACAGTAAGGCCCGCCACTGTCTTACAATCCTCCACGAACCAGGACTTGGCCCCCGTGGTGGAGTATAGCCTAAACCTTCCTGCCATGCAGAAAGAGACCCGTGCCCCAGCAGTGGGGACATACAAGGGATGATAACAATAATGAATCTAATTACAATAGGCATGACAAAAGATTTTTTAATCCTCATTCATAGTGTGGGGACACATTTGACGGCTTCGGTGGCGCAGCGGTTTTGCCACGCTGACTGTAAAACCGAAGGTCTCGGGTTCGATCCCAGGCCGGGTCAAACTTGGAAATGAACTTTTCTAGTTTGTCTCGGGTCTTGGATGTTATCTAGGTATTTATTGTATTAAATCTGTCGTCGAGTTAGCACCTATCATTTAGTTAGCACACAAGTCATTTAGTTGTACTTAGTATACGGCAAACGAGATCTGTGTAATATGTCCGTGAATATTCATTTACTTATTAATTATTCACAAAAAAAACTATATTTAACTATATTAACTATATTATATTAACTGCGGTTGACTGGTAGAAAATGCTTATGGCATTAAGTTCACCGCATTGTACAATTTTATGGTGCAATAAAGTATTAATAATAATAATAATATTTCAGTTTCATAAAATAAAGTTTAACGAAGCCATTTTTCTAAAATTATTTCTTATCTATAGGCAGCTCATGTCTGCATGCATGCAGTGTCATGGCGTCGAATGACGTCACGCCCAGGTAAACAAACATCGTAGTCATGGGTAAAACACGGGTAAAGTTTACCAAATTGAATGTTATCCTAAGCCTGACGCGGTGTTATTTGTGTTTCAGTCAAAATGGCTGAAAGCGGTATTATTTTATTGAAAATATTTGTAATCTCTTTTTTTTTAAACAAAATCAATGTTTAAAATCATTTTAATAAGTACTTTTCCCTAATATCGTTAAATCTTTGATTATTTGATACTGTCACGCCTACCTATTGACTGTACTTACTACTTTGGTCTACTTGTGACCACGGCCACTGCAACATTACCGAATCGTCAGGAATTATGGTAAATACGTATTTTAAAAACCTATTTAGAGGCTAAAAATTTCACCCATGCCGGGATTCGAACCCGCAACCTCTGACTATCCGTGCCAGCGCTCTACCAATTGAGCCAATGGGCGACTCACGGCATCAGTGAAATTTCGAACCTCTTTTCACTATTCTCTGTATTACGTACAGGCAGCGACATCTGGTTTAAGCAAATTGCATCACTTACAGCCCCGACTACCTACTTTGCAGTTAGGTTTTACATCGGAACGATATCACTGTACCCACATGATTATACTATTTTTATTTTTAATGCACTAACCCGTCCTAAGGACAAATTTAAAAACCTATTTAGAGGTTAAAAATTTCACCCATGCCGGGATTCGAACCCGCAACCTCTGGCTATCCGTGCCAGCGCTCTACCAATTGAGCCAATGGGCGACTCACGGCATCAGTGAAGTTTCAAACCTCTTTACACTATTCTCTGTATTACGAGTACGTACAGGCAGCGACATCTGGCTTAAGCAAATTGCATTACTTACAGCCCCGACTACCTACTTTGCAGTTAGGTTTAACATCGGAAAAATATCACTGTACCCTCATGATTATACTATTTTTATTTTTAATGCACTAACCCGTGCTAAGGACAAATTTAAAAACCTATTTAAAGGCTTAATACGTATTACTTAAAAATAATCACGTTTGGATCCGTTTAATATATAACTGATGGCCGTAGGGCCGACAAAGTTCTGACCTGGCGACCACGGACCGGACGACGCTCCGTGGGTACGACCTTCACCAGATGGTCTTACGACCTGGAGATCTATTTTTGAATCACTCGTATGAAATTGTATTGTTGAATGCGACATAAGTCACATTGTTATCTAAGTCGCACGATCTCGTTTTTCCGTATTTTTGAATCCAAATATCCATTAAGGATTAGATATTCTTCAAGATTCATTTTCTCCATTGAAGATCACAATATTCACAATCTACAACAGTTATCAGGAGCAAAATCACATTTATCGCTAGGTAGGTATCTGTGCGCAACAATACAAATTAACACAAATTTTGACAATTAATCTATCGATCGACATACGAGACGAGTGGTAAGGACCATTCGTTGCAGTCGAGTGATTCAAAAATACGGAATTTCGTATGTCGAACGAAAATCAGTAGAAATCGAGCGCTCGACGCGAGACGAGTGATTCAAAAATAGAGCTCCTGGTTACGGTGGGGCAGGGAATCGCAAATCGCTCACAGCCCCGGCTGCCTGAGTGGTCTTAAACGATCACGAAGGTTAAGCAACATAGGGCGCTTCAGTGCATATATGGGAGACCGTCTATGTCTAAAGCTAGTAGAATTTTTCGAGCGGTTCCGTGCGTTGCAAGGCACATTAAGCAGTTGGTGCCGGCTGCCGACGGTAGATGGCAGTCGTTAAGCCAAGTCAGAAGCCTTGGGGTGCTTTAAAAACCTCTGACTTTAAAGGGCAGCCACTAGTCTTGCAAGCCTCGACCAATCCGGACTTGGCTTCCGTGGGGGAGTATCTTGGGTGGAGACCAATGCCCCTCGGTGGGGACATAATGGGTTGATGATGAAGACGAGCATCGCCAGTCATTAAGAAACGTTTTAATGCCGTGTTTTTTTCAGAACAAGTATGAAGTGGACAACATCGATGTTCAAGAACAGGCCATCTTGTTTCAACACTCATTGACGATCTCAGGAAAGTGAGTAGCTTTTGCTTTTCTGTTCTTTCGTAACAAGTTTTTGCAAAAGAATTACACGTGAATGTTATCTCGACAATGGTGAAAAAATGGTGAAAGATAGTACGGTCTAATCTCGATTATTTACTAGCTAAAACGTAATTACTTTATTTCCCGTTTCTCCACAATAATTGACTGTACTCACCACTTCAGTCTACCCGAGACCACGGCAACTGTAACGCTGCCGAAACGTCAATCAAATCAATTTTTAAGTCGAGTTTTTTGTTTGTTGCAGATACGCCTTTGACCTGGAATTTTGGTCGCCGAAGGGCATTGTGGCATGCGTGTCTTTTACTATGAACTTTGTATCGGGATAGCTGAAGAAATAAGGACTTTACTCTTGCTTAGCAGTGGATCTACGGTGAATCGTAGTTTAGGAGCCAGAAGCCTTTATTGCCCTTTTCACAATAAAGTTTTTTATTTCAGATAAGCCTATTGTCAGAAGCATTACTTGTTTTTTATGATGATTAAAAACTGTATATGCATGGATATTTACTCGTTTATTTTACATTTTACAATTTTACAAGGGGGTCTCATGCACTTAAGCACTGGTTCATATCTACAGCATGGGAACGTAATTTCATAATTTTCTTTTGTAAGCTTGTTTTGTTTTTTCCGAGGGTAGTAAACTAACAGTTAATACTTTCAAAAAGACGCCTGTCACCTAAGTCTTCCGGGACCACGGTACTTGCAAAAGTGCCGAAACGTCGGAAAATTGTAAAATGTAAAATTAAACGAGTAAATATCCGTGCAAATACAGTTTTTATTATGTAAAGTGCTCCTGTTAAACATCAGAAAATACTTTGTATCATTAACTCCATTGTATACGATTTTGCCTACGGTTTAAATTAAAACCATCTGGTTCATAATATTAATCACTCTGTATATTAATTCCACGATTTGACTAAGTTATTATAATCACCTTAAAGACGAGATGAACAAATAGACTACTAGATTCCTTACGATGCTTTCCTTCAATGTGCTATTGCTACATATATTCGCAGATATCTTCGACCAGGTGGGATGAGGATCTGCAAAAAACTGCAGGCAGATGCTGGATGCGGCAAGCTGAAGACAGGGCACTATGGCGCTCATTAATGAAGGGCTATGTCCAGCAGTGGACTAATATCATTGGTCATTGTTAGGATTAATTATAGATAAGCACATAAATTGGAAAGCACATATACAAAAAATTAAATCAGAATTGTTATCCTTCGCATACGGTCTTCGAGAAGTAAAAAAAACAACTAATGTGCAAACAGCCCTCTTAACTTATTACGCATACGCTTACGCCTGGCTGTCGTATGGAATTATAATGTGGGGTAACAGTACAGATGCACCGCAACTCTTCACCCAGCAAAAAAAAATGGTTAGAATAATGGCAAATATAGTGAATACCGACAGTTGTAAACCATATTTTATAAATTATAACCTACTTACCTTACCATCTATTTACATATTAGAAATTTCAAAATTTGTCAGACAACATAAGAACTTTTCATAAAAAAAGAAGATGTCACTATAAGACCCATAAGACACAAAAATAAATTGTTATTACCCACCTCTCGAATGCAATTACACTCTTCCAGTACATTGGTAATGGCTATAAAAATTTATAATAAACTCCCAAATCACCTGAAAGAATTAAATAACGACTACAGTTTCAATAAAGATTTAAAGAAAATACTGATTTCAAAATGTTATTATACGATAGAAGAATATTTAAAAGATAGTATAGATGAAATGAGATAAATTATTGTATAAATGTAACTTTATAAATATAATCAATTAAAATTGTATGATAATTAATCAAATTAAATTTAAATTAATTTAATACATACTTTTATATAGCACTTTAAAATGTTGCGTGCCCTACAGGGTCCACAAAGATCTTATCAAATAACTGTTAAGTTATAATGTAACAACCTTGAAACTTGTGGAATGCAATAAAGTATTGAGTATTGAGTAATATAGCCTGATGACGATGAAAGGTGCGTGCCCGCACTGGTTATCGAACCTGGGTCGCCCGCTTCCCCGTCCAGTGTACAAACAAACTGGACTACCACCGCAACGCAACCAGACGCCAGAACCCTCCCCTTAAATGAATATGACATAATACGATGACAGGCCGAAAGGAACAAAAATATGAGCGGGATTAAAGTATATCTTCAAAAGCAAGTTACCGTTTGAGAAGGAACACGCCTATTTGTCGCACGCACAAACAGACAAAAAGTAAAGAAAGAAATAAACTTTTCCTTTAAGGATAAAATGAAAAAATCTCTACAAAAGCCTTCTTTTACCGTAACTTAACCTCCAAAGGGTTGCTTTGTAGGTTTTACGCGGAACTCCAGAGGATTGAGTTGGGGGTTCACCGGGCGGAAAGATTTCGAGCCATTTCTTTGTCTTATTTTAAAAGGTAAAGTTCATCATCTACATAATCAACCCATTATGTCCCCACAGGCACGGCTCTCCTTCTGAGGAAGGTTTAGGCCATACTCCACCATGGAGGCCAAGTTCAGATTAGTGGAGGCTGACAAGACTAGTGGCTGATTGTACTGTCAGAAGTTTTCAAGCCGCCCTAAGGCCTCTGACTTGGCGTAACGACTGCTATATATCGACGGCAGCCGGCACCCTGCTTAGCGTGCCTTGTGAAGCACGGAACCGCTCGGAATTATTATAAGCACGGCGAGTCGTTAAGCCGTGTCAGAGGCCTTATGGGCAGCTTCATAAGTTCTGACAGTAAGCCCCGCCACGGTCTTACAATCCTCCACAAACACGGACCTTCCGTGGGCCTCCACCAACATTGGCCCCCGTCTGGCTTAGCCCACAGAAAAGACAAGTCAATGTTAGCGAAGTCAACCAATATACGGGTTTCCTCACGCTGTTTTCCTTTCAAGTCTTTATTTGTCAGCAAACACGGTACATGTAAATTTTACAAGATGCATTGTTACGGACAAGCGTGTAGCACCACAATATGGTATAAAAATATTATAATAAAAAATATTTACAAGATTATTATACAATGTCAAGAATATAAGATGCCATAGATGCATTTAAAAGTCATTGTGTTTTAAAGTAATAATCCTTCACAAGTAAACCATGATACAGTCTATTTATTCTTACTTGTCCAATTTAGTAAACAAGATTCTAACCTTAAAATTGAGATTAGATTCCTAAACTAGACATTTTCTCACAAATTCATGAACTATGTTTATAAAATTGACAGTGTGTTATCTAAAAGAGTGTTCTAAGTTACTTCATTTATGGAAATATGGCAGTTTTGGACTAAAAAGTTACAGTTTAAGGGTAGAATCTTGTTTACTAAATTGGACAAGTAAGAATAAATAGACTGTATATACTTTTATGAAACAGGGCTCCGGTCCTTAGTAGCTTCACAGAACAATCTTCAGTCATGTGTTCCAGATCGTCCGTACACGTCATAACACTTCAGCGCTCAGTGTGCCGCTAGGGTTAAATGGAAACTCTTGCGGATTATGCGGGCCGCTTTGACACCGCATCTGAAGGGTTAAGATGTGGGTCCGACGCTGGGTACAAAAGGCTCGAGTCAACTGCACTTTTATCAGAAATCTGAGGAAGAATATCGGTAACCTTTTCATAACATATTTGTTATTTCTTTTCATTCTGGTTTGTATTATTTTTATACTCGAAATTTAAAATAACGTCACCCACTCTAGATGTAACATAAATGCAACTTTGTCATTTTGTAACCGCTACATTTTAACCTCAAAACTTTATAATACTTATATAATGAAATGAAAAATGAAAATAAATTTATTAACACACACGTTTACCCACATGATTACACTATTTTTATTTTTAAGGTACAGTGATATCGTTCCGATGTTAAACCTAACTGCAAAGTAGGTAGTCGGGGCTGTAAGTAATGCAATTTGCTTAAGTCAGATGTCGCTGCCTGTACGTAATACAGAGAATATTGTAAAGAGGTTCGAAATTTCACTGATGTCGTGAGTCGCCCATTGGCTCAATTGGTAGAGCGCTGGTACGGATAGCCAGAGGTTGCGGGTTCGAATCCCGGCATGGGTGAAATTTTTAGCCTCTAAATAGGTTTTTAAATTTGTTCCTTAGCACGGGTTAGTGCATTAAAAATAAAAATAGTGTAATCATGTGGGTACAGTGATATCGTTCCGATGTTAAACCTAACTGCAAAGTAGGTAGTCGGGGCTGTAAGTAATGCAATTTGCTTAAGTCAGATGTCGCTGCCTGTACGTAATACAGAGAATATTGTAAAGAGGTTCGAAATTTCACTGATGTCGTGAGTCGCCCATTGGCTCAATTGGTAGAGCGCTGGTACGGATAGCCAGAGGTTGCGGGTTCGAATCCCGGCATGGGTGAAATTTTTAGCCTCTAAATAGGTTTTAAATTTGTTCCTTAGCACGGGTTAGTGCATTAAAAATAAAAATAGTGCATACTTTATATTGTTTAATAAAATAATTTGTTGTTATTTATCACATACTCTTACTTATTTTCCTTTCTTTTTAAAATGGCACGCGTTTCTACAGATAAAACCCGACATTTTTATGAAAAATTTAATTACAACCGAAATTTAAAACAGTAGTTGTTTATTTCAAGGGAAAACTTAAACTGTAGACATAAGAAAAAGATAAATGTTCTTTTTTACGCCCATTCAGTACAAAAATAAAATTTATATTCGCGACAAATTGCGATTTTGTACGTATTTTTGTAAAATTTTGAAAAAACATGGTACTTGGCAGCCGGAATTTATTGCCTCTCGCCAACCCGCGACGAACACCGAGTTGACAAGAGACACCACGGTTATCCGCACACGCACCAAAAAGATACAACAATTTTTCTGTCGCATAAAAATAGTATAATATGAAATGTTGTCAATTGAAAGCGTAGACGCAATATATTCGAAGACTTAGACATTTGTCGCATAAAAATAAGATAAATCGGAAGAATCATTAGACATTTCTTTTCTCACTCAAATTCCATCTAGCATGGCGTTCAGAATACAGATTTTGGCTTAATAAAAACTGTATTTGCAGGGATATTTACTCGTTTAATTTTACATTTAACAATTTTCCGACGTTTCGGCATTTTGCAAGTACCGTGGTCCCGGAAGACTTAGGTGACAGGCGTCTTCTGAAAGCATTAGTGAACTAACAGTTAATGCTTTGCGGAAATTTGTAAAATGTAAAATTAAACGAGTAAATATGCTTGCAAATACAGTTTTTGTTACCTTTGTCTAGTACTCATGTTAACCTTAGAAAATACGATACAAATTTTGGCTGTCGCTCGACTATTTACTTAGAATTCCAAGTCTGTAAGCCTTAGAATCGTATACGACTTATTTGCTAATGAAGTGAGAATTCGCTCCCAGGATGATTTCTTCCCGCAGTAGCCAGTCCAATTACAATGCTACCAATAAGAATAAAGACCACAACGCTACCAATGCTATCAGAGTAAGCTATCTGTATCTATTTAGTACGTCCTGTTGGTAGAAAAGAAGATAATCTCACAGAATCAGATTGTAGAAAAGATGCTTGCGCGAAGATATAGGAAAATACGTTGTGTTGAATAAGTTCACGTGGATCTTTGTACCTACGTTCAGAGTGCTCTTTATAAACAAGTTTCCTACAAAGCACTAACGGTCTTGCTTCATAAGATAAGATAAAGCTAAAATCAGATTGGCCATATCGAGCGCTGAGGTATGTAAACACCTCAACGTTCAACGTGAACAAAATGTTAATTTTGTGACCTCTTCTTCTATCTATATCTATAATCATCCCACATCGACCTCATTTTTATTGCGGCTATCTTCTCTAATATAAAAATTAATCGTTGCATGTGTTGGTGAGTGCAAATCTATAAGAATATTTTTAGAGACCAAAGAATACAAAAATAAGGCTTGTTTACATAGGACTGATACGTTAATAGCACAAAAACATACACCATTCTGCTACTGAGCTATACTTCTTTTTTTTTAACACTAAATATTTTGAAATTTCAAGGCATGGCAAGGCATGGCAAGGCAAGGCAAGGCAAGGCAGGGCAGGGCAGGGCAGGGCAGGGCAGGGCAGGGCAGGGCAGGGCAGGCAGGGCAGGGCAGGGCAGGGCAACGCAACGCAACGCAACGCAACGCAACGCAACGCAACGCAACGTAACGCAACGCAACGCAACGCAACGCAACGCAACGCAACGCAACGCAACGCAACGCAACGCAACGCAACGCAACGCAACGCAACGCAACGCAACGCAACGCAACGCAACGCAACGCAACGCAACGCAACGCGACGCAACGCAACGCAACGCAACGCAAGGCAAGGCAAGGTACCGCAACTCTTCACCCAGCAAAAAAAATTGGTTAGAATAATGGCAAATTTAGTGAACACCGACAGTTGTAAACCATATTTTATAAATTATAACCTACTTACCATAGCATCTATTTACATATTAGAAATTTCAAAATTTGTCAGACAACATAAAGAACTTTTCATAAAAAAAGAAGGTGTAAGACCCATATAAGACCCATAAGACACAAAAATAAATTATTATTACCCACCTCTCGAATGCAATTACACTCTTCCAGTACATTGGTAATGGCTATAAAAAATTATAATAAACTCCCAAATCACCTGAAAGAATTGAATAACGACTACAGTTTCATTAAAGATTTAAAGAAAATACTAATTTCAAAATGTTATTATACGATAGAAGAATATTTAAAAGATAGTATAGATGAAATGAGATAAATAATTGTATAAATTTAAATTTATTATTATAATTAACTAAAATTGTATGATAATTAATCAAATTAAATTTAAGTTAATGTAATACATACTTTTATATAGCACTCTAAAATGTTGCGTGCCCTACAGGGGCCACAAAGATGTTATTGAAACTTGTAGAATGCAATAAAGTATTGAGTATTGAGTATCAACAATGATTTCTTAAATCTAAGTACAATGTAGGTAACTTTGAAAACAAAGATCCAATGCACGTACTGGTATTCGAACCCGTGAACTCCCGAATGTAAGGCGTTCTACAGCTCCGCTAGTTTGGCTCCATCGTTAACTAAAGTTGTTTTCTCATCGAAACCACATAAACCTGCTAGGTCAGACGCCATTTTACGTTTTTGCCGTGAGTTGCTCCGCCCGCTGAAGTTTTATAAATTGTTTCGCGAAAGTAACGCTGAGTATTTGTTCATGTGTTATAAATCAAATTACTAAGAAAAGTGTGTAGATTATGTTCCTAATAAAAGTTTTGTTGTATTAAATGGAAAATAAAGTGTAAAAAGCCTCGAACTTTTAGCCCGGATCGTGCCGCACGTATGGGCGGTCACTCTTTTTACCCCGTCGTTTTAATTATTCAATTATAGCTTTATTTTGGTGAATTAGAGTGTGAAAACTGTGTAAACAGTTATAGATAATATGCAGATCATAATAATAAGTGTTAGTTCAGAGCTAGTGAATGAGCCATTAGTGAAAATAGTAAGACAAAGTTCAAAGTAGCGTCAAAATGGCGTGGATAATGAAATTCATTTCCTCATTTGAAAATTATGTAAGGTTTTTCACAATTTTATTAGCATTACAAGTATAATAATTGGATGGGGAATCGTAGGCAGATTGTAGTGATATATAACACTTATTGAATAATTACGTAGTACTTTCTCTAATTTGAGAAATGCGGAACTGTGCCCACAAAAAAATTGCAAAAAAATGGCAGTGCGAAATGGCCAGGCGCTATAAGGCACCTTCAAACTTTCAAGGGGCCGAGCGCGGCAAGGGTATTAAAGGGTTTCACGCTGAATTATACGATAGTGCTCGTGGCCTAGGCGAACCGAGTGATTGGAATCAATCACTTGAGTTAAGCTACAACATGCGCGGTCAGGTGCAGGATGGGTGACCGTCCCGTGACTACCGCTAGTGGCATTTTTTTGAGCGCCTCCGTGCTTCGCAAGGCACGTTAAGCCGTTGGTGCCGGCTGTCATGTAATATCAGTCGTTAAACCGTGTCAGAGGCCTTACGGGCGGTTTGACAACTTCTGACAGTAAGGCCCGCCACACGTAGTGATTATATTCTCTTTACACTATTTTTATTTTTAATGCACTAACCCGTGCTAAGGAACAAATTTAAAAACCTATTTAGAGGATAGGTTTTTAAATTTGTTCCTTAGCACGGGTTAGTGCATTAAAAATAAAAATAGTGTAATCATGTGGGTACAGTGATATCGTTCCGATGTTAAACCTAACTGCAAAGTAGGTAGTCGGGGCTGTAAGTAATGCAATTTGCTTAAGTCAGATGTCGCTGCCTGTACGTAATACAGAGAATATTGTAAAGAGGTTCGAAATTTCACTGATGCCGTGAGTCGCCCATTGGCTCAATTGGTAGAGCGCTGGTGCGGATAGCCAGAGGTTGCGGGTTCGAATCCCGGCATGGGTGAAATTTTTAGCCTCTAAATAGGTTTTTAAATATATTCTCTTTGCCCGCCACTGTCTTACAATCCTCCACCAACCATCTTGGCCACCGTGGTGGAGTATGGCCTAATCTTCCTGCGATGCAGGGAGAGACCCGTCCCCGAGCAGTGGGGACATACAAGGTTTGATATCGGCAATGTAAAAATACTGTTGTATTGTATATGCTGATGAATAATAATATAAATATAGATTTTCCAGTTACGAATAAATCTAAGCCCAACTGTTACGAATAAACCCAACTGTTACGAATAAACCCAACTGTTACGAATAAATCTATCTATCTAAAATCAGCCCACATCAACCCACTGCTGGGCATAGGCCTCCTTTTTATTGCGCCATTCCTCACGGTCCTGTGCTAATCTGGTCCATCTCTGACCCGCAACCCTCACGATGTCGTCTGACCATCGTGTCGGTGGTCTGCCTACCAACCTCCTTCCCACCCTTGGCCACCACACCGATACTGCCCTGGTCCACCTCTCCACCCTATCCACCCTGGATAAAATAAGTTTGTTAAATACACTATGTCAGTAGCCTTAGCTGTTTGGTTGAGTATAGGTACATTTTCCACCATTTAGACATAAGAGCTTGAATGAGGCTCTTGTACAAAATAAATAAGCTAAGCGTGTTATATTTGAAAAGGTTTCCCTTTATATTAATCAAGTGAACCTATTCGTACCTGCGTCCAGAACATTCTAAATTGCTATCGAAAAATATACAAACAGGACTAGAATATTAATTGGAAAACGGCCTGGGGAAACATGGACTTTACTTTGGAATTTATGAGAATTGTTTATTTAAACGATAAGCAGAAATTTCACAGATTTAGATGGAAATAAAATGACTTTCTATCAACATTTAAGGCCACGTTTCATGAAACTACAATTTTCATGGTTTCGTGTGTTAATTCAATGTACATTGGTGACAGTCTGGGGCAAAATGTAATCTAACAACTAACAACGATAACATTAAGTAGTTGATAATCACGATTACAAACTACATGAAGTAATCAGAATAAGTATAAAAACCTATTTAGAGGCTAAAAATTTCACCCATGCCGAGATTCGAACCCGCAACCTCTATCCGTGCCAGCGCTCTACCAATTGAGCCAATGGACGACTCATCGGCATCAGTGAAATTTCGAACCTCTTTACACTATTCTCTGTATTACGTACAGGCAGCGACATCTGGCTTAAGCAAATTGCATCACTTACAGCCCCGACTACCTACTTTGCAGTTATGTTTTACATCGGAACGATATCACTGTACCCACATGATTATACTATTTTTATTTTTAATGCACTAACCCGTGCTAAGGACAAATTTAAAAACCTATTTAGAGGCTAAAAATTTCACCCATGCCGGGATTCGAACCCGCAACCTCTGGCTATCCGTGCCAGCGCTCTACCAATTGAGCCAATGGACGACTCCCGAATCCCGAATCCCGGCATGGGTGAAATTTTTAGCCTCTAAATAGGTTTTTAAATTTGTCCTTAGCACGGGTTAGTGCATTAAAAAAAATTGTATAATAATCAGAATAAGTAGTTAAACATTTTAATTACTAACTGCAAGTTGTAGTTGCAATCACGATTACAAGATTACTTTTTATAACTACATTTTTAAATAAACTTGCGTATAAAAATAAAGGCGTGGCGCGCGTGTCGTTCATGTATCGACTTGTCGTTTGCTACGTACTCGTAGGTAGGTAGTTAGAGCGCACTATCTACTCCCTGCATATCGGGTACATGTGTTTTTTTTGGTGCGACGCATGCAGGATAGTGTATTTAATTGTGTCAGACAGTGTGCTCATCCGTTCGCTACTGTTGTGCGAACGAACGGAAATATAAGTTTTTACAACTCAGCTAATCAGTAATCATAAGTAGTTATGATAACAGCAATTACAGCAATCAAATTAACAACTACTTAATGTAGTTTGATTACTATAGTTAACTACATGTAACCATAACTACATGTAGTTAACTACTTTTAATCGCAGTTAGTAATCTGATTACAAAAAGTATATTTAAAAACCTATTTAGAGGCTAAAAACTCCACCCATGCCGGGATTCGAACCCACGACCTCTGGCTATCCGTGCCAGCGCTCTTTCCAACTGAGCTAATGGGCGACTCACCGGCATCAGTGAAATTTCGAACATCTTTACAATATTCTCTGTATTACGTACAGGCAGTGACATCTGGCTGAAGTAATAGTGCAAGCTTGACTTCAGCCAGATGTCGCTGCCTAGGCACACACTAGGCTAAGTAGGTACATTTGAACAAATCAAGTACTGCGGTCACCATAGGAATTGAACCCTCGAACCCTCTGTTTTGGCAGTAAAGGCTTTCACATTGACATTAACCTCAAAATGCAAATAAATGTTGAGGTGCTGTCAAATGTAGGTTGATAACCTACTTTTATCTCAGAGTAAGGCCTCAGTCAAACAATGTCCAATATAGAAAATGGGCATCACATACCGAACTATTGTTTTCTTTGTGACCCAGGCCCAGGCCTTACTCTGGAAGTGTACTTTATTTTATTAATACTGTAATCTGTGAACCATTGCCATACGAAAAATAAACTATAATCGAAATAAAGTGAGTCGAGAAAAGGTGCTCCGATCGGAACTTGTGCAATGGACAATGCGACAAAAAAATTAATTCTATTTTCAAATTATTTTTGAGTAAAAAAAACTATATCTGTATATTTTCGATTTCTTCCTGGACACATCTATCTATAATATAAAAATGAATCGCTGAATGTGTTGGTAAGCGCAAATCTCAAGATCAGCTGAACCGATTTCGCTGATTCTTTGTTTAGAATAGTCCTAGAAGTACGAGGATGGTTCTTACAGAGAGAAAAAAAAATCGACTGTTAGGCGGTACGAAGTTCGCTGGGTAAGCTGGTATTTAATAAGATAAAGATTTTAGAAAAAATAAATTATTTAACCGGAAGTGACGTAGCTCTGAGACCTGTATGAATATTGTGTCAATTCATTTTACAAAGTTAAAAAAGTTAAGATGAGCTGAACCGATTTCGCTGATTCTTTTTTTAGAATAGTCCTTGAAGTACGAGGATGGTTCTTACAGAGAGAAAAAAAAATAATCGACTGTTAGGCGGTACGAAGTTCGCTGGGTCAGCTGGTATTTAATAAGATAAAGATTTTAGAAAAAAAAAATATTTAACCGGAAGTGACGTAGCTCTGAGACCAGAGTGCTTAGTGCGAGTTTTACAGATCCAATCGAATAACTTTACTACCGCGTTAATCGAGCATTGAGTAGTGAGTATGAGTAAATTAACCGTTCGAACTGGCAAAACGCTGTCACACAACTCGCACTCGCGTTTATTCGTGTTTTGGCTGGTAAACTTGTTCACTTCTCAACGTAAACCATTACAACTCGCACTCAGCTATTTTAATTTCCATACTTGTCGCTAGGTGGCGCTTCCTCGATGCCATAAAATATGAGTTTACGTTGACGCGATCGAGTAGTTAAAAAACTCGCACTGAGCACTCTGTATGAATATTGTGTCAATGCATTTTGCAAAGTTAAAAAAAACTGTACGACTGACCTGACAGATGTAAAATAACCTAAAATCTCACGTATCAGCCTCCACCAAACAAAACGACGCCACGCTCTTGTGTTTTTAATTCTGAACTGCTTAATTATTTTCATCTCCGGTTTTCAACTTGTGTGTGTTCGGTGTGTTCCCAATTAATTAATTTACACAGCCATACGAGCCATACCATAAAAACTTAGTGAAAACAATAGGATTGTCATCTGTCAAACAGACACTGACTTTTTTTTTGTTCGTGAGCGCTGGCACGGTTGGCTATAGGTCGCGGGTTCGAGTCCCGGCATGGGTGGAATTTTAGCCTTTAAATAGGTTTTAAAAACCAATTTAGAGGTTAAAAATTCCACCCATGCCGGGACTCGAACCCGCGACCTCAGGCTACCCATGCCAGCGCTCTTTCCAACTGAGCTAATGGGTTTAGCTCAACTCTAAATAGGATTTTAAAACAGTCCTTAGCACAGGTTAGTGAATTAAAAAAGAATACAATTCTTGTGTTTTTAATTGACGAGTAATTCCTGAGTAACTCCCGAATTGTTTTTGGTACAGACAATTAATCTAGGCAAATAATTACAAAGCTTTACAGAGCGGCGTCCAAAAGTATATCTTCCTAGTAGGGCTTTATTTAGTTAACAATTTTTAATTAGTATTTTTATTTTGTATGGTAATTACGTATTATGTTATTATTACACTTTATTGCACTCAAACCATTAAATAAGACAAGACGAGACGAGACGAGACGAGACGAGACGAGACGAGACGAGACGAGACGAGACGAGACGAGACGAGACGAGACGAGACGAGACGAGACGAGACGAGACGAGACGAGACGAGACGAGACGAGACGAGACGAGACGAGACGAGACGAGACGAGACGAGACGAGACGAGACGAGACGAGACGAGACGAGACAAGACAAATTAATTTTTTGTTGAATCAATTTTACAAGATACACGGTACAGTAATAGGTAGATACATATTTATTATTATGGCATAGTCGGTGTAGAATGGTATTCACAGTAGGCAAAAAAAAAATAGGACATTCCATAAGAAATGACATGTACAAAGGCAAGCTTATCTCTGTAAGAGATTTCTTCCAGCAAACCTTGGGGAGTCGGTTAACTAATAAATAATTGTGATTAGACCCGTTGACTTTAAAACTAGCTTTTAATTAGTTTGTTTAATTCTTACACTTTATCTTCTATAATATAAAAATGAATCACTGAATGTGTTGGTAAGCGCAAATCTCGAGGGCAGCGGAACCGATTTTGCTAATTCTTTATTTAGAATAGTTTTTGAAGTACGTTGATGGTTCTTACGGAGAGAAAAAATAAAAAAAATTAAAGAACCGATGGTAGGCGGTACGAAGTTTGCTGGGTCACCTAGTTGCATCATTATGTTAAGTTTATTAAACTTAAATGACATACTGAATGAATGTGATAAGAATTACGTACAAAGGCCGGCCTACAAATTTAGGAATTTTTAAAACAAAGAGGTCTACATAAATATTGGAAAGAAAAATTATATATATAATACAAACATAAAATCGGCCAACGGCAAACATAGTGTAGGACGCCCTCTGTCTGCCCACTGACCGTCGTCCTGGTCTCAGCCGTCACTCTGCGGTTGCCCTGGTCCATCTGCCGTACTCTCGCCTTCGTCGTCAGGCTATACTAGTCCACTGCTGAACATAGCCCTCCCCTAATGAGCGCCATAGCGCCCTGTCTTTAGCTTGCCGCATCCAGCAACTGCCGGAATTTTTTCGCAGATCGTCATCCCTGGCCGGAGGGCGTCCTACACTACGTTTGCCGAGTCGCGGTCTCCACTCAAGGACACAAGGTTTTTCGCGAGATATGGCCAGCCCACTGCCACTTCAGCTCGCTAATTCTCTGAGCTATGTCGATGGTTCTCTGTCGGATACAAAACTATTGCTTAACAATATAATATGTTACCTTTCAGAATATACCTCGGCTACTATTGGATAGAATCGGATATATTCGTGTAATAGAAATATCGGAACTAATATGACACTAACCCCCTGTTTCACAATGTTCAAATAAAGTTCCAGATAAGCTATTCACAAACAGGGCTGCCGTTTGTTCTAAATTTAAATAAATTTTCATGTCTTGCGTGTGTTCGTTTATGGCTTCAAATTTAGAACGAACGGCAGCCCTGGTTGCGGATAGCTTATCCGGAACTTTATCTGCAGATTGTCAAACATACCCTTAATTTCGAAATCGGAGCTAATATGACGGAACTAATTTTATACAGAACAGGAAGTAGTATTACATTCGTGTGCTTTCGGCAAAAACCGAAGCCTACTCTAGAGCCCGAGGTATAATTATTCTAAAAGCTAACAGACTGTACATCTTTTCTATTAACAACAGTCATCTTACTAAGATTTTTCTAATTACCAGAATAGGTCTTTTCCAGGTGTATTCCAGGCACGAGTGGAAGGGACACAGGGGACTGTCGGAACACAGAAACATTGGAACTAAGGGAGCAGTTAATCATTAAGTTGATTCATTAAGTTAATTGTACTGCAATCTATACACAAGTAAATAGGTATTACGCATAGAATAGGTGTTAAGGCTAGCCATACAGATCACCATAACATATTTAAGAGGCTCGTTTACACACATCATTTTATCTGTTGCTGCAAGCGGCCAACTTTGTGTACAATAAATTAATTATAGTAAAAACGTTGTGGACCGAAAAATTAATAAAAATACAATACAACAATCTGTTTATTTGATATTCGGTGATTTATTTACAAAAAACATTTTTTTTTATTACCAAAACTATTAATTTACTACCAATTCTGCTTTGCTAAATGACGAAAATGTTTAATATTACACACACTTTTGTTTTCCTCAAGGACAAGTGCTTAAAAAATTCTAGTAGAAAAAATTTGCTACTTAAAGTAATAATTTTCGAAACTACTTTTATGTTCAATAAAAGTAGTTAATATTATTTGAAATATCCCTAATACCTTACCGCCCATTATTATTTATTATAAGATAGGTATTAGAATTTTTTGTTCTTTCTGCTCGTTGTGAAATAAAGAAATCGCTATCTGTCAATCTCAGTTATTATTTGTAGCTAATGTTTGTGTGTCGTTTTTATTAGATACAAAAATATATTTTGTCACAAAAAACCATACACATTTTGTACTATAGTCAGAAAAAACGCTTTGTGCACGATCCAACTCGCTCTCAACCAATTTTCTTAATAAATATCTACTGTATACAGGATATATTTTTTATCAATACCAAAACCCGAATTAAAAATATAACTTCCCTCTCACGCACAATAGAAGTACTGCAAACGCAGCATAGAAGCAAGTCAATTGGTTAAGCTTCCTCCTGTCTTGTATACTAACTAACCCCGACTGCCAAACCAGTGTAACTAGAGCCCTAGAGTTTACAAAACTGGTCTTTAAGCCAGCACAATAAGGCGTACAATGGGCTGAAACTAGACTGGTGGTACCGTATGATTGTATCCTGTGAGGTGGAAATCAGGCCTGATTTATGCAGGCATAAATGATAATGATTATCTCGAAGGAATATGCGTCTAAAACAAGTGCTGAAAAGCTGGATCTGTAAACACGACACCATACAGGTCGTTTAGTTACTTGCGAAGTTCTTACTTCGGAAGTAACTAAACGTTCACGTAAGATATGTTTAAGACGCTGGACTGGAAAAGAAAGGGCATTAACATAAACGGCGACTACATCTCACACCTGCGATTCGCAGATGACATAGTCTTAATGGCGGAGTCGCTAGAGGAGCTGAACCAGATGCTGACCGACCTAGCTTCAGCCTCGCGAAGTATCGGTCTTGGCATGAATTTGGATAAAACCAAAATCATGATCAACGGCCACATTGATCCGAGACCGGTCGTCGTACATGGTCACCTTCTCGAAATCGTACGAATATACTTACCTTGGGCAGATTCTGCAGTTAGGTAAAAACAATTTCGAGAGGGAGGCCAAGAGGAGGATCCAGCTGGGCTGGGCAGCGTTTGCGAAACTACGCCGAGTCTTCTCGTCATCCATACCGCAATGCTTGAAAACGAAAGTTTTTAATCAGTGCATCCTACCTGTCATGACCTACGGAGCCGAGACATGGATACTCACGAAAGGGTTGGTCCACCAGTTCAAAGTCGCTCAGCGAGCTATGGAGAGAGCTATGCTCGGAGTTTCTCTGAATGATAGGATTCGTAACGAATGCATCCGACAGAGAACCAAAGTTATCGACATAGCTCAGAGAATCAGCAAGCTGAAGTGGCAGTGGGCTGGCCATATCTCGCGAAGAACCGACAACCGTTGGAGCAAACGTGTGCTTGAGTGGAGACCGCGACTCGGCAAACGTAGTGTAGGACGCCCTCCGACTAGGTGCTGCTGGATGCGGCAAGCTGAAGACAGGGCGCTATGGTGCTCATTAGGGGAGGGCTATGTCCAGCAGTGGACTAGTATAGGCTGACGATGACGATGACGATGAAGTTCTTACAATGTATTCTCTATGCAAAGGTCTCGATTCAGTTATTGCACTGTAGTACAATAATAACTGTATGAAAGCAGCAATTTAATTTCATTGCCGCTTCAATAGGCTTGAAGCATTTATACTGTGTCAGAGTCACATAACATACATAGTTTTTCATTAGAATGATTATAAGCACGACGAGTGGTTGAGCCAAGCCTTAGGGCGGCTTGAAAACTTCTGACAGTAAGACCAGCCACTAGTCTTGCAAGCCTCCACCAATCCGGAATTGTCCCCCATGGTGGAGTGTGGCCTATACCTTCCACAGGGAAGAGACCCGTGCCCCTCGGTGGGGACATAGTGGATGGATAATGAATTGCTATTGCATTTTAATGGACAGTTAACAGCAGTCATTTTCGTTGTAAAATGACTCGAAACATAAGACATTAGAGCGCATATAGCATGTCGATGGCACGCTATATGCACTCTAATAACTTGGCTTAATAGCAATAAATTTGTCATCGCCATCAACCCATTATGTCCCCACCGAGGGGCACGGGTCTCTTCCCTGAGGAAGGTATAAGCCATACTCCACCACGGTGGCCAAGTCCGGATTGGTGGAGGCTTGCAAGACTAGTAGCTGGTCTTACTGTCAGAAGTTTTCAAGCCGCCCGCGCCCTAAGGCCTCCGACGTGGCTTAATAGCAATTGACATAACGTAATCCCAATAAAATTCAGGGAAATAACTTTTAAATGATAATAATAAAACGTAGCCATAGCAGTAAAGGGGGCGCCGTAAATTTTTAATAATAGGTCGAAATCACCTCTGTAAAGGGTAGAGCTATGAACATTTTGACGTCGCTGTGTTATTTGACTGTGTCGACCACTGTGGCCGTGGACTTGGTTACAACTTGGTTTATACACCTCACAACTACTCGATATAAAAGTTTGAAAGTTTCTGTGAAGTGAGACTGGAAAATAAAACATGTACAGAACAGTTTAAACAACCGATCCTCGTTTGATTTGCAGACCTAAAAAGCAAAAAAAAATTAATGCCAACCACCGATAGGGCACAGCAACACAAAAATAAAATAAGATAAGAATACTTTTTACTGTATACCGTGAAAAATCAAACATAAATAACATAAAATTAAACAATACGGCTAAGACGTGTGTAATTGAAATAACCTGTAAATAATGCCAAACCTGAACCTACTCAAACCTGAAAACCCACGTTAAATAACGTTAATCACAATAACTTTTTTTAGTAACCTACTTTAAGATATTGTAAATAAAAATATTATCATTGGTTCTCACTGCTGGGGCACGGGTCTCTGCCTGCGTCGCAGGAAGGTAAGGCCACTGGAGTCAAGTCGGGGTTGGTGGAGCATTGCATGAGAGTGGCGGGCCTTACAGTCAGAAGTTATCAAGCCGCCCACAAGGCCTCTCATATGGCTTAACGACTGCCATTACATGACAGCCGGCACCAACGGCTTAGCGTGCCTTGCGAAGCACAGACGGGCTTGGACAAAATGCCACTAGCGGCAATCACGAGATTGTCACCCATCCAGCACGTGACTGCGCCCGTTGTTGTTTAACCCAAGTGATTGATTCCAATCATTCGGTTCTATTAGACCACGAGCGCTTCTAAATAAGTAAAAGCTTACAATTCCCGAAATTTAAGTTTTTTTTACAGTTAAAGATAAAATTCACAAGAAATCAGAAAAATCGATATCTATTGAATCGATATTAGCCGCTGCATTAGGGTCGAGTTATTGTGAAAAAAAGGCAAGTTCACAGTTTACCGACCACTATTACCTGAGAGGGAAGGTTGAATTTGCAAGGCAGCCGATTGGACAGTTCTGCCGACGCACCGGTCCTTTATACCGTCTCCTATAAAAGGAGCTATCATCGGCGCTGAGACCTTTGTAGGCCGGGAGCGTGCTGTTGAGAATTCTTTTATTCATACATACATACATACATACATACATACATACATACATACATACATACATACATATATACATACATACATACATACATACATACATACATACATACATACATACATACATACATACATACATACATACATACATACATACATACATACATACATACATACATACATACATACATACATACATACATACATACATACATACATACATACATACATACATACATACATACATACATACATACATACATACATACATACATACATACATACATACATAAAGTCACGCCTGTATCCCAGTGGAGTAGGCAGAAACCAGGGACTGCCACTTGCCACGATCCTGACAGATCAACTTCGCTTCATCAACGTTCATAAGTCGTTGCATGCACGCACGCCGGTTCCGGGTACTTTTTATCTTACTCTTTGCTAATACATCCCCTATTTGGTCGATGTAAGTCCGTCTGGGACGTCCCTTACCAGCCCTTCCACTCACATTCGCAATATATTGACGACCTCTGTGATGTAGCGATAGCGCGTCTGCCCACCCAAAAAAAAAAGAAACAAAAAAAAAGCCCAGGTCTTGGATGTTTACATGTTTGTGATGTCGTTGTTTCTGGTACCTACGACACAGGGTATCCTAGTGTGGGGCCAGAAGCGATGTATGTGCTAGTATGTAAATGTTAATGTTATGTTATATATTTGTTTCGACAATCTTTCTTCCTTCATCCTCTCCACATGTCTCACATGTCAAAATGTTCTCCACTTGAAAGAATTCTTTCAATTGCTTGTATTAATTACCAGCACATCACACTAACATTATAAAGGCAACTTTCGCCTTGGTGAGTGAGTATTATGAGCGTGTGAGTGTGAATGTTTGTTATATGCCGCCCGTGGCGGCAAGAAGTAACAAACACTTACTTGGTGCCGGCTGTCATGTTATGGTTGTCGTTAAGCCATGTCGGAAGCCTTATGGGCGGCTTGATAACTTCTGACAGTAAGGCCCGCCATTGCCAACCCCCACCAACCCGGACTTGGCCCCCGTGGTGGAGTATGGCCTAACCTTCCTGTGATGCATAAAGAGATAAGTGCCCTAGCAGTGGGGGCATACAAAAGGTCAATATCAAAGTACTATTATTTTAGATTAAAGTCGTGTCACTTGCTTGTTGACGGCCCTTTTTTACGTGGAAAACCTTCTCTGTCTCTTTTTCTCAACCCGATTCCCGCACTACTCTGTCCCCGCTCCCGCCTTAAAGGGCGCGTTATTAGTCCCGGTCAGTCCCGCGGGACAGGTGTCCGGGACTGGCCATTCCCGGGACTTTCCCGGCCTGACCGTCTGCGGGCACGCATCGTATCCGGAATAAATTATATAAGAAATTATGGCCCGGAGCGGTGGCACTGGCAGACTATCGGTGCTCGCCATACTTCCGTGATTCTGGGTTTGATTCTGATACAGGCCGATGACATTGTTTCAACCGACACAGGCTGGTTTACCGATAGTGTATTGATATCAACCCTTTGTATATTTTCTTTTCAATGCACTAACCCGTGCTGAGGACCATTTTAAAAACCTATTTAGAGGCTAAAAATTCCACCCATGCCGGGATTATAACCCTCGACCTCTGACTATCCGTGCCAGCGCTCTTTCCAACTGACCCAATGGGCGACTCACCGGCAAAGAGGTTCAAAATTTCACTGATGCCGGTGAGTCGCCCATTGGGTCAGTTGGAAATAGCGCTGGCAGGGATAGCCAGAGGTCGCGGGCTCGAATCCCGGCATGGGTGGAATTTTTAGCCTCTAAATAGGTTTTTAAAACCCTTTGTATGTCCCCACAGCTGGGGCACCGGGTCTCCTCCTATATCGCAGAAAGCTTAGGTCATACTCCACCATGGGGCCAAGACCGGGTTGGTGGTATTAGAGTGTTACTGCAAATCAACAAATTTTTAACCTTCTGATCGCACAAGGCAATGAATGTCCTTCGCTTTGATTATGTAAGTTTTTACGTATACATATGTGTACTTAAATGTGGGTATTTTAATAGTTTGCTTTTTTACATTAATGGACCCCTTATACAAATTGAAATTAAATTTTCTAAATAAAAATGAATGAAATAATAACATAGACAACAAATTTGTGAAAGTAGGTACCTACTTAGGTACGGGGATAATAGTGGACTATGTTGAGTGGGTTGTTTTAGCAATGTCAATGCTCTGATATTTTTATTTGTAATATCAACAAGGTAACGGATTGCTTTGCTAGACTCCTTTTGTAGAGATTCTACGTTAAATAATGTCTGCACATGGTTGTTGACGAGAAGACGGTTATTATTGTACCGCTCGCATGAAAGATCTCATGCATTTTTATAATTTTCATTTGTAAAATCGATATTTTTTATGATTAGAGCTGCGCTGCCTTTTAATGAGGCACGAAGATAGTGAAATTTGCTTATAGCATCTAAGGTTTCATTTTGATGAATCAACGATTGAAAAGTGTCCCTATACTCAAGCCAGTGCTGATAACTGCCGTTAAATTGAGGCAGATCAATTTTTGGTAATTGAACGGGTACGTAACTTTTATGCTGACAAGTCGCTCCTGTGTTTGCACCTGAAGCAGTAGATGCATTGGTAGCAGGAGGTATCTCATTGCGAACCCGAATCGTTGTAAGAAGCCATCATAGTGCGCGCGATCGAGACCAGGTTGTAGTACTGTTGCTCAAACTGACCGCGCTCGAGGTACAACTCCTCAGGCTTGTCCGAAAGCACCTCGAGTTCGTTCTGAAATTGATCATAATTAGCGTAAAGGGCTTAAATTTTTGAAAGTCGGAAGTCCAGCTCAGCGGCAAGAATTTCGCTTAATAAGTCATGGCTTTTTGCTTGTTTGATAAAGTTATCGAAGATGGTCAATTTTGGTTTTATGCTTCCACGAGACCTTCTTAGTTCTTTTATACGGTTGTCCGTTAGGACGGTATCAGTTTTCCTAGCTGTAGCCATGATAATAGGATAGTGGGACTTATAAGATTCCTATATAAGAGGAATGTGCGTCAGTTAAGAAATTTATTAATTGTATTTACTTTAATTCTACACGCCGAGAACAGAAGAAACCTATGTAATGAGAGGCGACTAGCCGATGCACATTAGGCAAATAAGATGGCTCGGGCGTAAATAAGTTTGGAATTAAAGCATTAGAAGTACCTAAGTTATGATGGAAAATGACTACAAGCTACTAGTTAAGAATTGGCTGTAGGTATGAAGATATGGTAAGGATGAAAGGGAAATAAATCGGAACGAACGAACTCGATGAACTGTTTTCTCCTTTCATGGTTTTGACTTGATGTCCTACGTCGAGGTCCTTTTAATGTCGGCACGCGCTGAAGCCAAGTTCTTGGTAACCACCAGACGATAAGAGACTTCTAAGACGGCCGTTTGCAATTCCAAGATGTCTTCTTACGCGAGTATGTACGACGACAGGGGTTGAACGTTTGAAGAAATTTGAAGTAGGTATTTTGCCTTTCCTCGAAGGACCAGTGTGAAAATAGGTACCTACTTAGGTACGGGGATAATTGTGGACTTTAGCAAAAAAACAAAATTTCAAATCGCTCATTTCGCAGAATAATGACGCAAAGGTACTTTTTTGCCAATTTGAGTTAAGTATGCCAAAACACCCGAAATAACTGTTCAATTCAATTCAATATTTGGCGAAATGGCAACCAGCCGTTGTCGACTATTTCTGCCAGAGTCACGTCTTGATACGTCATGAACTAAAAGATATACACAGATTTATGGCGCATCGAGACAAAATTTTACGGTAAGAGCTCCTTTTTGCGGGCTTATCGTGCAGAGTCGTGCAACAAAAATCATGCAGGCGAATCTGTAAAGACAAAAATATATGACAATAAGTTGCTTTTTTTTTTTTTCCTGGCAACTATTTACATATTTACAAAACATGTAACGAGTAACATTTATTGACAGACAAAAGACATCACAATTTAATTTCGTTTTCCCCAATAAATTTTATAAGTATAATAAATAGATCAATACAAGACGATAGATATGTTAATAAACAACCAAAGTTTATAGGAAGAGGGATATTAATTGAAGGAAGATACATATAAATATTTAAAGAGCGATTATTTGTGTGACAGTTGAAGAATATGTGGTCAAGATCGCCGTCCTCAAGCCCGCAATCGCATAACGACGAATCTCGTACTCTGATTTTATTTAAAAAAACGGGTGTGCAGCAGTGACCAATACGCAGCCGACAGATTATGGAAACTACTCTCTTACCTACCTTCCTGAATCTAAAAAACCACGGTTTGGTCTGGATAGACGGTTGGACTGTGTAAAACTTGGAGCCCTTAGTGCGACTACTCTCCTGCCACAAGTTCAGCCAGGATTCAGCAAGTTGTTTTTTTGGTAAGCAGAGTAAATCATAAGCGTGGTGCGTGTCGTGTTTTAAATCCACATTATGTCTGCTTGCATGTTTGGCTATAGAGTCCGCATTTTCATTCCCCACTATACCCGAGTGTCCAGGGATCCACACCAGAGTCACCCCAAGGTTCCTACTATTGCAGTTAAACAAGGTCTTTTTAATGTCTAAGATGATTCTGCTATTGAGTTTGCTCTTGAGTTGACTCTGGTCCAGAGCCTGTAGACAGCTAAGTGAGTCCATGAAAATTACTGCGTTTTTAATATTGTGCGATTCCACGAATTGACAGGCCTCAAGGACTCCTATACACTCACCCGTGAAAACGGACGACTCCGATGGGCATTTAAATTTTAAAGCAAGTTTTGAGTTTTCTAAATAAACGGCAACTCCTACCGAGGAAGACGGAGATAGTTTAGATGCATCTGTGAAGAACCTTTGGTATTCACTCCAACGGTCCTCTACTATTGAATTAAAAATGGTGTTAGCCGCTGGGTTGTTCTTAAAAATACCAATGTTCATAATTATGTCAGGTTTAAAATGTAGGATGTTGAATTTGTATTCAAACTGGGGCATTGTCACCGCCGTTATCAACGACTTCTCAAATAGCTTTAGGCGTCGGAAACTGTGGAGGGTAATTGGGACTTCTTTGTTTTTCCAGAAGGAGCTTGTACGGGTCAAAAGATCAAGTTCCTGTAATTTCTGAGGGAGAATGTGTGAAGATCTGGAGAAGGCCCTGACCATGAAGCGGTCCGCTAGGTACTGACGGCGCAGATGGAGGGGGGGATCAACAGCTTCGACTTGGAGGGCATTAGTAGGAGTTGACCGCATACATCCCAAAATTAGTCGTAGGCACTTATACTGTATCCGATCCAGTTTGACCAAGGAAGTCTTGTTAATCGGTTCCAAGGCAAAACAACCGTAGTCCATAACGCTTCGAATTAGGGCGTTGTACACAAGTTTCATACAGTATGGATGAGCTCCCCACCAGACACCAGCAAGAACTCTCAGGATAGAATAAACTCGCTCACATTTTTTTGTCAGATGTTCTATGTGGTGGACACCTGATAGTTTAGGATCTAAGTAAACGCCCAAAAATTTCACTTTGTCTTTTCTGGGAATTGTATTATTGTCAATTTTGACTTCAATATGGGGAACATTGTTGGGCCTTTTCCTAGTGAATATCATCAGGGAACTTTTTTGAGCCGAGAGATAGAGACCATGGCGACTAAGCCATTGGTCAAGTGAGCTGAGGGATAGATTTAAAGATAGTGCTGCATGTTCAATAGAGTTGTCTGAGACATATAGCGCAACATCATCAGCATATTGAAGGATCTGGCAATTATAATTGAGGCTAGAGCTAATGTCGTGAGTGTAAATGTTAAAAAGGGCAGGACTCAGTACCGATCCTTGGGGCAGGCCTTTACTCAGTATTCTGCAGTCAGCTTCATAGTCAGGGACCCGGAGAGACACGGTTCGTGACATGAGCAGTACGCATATGCATCGGACCAACTTAGCAGGAACCCTCAGATGCAGCAATTTTTGCCTGAGGACCGAAAGTAGGACGTTGTCATAGGCAGAGGAGATATCTAAAAACACTGCTACTGTCGAATCACTTTTGCTCAACGCTACTCTGACATCTGTGACCAACACTGACACACTGTCCATCGTGCTCAGACCCTTGCGAAAACCAAATTGCGTTTTTGGTAACAGATTTCTACTCTCCATGAGCCATTCGAGCCGATTTTTCAAAAGATGTTCCAATACTTTAGAAAGAGCTGATGAGAGAGCAATGGGTCTGAAACCGTTAGGGTCGCTAGAGCTTTTACCGGGCTTCAATATAGGCATGATTAACTGCTTCTTCCATGAATCCGGAACTAAGCCAGCATCGAAGCATTTATTTGCGAAGTTTAAGAAGTAGTTTAGTGTATGGGGACCTGATTTTACTAAAAATGAGTATGGTAGCCCATCTTCCCCGGGAGCTGTATCCTTTACCTGAGAAATTACTGTACTCAGTTCCTCTAGAGTGAAAGGACCGTCAAATGGATCCTGGGGCCTAGATATTGCGAGGTCTGGAAACCGCAGTTCATCTTCAGCAGGTACATAAGGGGGTGCTAATTTAGTAATAAAGGCTTCTGCGACTTCTTCGGCAATTGCATTCGATGACTTAGGTGTAAAGCTATTTCTAAATCTATTTATCTGTTTCCAAACTACTGTGGGAGGCGTGGCCGGAGACAGGGAGGTACAGAAGGAAACCCAGCCTGCTCTCTTTTTCCTACGTAGCGCTCGTTTTGATTTGGCCAGAAGTCTGCGGTACTCGATTAGATTACTAAATGTGAGCGATTCATTGCATTTTTTTTCGGCCTCTATGCGCTCCTTTATTAATTGGGTGCATTCTTCATCCCACCAGGGAGGGGACGGGATCTTACCAGAGCGGGGTTTTTTGGTCGGGAAAGCCTTTTCTGCGGACCTATTAATAGCGTCTGTAAGAGCATTGTAGGAGCAAGCCAGATTATCTTGGCTGGTAACAGCTATATCTTGGACTTCTCTTTCCACAAGTTCAGAATAAGTTTCCCAACCTTTCTTGGTCAGACGATATTTAAGCAAGGGTTTAGCTATGGTCTCTGGGAGGGATTTGTGAGGTAAATTAACCACGATTGGGAAATGATCACTTGCATGAGTAGAATTTAATCGGTCCCAGTTACAGCATGACCCTAGATCTAATGAGCAGATGGTCAGGTCTACACAGCTCTTTCTATCTCCAACTTGGCCTCTGCGTGTAGGTCTTCCGTCATTCAATACACATAGACCAGCATTGTCAATGACCTCGACCAGTTCCTCCCCGAAAGAGTCACAGTGATCCGAACCCCAACGGTAATGGTGGCCATTGAAATCACCCATAATGATAGATGGGCCTTGTAACTGAGAGAATAGAGAACTGAGCAAAGGAATTAAAGCAATTTCGGGGTCGGAAATATAAATAGAAATAATAGTAATGCCTAAGGCTTTGATAGCAATTATGTTAATGTTATCCTCATGCATATCATTTATAAAGGGAAAATTTACAAGGGAAAAGGGAATTCTGTTATTGACAAGAATGGCGCAACCGCCATAATTGTCATATCTATCACTACGAACACAACTGAAATTATTTACACTAAAATTGAATCCTGGCCTAAGCCAGGTCTCACTGAGGCAGCAAACAGCTGCATTGTAATTGTTCAGGAGGTAAACTAGCTCATGTTTTTTGTTATTTATGCTCCGCGCGTTCCACTGAAGCAGTGAAAGGGGAGTAACCATCTTGAAGGATGTTGAAAATCAAATTGAGTTTATTGGCAACGTGGTCCGGTAAAGAATTTGAACAAATAAGAGAAGAGAGAAGGGAAATCAATTGTTCCATTGGGTCATTATTGACCGGTGTCGGATGTTGGGCCTGGCTGAGAGCACACCCATTCTGGGATGGGGAGAAGGAATAATCCTGAATTAGGGCTTGGTGGGCATGTCTGTCATAGCCAGGGGAAGGAGGGGAGTGGGTCCTAGGCTTTAGGAGGACAGTTTTTCTGTAAGAATGCTGGGGTGAATGTTGAGATGTTCTTTGGGAGGGGCCAGGCTGAGACTGAGGGCTGTTGTAATGGCGCGGAGGAGTTGATTTTACTGCCTTGGCATATTTACGGGAGATAGGGGGAATCTTTTTGTTGGCCTCAAAATAAGACATACTGTATTCAGCCATCATACTTTTGATGGCAGTTTGTCTTCCATACTCTGGGCAGTCCCTACTGGCAGCTGAATGGTTGCCATCACAGTTGGTGCAAGTGAAGTCACTGTTATTAATTGAACATCCGTCACCAGGGTGGTCAAGACTGCATTTGTAGCATCGAGGTTTGGACCGGCATGCAACCCTAGTATGTCCAAATCGGCAGCAGTTAAAGCATTGTATTGTAGGGTATGTGTACAACTCAACCTCTAGCGCTGAGTAACAGCAGTATACTCTCTTTGGTAGTACTTGCCCATCAAAAGTTAGGACTACTGTCTGACTTGGCTTCCAAACTACTTGCCCCTCCTCGCTAGTTGTTTTCCGATTCATACGTCTTACTTTTAAAATATTGCCACATCCAGATGGTACCTTGACCAGTTCCATCACCTCCTCGTCAGTGAAGTCTGTGGGAACACCCCTTACCAAGCCCATGCGTGTTATATTAAATTGAGGAATGACTGCTTGATATTTATTATTGCTCAATATAGGGTTTGATAAGAAGGCATTTGCATCTTCTGGCGACTTGAACTCAACAGATACTCTGTTGCGTCCAATTCGCTTGATGCCATCAGTGAGTACATTAGAGATGTTGTGTTTGATCAAGAATAAGCCGAACTTGACATGGTGTAGAGTGGTTCCTGATTTTTCATCGGTCTCTGGGCGGGAAACGTGGACAATAAAGGGCGCTTTGTCCAAAACAGAGTACTTCTTTCTAACGTCTAGAGGTCTTGTGGTTTTAGAAACTTTGACTGGCATTTGAGTGGGCGAGTCGGTCACTGCTGGGCGTTTCCTATTTGAGATGTCTGCGGTATCCATCGGCTGGGACGGAGAGGCATCTTGAGGAAGGGAAATTGTGCACACAGGGCTATAAACGAATGGTTCTATATCGGGAGGTTTAGGGGGGATCCTATTGTCATCCATATTCGATGAAATAAATGTTAATACTCACCAAATGACGGCCTTGTTTACTTATATAATAGATAGGCAAACAACACAGGACAAGGACAAACAAGTAAAGCCAACAAAAAGAACAAAAAATAGCTAAAAACAGTAAGAATTCCGAAAGCGCATGTGCTAACCAAAGACAGCGACGACAGAATCTCGAAATAACTGTTAACACTTGGGGAAAAAAATGACAGTAATGTAGTTTTGTTTTTTATCGCGTGACAGCGCCACTGTCGTTGTGGCATTTTGACAAAGTTCTAACACTTGTGAATGAAACAACGGTCTCTCCTGTAAAATTGGAAAAAGGACATTTGCGTCAATATTCTGCCAAATGAGCGAAATAATCAGCAAACTTATAACAAGGATGACGTATAATATCTATTTTCATTGACGTAGAAAAACAAAGTAAAGTCAGTGACATCCGTCACTCATCCATAGACAAATTATATATAATAATAAAAATAATACTATTGGCCTTTTGCATCTACTTAATGACATGATTTATGTAGCGTAATTTTGTGCAACCTATTTATATATAGGTAGCACAAAATTACCTACAATACGTCTAATAATATACTATTTTGTTACAGTGTAGACTAATCATCATAAATTATGTTTTTTCTATGGTCACCAGTAACCATGGTGTAGGTAAGTACTTAATTCACTCCTTGTAGCTTATCAATAAATGTATCACAATACGTTGTAACTTTGTAGTTATTTTCTAATCAACTATGAAACGGGATGGCTCAGAAAGATCATTTCATGTTTAAATAATTACGTCGAAGAAAATATGTTCCACTATTTTCTAAGGTAAATTGTAAAAATGTAATAAACGAGCATAAAGATAAGATAAGAATATTCTTTATTGTACACTGGAAAAACAACAAATACAAAACAATTGCAAATATACATAGTACAATTGGCGGCCTTATTGCTAAAAGCATAAATCCTAGATTATAAATCCGTATAAAAACAGTTTTAATTATATGTTCCACTTTTAACCGATCATTACTCAGATCACAGCACAATATAGCGATACTCCAACCAAATCCAGCAATTATCTTTTCATTAAATATAATTTGAGTACCTATAAACTTACGTGACTTATACTACACTATTTTTATTTTTAATGCACTAACCCGTGCTAAGGAACAAATTTAAAAACCTATTTAGAGGCTAAAAATTTCACCCATGCCGGGATTCGAACCCGCAACCTCTGGCTATCCGTACCAGCGCTCTACCAATTGAGCCAATGGGCGACTCACGGCATCAGTGAAATTTCGAACCTCTTTACACTATTCTCTGTATTACGTACAGGCAGCGACATCTGACTCAAGCAAATTGCATTACTTACAGCCCCGACTACCTACTTTGCAGTTAGGTTTAACATCGGAACGATATCACTGTACCCACATGATTACACTATTTTTATTTTTAATGCACTAACCCGTGCTAAGGAACAAATTTAAAAACCTATTTAGAGGCGGGTTCGAATCCCGGCATGGGTGAAATTTTTAGCCTCTAAATAGGTTTTTAAAAAAGTGACTTATACTAGTTTTACATTTTTTTTATGCACTCCATATACATTCAACTGCAGGTCATCATAGGTCGTCCTCGAAAAAAGAGGGTATGGGATTTTTATTTCATTTATTAGGCACCTCTTCTTCTTCAGGCTATATTAGTCCACTGCTGGACAAAGCCCTCCCCTAATGAGTGCCATAGCGCAAGGTTGTGCCATCATTGGGGGGTAGTGCCCATAATCCCCACGCTGGGGATGCGGATTGGAGATCGCAGTTTGGTGGAATTGTACTGCAGGGGGCGCTGCTGCCCACCCCCCAGTTTGTGTCCCTTAGTCGCCTTTTACGACACCCGCGGGAAGAATTTGGGTTATTAGGCACACAACACGGATATTAGCCAGTACATCATCAAGATAACATAAATAAACATGTAAAGCACATACATATAAACACATAAACATGTAAGTAATACAGAGAGTATTGTAAAGAGGTTCGAAATTTCACTCGGCTCAGTTGGAAGAGCGCTGGCACGGATAGCCAGAGGTCGCGGGTTCGAATCCCGGCATGGGTGGAATTTTTAGCCTATTTAGAAATAGTTTTTTTAAAAACATGTAAAATCCAGATTAATCTCCAAAACATGTACACAGCATGATTACAGTAATACGAAACTTAGACGAGTTAACTTACACTAACATAACATGCATTTTATGTATTCTTTTACATTCAATGTACGTTTGATCAAGCTGAGAACAAAGAAAAATATTTACAAAGAAATTATGAGAATAAGAAGAAGGAGGCGGCCATTTTTTCGGACTGATTTTACTTTTTCCAAATTCAGACTTCAACAATCAGATGTTAGGGTTAAATAAAATAAAATAGAATAATAATAATAGTAATTTATTTCAAGCAAAGGGATATACAAATAATTATTACAAATAACTAAACAATAACAAAACAGCTGAAACAGTTCATCGGTGAGTATTGAGTAATAGTGAGTATTTAATTGTATTTTAAATTGTTAATGACATAAACAAGGAAACCAATCCGGCTGAGTAGCAACATATCAGAGACAAGTTTTTGAATTTTCGACTTTATGGC
The DNA here is from genome assembly GCA_934045075.1 of Yponomeuta sedellus. Taxonomy (NCBI): domain Eukaryota; kingdom Metazoa; phylum Arthropoda; class Insecta; order Lepidoptera; family Yponomeutidae; genus Yponomeuta; species Yponomeuta sedellus. The sequence goes on from OW203747.1 coordinate 2,437,572, forward strand.
CTATCACATAAATCTTCTCGAAGACCATACGCAGTAGTAGTTCTTTCTAGTGTAGAGTAGCGGTACTACAAAAGGAAGAGTTATTGTCAAACTTAATTTCATTGTCTGTCTGTCTGTCTGTCTGTCTGTCTGTCTGTCTGTCTGTCTGTCTGTCTGTCTGTCTGTCTGTCTGTCTGTCTGTCTGTCTGTCTGTCTGTCTGTCTGTCTGTCTGTCTGTCTGTCTGTCTGTCTGTCTGTCTGTCTGTCTGTCTGTCTGTCTGTCTGTCTGTCTGTCTGTCTGTCTGTCTGTCTGTCTGTCTGTCTGTCTGTCTGTCTGTCTGTCTGTCTGTCTGTCTGTCTGTCTGTCTGTCTGTCTGTCTGTCTGTCTGTCTGTCTGTCTGTCTGTCTGTCTGTCTGTCTGTCTGTCTGTCTGTCTGTCTGTCTGTCTGTCTGTCTGTCTGTCTGTCTGTCTGTCTGTCTGTCTGTCTGTCTGTCTGTCTGTCTGTCTGTCTGTCTGTCTGTCTGTCTGTCTGTCTGTCTGTCTGTCTGTCTGTCTGTCTGTCTGTCTGTCTGTCTGTCTGTCTGTCTGTCTGTCTGTCTGTCTGTCTGTCTGTCTGTCTGTCTGTCTGTCTGTCTGTCTGTCTGTCTGTCTGTCTGTCTGTCTGTCTGTCTGTCTGTCTGTCTGTCTGTCTGTCTGTCTGTCTGTCTGTCTGTCTGTCTGTCTGTCTGTCTGTCTGTCTGTCTGTCTGTCTGTCTGTCTGTCTGTCTGTCTGTCTGTCTGTCTGTCTGTCTGTCTGTCTGTCTGTCTGTCTGTCTGTCTGTCTGTCTGTCTGTCTGTCTGTCTGTCTGTCTGTCTGTCTGTCTGTCTGTCTGTCTGTCTGTCTGTCTGTCTGTCTGTCTGTCTGTCTGTCTGTCTGTCTGTCTGTCTGTCTGTCTGTCTGTCTGTCTGTCTGTCTGTCTGTCTGTCTGTCTGTCTGTCTGTCTGTCTGTCTGTCTGTCTGTCTGTCTGTCTGTCTGTCTGTCTGTCTGTCTGTCTGTCTGTCTGTCTGTCTGTCTGTCTGTCTGTCTGTCTGTCTGTCTGTCTGTCTGTCTGTCTGTCTGTCTGTCTGTCTGTCTGTCTGTCTGTCTGTCTGTCTGTCTGTCTGTCTGTCTGTCTGTCTGTCTGTCTGTCTGTCTGTCTGTCTGTCTGTCTGTCTGTCTGTCTGTCTGTCTGTCTGTCTGTCTGTCTGTCTGTCTGTCTGTCTGTCTGTCTGTCTGTCTGTCTGTCTGTCTGTCTGTCTGTCTGTCTGTCTGTCTGTCTGTCTGTCTGTCTGTCTGTCTGTCTGTCTGTCTGTCTGTCTGTCTGTCTGTCTGTCTGTCTGTCTGTCTGTCTGTCTGTCTGTCTGTCTGTCTGTCTGTCTGTCTGTCTGTCTGTCTGTCTGTCTGTCTGTCTGTCTGTCTGTCTGTCTGTCTGTCTGTCTGTCTGTCTGTCTGTCTGTCTGTCTGTCTGTCTGTCTGTCTGTCTGTCTGTCTGTCTGTCTGTCTGTCTGTCTGTCTGTCTGTCTGTCTGTCTGTCTGTCTGTCTGTCTGTCTGTCTGTCTGTCTGTCTGTCTGTCTGTCTGTCTGTCTGTCTGTCTGTCTGTCTGTCTGTCTGTCTGTCTGTCTGTCTGTCTGTCTGTCTGTCTGTCTGTCTGTCTGTCTGTCTGTCTGTCTGTCTGTCTGTCTGTCTGTCTGTCTGTCTGTCTGTCTGTCTGTCTGTCTGTCTGTCTGTCTGTCTGTCTGTCTGTCTGTCTGTCTGTCTGTCTGTCTGTCTGTCTGTCTGTCTGTCTGTCTGTCTGTCTGTCTGTCTGTCTGTCTGTCTGTCTGTCTGTCTGTCTGTCTGTCTGTCTGTCTGTCTGTCTGTCTGTCTGTCTGTCTGTCTGTCTGTCTGTCTGTCTGTCTGTCTGTCTGTCTGTCTGTCTGTCTGTCTGTCTGTCTGTCTGTCTGTCTGTCTGTCTGTCTGTCTGTCTGTCTGTCTGTCTGTCTGTCTGTCTGTCTGTCTGTCTGTCTGTCTGTCTGTCTGTCTGTCTGTCTGTCTGTCTGTCTGTCTGTCTGTCTGTCTGTCTGTCTGTCTGTCTGTCTGTCTGTCTGTCTGTCTGTCTGTCTGTCTGTCTGTCTGTCTGTCTGTCTGTCTGTCTGTCTGTCTGTCTGTCTGTCTGTCTGTCTGTCTGTCTGTCTGTCTGTCTGTCTGTCTGTCTGTCTGTCTGTCTGTCTGTCTGTCTGTCTGTCTGTCTGTCTGTCTGTCTGTCTGTCTGTCTGTCTGTCTGTCTGTCTGTCTGTCTGTCTGTCTGTCTGTCTGTCTGTCTGTCTGTCTGTCTGTCTGTCTGTCTGTCTGTCTGTCTGTCTGTCTGTCTGTCTGTCTGTCTGTCTGTCTGTCTGTCTGTCTGTCTGTCTGTCTGTCTGTCTGTCTGTCTGTCTGTCTGTCTGTCTGTCTGTCTGTCTGTCTGTCTGTCTGTCTGTCTGTCTGTCTGTCTGTCTGTCTGTCTGTCTGTCTGTCTGTCTGTCTGTCTGTCTGTCTGTCTGTCTGTCTGTCTGTCTGTCTGTCTGTCTGTCTGTCTGTCTGTCTGTCTGTCTGTCTGTCTGTCTGTCTGTCTGTCTGTCTGTCTGTCTGTCTGTCTGTCTGTCTGTCTGTCTGTCTGTCTGTCTGTCTGTCTGTCTGTCTGTCTGTCTGTCTGTCTGTCTGTCTGTCTGTCTGTCTGTCTGTCTGTCTGTCTGTCTGTCTGTCTGTCTGTCTGTCTGTCTGTCTGTCTGTCTGTCTGTCTGTCTGTCTGTCTGTCTGTCTGTCTGTCTGTCTGTCTGTCTGTCTGTCTGTCTGTCTGTCTGTCTGTCTGTCTGTCTGTCTGTCTGTCTGTCTGTCTGTCTGTCTGTCTGTCTGTCTGTCTGTCTGTCTGTCTGTCTGTCTGTCTGTCTGTCTGTCTGTCTGTCTGTCTGTCTGTCTGTCTGTCTGTCTGTCTGTCTGTCTGTCTGTCTGTCTGTCTGTCTGTCTGTCTGTCTGTCTGTCTGTCTGTCTGTCTGTCTGTCTGTCTGTCTGTCTGTCTGTCTGTCTGTCTGTCTGTCTGTCTGTCTGTCTGTCTGTCTGTCTGTCTGTCTGTCTGTCTGTCTGTCTGTCTGTCTGTCTGTCTGTCTGTCTGTCTGTCTGTCTGTCTGTCTGTCTGTCTGTCTGTCTGTCTGTCTGTCTGTCTGTCTGTCTGTCTGTCTGTCTGTCTGTCTGTCTGTCTGTCTGTCTGTCTGTCTGTCTGTCTGTCTGTCTGTCTGTCTGTCTGTCTGTCTGTCTGTCTGTCTGTCTGTCTGTCTGTCTGTCTGTCTGTCTGTCTGTCTGTCTGTCTGTCTGTCTGTCTGTCTGTCTGTCTGTCTGTCTGTCTGTCTGTCTGTCTGTCTGTCTGTCTGTCTGTCTGTCTGTCTGTCTGTCTGTCTGTCTGTCTGTCTGTCTGTCTGTCTGTCTGTCTGTCTGTCTGTCTGTCTGTCTGTCTGTCTGTCTGTCTGTCTGTCTGTCTGTCTGTCTGTCTGTCTGTCTGTCTGTCTGTCTGTCTGTCTGTCTGTCTGTCTGTCTGTCTGTCTGTCTGTCTGTCTGTCTGTCTGTCTGTCTGTCTGTCTGTCTGTCTGTCTGTCTGTCTGTCTGTCTGTCTGTCTGTCTGTCTGTCTGTCTGTCTGTCTGTCTGTCTGTCTGTCTGTCTGTCTGTCTGTCTGTCTGTCTGTCTGTCTGTCTGTCTGTCTGTCTGTCTGTCTGTCTGTCTGTCTGTCTGTCTGTCTGTCTGTCTGTCTGTCTGTCTGTCTGTCTGTCTGTCTGTCTGTCTGTCTGTCTGTCTGTCTGTCTGTCTGTCTGTCTGTCTGTCTGTCTGTCTGTCTGTCTGTCTGTCTGTCTGTCTGTCTGTCTGTCTGTCTGTCTGTCTGTCTGTCTGTCTGTCTGTCTGTCTGTCTGTCTGTCTGTCTGTCTGTCTGTCTGTCTGTCTGTCTGTCTGTCTGTCTGTCTGTCTGTCTGTCTGTCTGTCTGTCTGTCTGTCTGTCTGTCTGTCTGTCTGTCTGTCTGTCTGTCTGTCTGTCTGTCTGTCTGTCTGTCTGTCTGTCTGTCTGTCTGTCTGTCTGTCTGTCTGTCTGTCTGTCTGTCTGTCTGTCTGTCTGTCTGTCTGTCTGTCTGTCTGTCTGTCTGTCTGTCTGTCTGTCTGTCTGTCTGTCTGTCTGTCTGTCTGTCTGTCTGTCTGTCTGTCTGTCTGTCTGTCTGTCTGTCTGTCTGTCTGTCTGTCTGTCTGTCTGTCTGTCTGTCTGTCTGTCTGTCTGTCTGTCTGTCTGTCTGTCTGTCTGTCTGTCTGTCTGTCTGTCTGTCTGTCTGTCTGTCTGTCTGTCTGTCTGTCTGTCTGTCTGTCTGTCTGTCTGTCTGTCTGTCTGTCTGTCTGTCTGTCTGTCTGTCTGTCTGTCTGTCTGTCTGTCTGTCTGTCTGTCTGTCTGTCTGTCTGTCTGTCTGTCTGTCTGTCTGTCTGTCTGTCTGTCTGTCTGTCTGTCTGTCTGTCTGTCTGTCTGTCTGTCTGTCTGTCTGTCTGTCTGTCTGTCTGTCTGTCTGTCTGTCTGTCTGTCTGTCTGTCTGTCTGTCTGTCTGTCTGTCTGTCTGTCTGTCTGTCTGTCTGTCTGTCTGTCTGTCTGTCTGTCTGTCTGTCTGTCTGTCTGTCTGTCTGTCTGTCTGTCTGTCTGTCTGTCTGTCTGTCTGTCTGTCTGTCTGTCTGTCTGTCTGTCTGTCTGTCTGTCTGTCTGTCTGTCTGTCTGTCTGTCTGTCTGTCTGTCTGTCTGTCTGTCTGTCTGTCTGTCTGTCTGTCTGTCTGTCTGTCTGTCTGTCTGTCTGTCTGTCTGTCTGTCTGTCTGTCTGTCTGTCTGTCTGTCTGTCTGTCTGTCTGTCTGTCTGTCTGTCTGTCTGTCTGTCTGTCTGTCTGTCTGTCTGTCTGTCTGTCTGTCTGTCTGTCTGTCTGTCTGTCTGTCTGTCTGTCTGTCTGTCTGTCTGTCTGTCTGTCTGTCTGTCTGTCTGTCTGTCTGTCTGTCTGTCTGTCTGTCTGTCTGTCTGTCTGTCTGTCTGTCTGTCTGTCTGTCTGTCTGTCTGTCTGTCTGTCTGTCTGTCTGTCTGTCTGTCTGTCTGTCTGTCTGTCTGTCTGTCTGTCTGTCTGTCTGTCTGTCTGTCTGTCTGTCTGTCTGTCTGTCTGTCTGTCTGTCTGTCTGTCTGTCTGTCTGTCTGTCTGTCTGTCTGTCTGTCTGTCTGTCTGTCTGTCTGTCTGTCTGTCTGTCTGTCTGTCTGTCTGTCTGTCTGTCTGTCTGTCTGTCTGTCTGTCTGTCTGTCTGTCTGTCTGTCTGTCTGTCTGTCTGTCTGTCTGTCTGTCTGTCTGTCTGTCTGTCTGTCTGTCTGTCTGTCTGTCTGTCTGTCTGTCTGTCTGTCTGTCTGTCTGTCTGTCTGTCTGTCTGTCTGTCTGTCTGTCTGTCTGTCTGTCTGTCTGTCTGTCTGTCTGTCTGTCTGTCTGTCTGTCTGTCTGTCTGTCTGTCTGTCTGTCTGTCTGTCTGTCTGTCTGTCTGTCTGTCTGTCTGTCTGTCTGTCTGTCTGTCTGTCTGTCTGTCTGTCTGTCTGTCTGTCTGTCTGTCTGTCTGTCTGTCTGTCTGTCTGTCTGTCTGTCTGTCTGTCTGTCTGTCTGTCTGTCTGTCTGTCTGTCTGTCTGTCTGTCTGTCTGTCTGTCTGTCTGTCTGTCTGTCTGTCTGTCTGTCTGTCTGTCTGTCTGTCTGTCTGTCTGTCTGTCTGTCTGTCTGTCTGTCTGTCTGTCTGTCTGTCTGTCTGTCTGTCTGTCTGTCTGTCTGTCTGTCTGTCTGTCTGTCTGTCTGTCTGTCTGTCTGTCTGTCTGTCTGTCTGTCTGTCTGTCTGTCTGTCTGTCTGTCTGTCTGTCTGTCTGTCTGTCTGTCTGTCTGTCTGTCTGTCTGTCTGTCTGTCTGTCTGTCTGTCTGTCTGTCTGTCTGTCTGTCTGTCTGTCTGTCTGTCTGTCTGTCTGTCTGTCTGTCTGTCTGTCTGTCTGTCTGTCTGTCTGTCTGTCTGTCTGTCTGTCTGTCTGTCTGTCTGTCTGTCTGTCTGTCTGTCTGTCTGTCTGTCTGTCTGTCTGTCTGTCTGTCTGTCTGTCTGTCTGTCTGTCTGTCTGTCTGTCTGTCTGTCTGTCTGTCTGTCTGTCTGTCTGTCTGTCTGTCTGTCTGTCTGTCTGTCTGTCTGTCTGTCTGTCTGTCTGTCTGTCTGTCTGTCTGTCTGTCTGTCTGTCTGTCTGTCTGTCTGTCTGTCTGTCTGTCTGTCTGTCTGTCTGTCTGTCTGTCTGTCTGTCTGTCTGTCTGTCTGTCTGTCTGTCTGTCTGTCTGTCTGTCTGTCTGTCTGTCTGTCTGTCTGTCTGTCTGTCTGTCTGTCTGTCTGTCTGTCTGTCTGTCTGTCTGTCTGTCTGTCTGTCTGTCTGTCTGTCTGTCTGTCTGTCTGTCTGTCTGTCTGTCTGTCTGTCTGTCTGTCTGTCTGTCTGTCTGTCTGTCTGTCTGTCTGTCTGTCTGTCTGTCTGTCTGTCTGTCTGTCTGTCTGTCTGTCTGTCTGTCTGTCTGTCTGTCTGTCTGTCTGTCTGTCTGTCTGTCTGTCTGTCTGTCTGTCTGTCTGTCTGTCTGTCTGTCTGTCTGTCTGTCTGTCTGTCTGTCTGTCTGTCTGTCTGTCTGTCTGTCTGTCTGTCTGTCTGTCTGTCTGTCTGTCTGTCTGTCTGTCTGTCTGTCTGTCTGTCTGTCTGTCTGTCTGTCTGTCTGTCTGTCTGTCTGTCTGTCTGTCTGTCTGTCTGTCTGTCTGTCTGTCTGTCTGTCTGTCTGTCTGTCTGTCTGTCTGTCTGTCTGTCTGTCTGTCTGTCTGTCTGTCTGTCTGTCTGTCTGTCTGTCTGTCTGTCTGTCTGTCTGTCTGTCTGTCTGTCTGTCTGTCTGTCTGTCTGTCTGTCTGTCTGTCTGTCTGTCTGTCTGTCTGTCTGTCTGTCTGTCTGTCTGTCTGTCTGTCTGTCTGTCTGTCTGTCTGTCTGTCTGTCTGTCTGTCTGTCTGTCTGTCTGTCTGTCTGTCTGTCTGTCTGTCTGTCTGTCTGTCTGTCTGTCTGTCTGTCTGTCTGTCTGTCTGTCTGTCTGTCTGTCTGTCTGTCTGTCTGTCTGTCTGTCTGTCTGTCTGTCTGTCTGTCTGTCTGTCTGTCTGTCTGTCTGTCTGTCTGTCTGTCTGTCTGTCTGTCTGTCTGTCTGTCTGTCTGTCTGTCTGTCTGTCTGTCTGTCTGTCTGTCTGTCTGTCTGTCTGTCTGTCTGTCTGTCTGTCTGTCTGTCTGTCTGTCTGTCTGTCTGTCTGTCTGTCTGTCTGTCTGTCTGTCTGTCTGTCTGTCTGTCTGTCTGTCTGTCTGTCTGTCTGTCTGTCTGTCTGTCTGTCTGTCTGTCTGTCTGTCTGTCTGTCTGTCTGTCTGTCTGTCTGTCTGTCTGTCTGTCTGTCTGTCTGTCTGTCTGTCTGTCTGTCTGTCTGTCTGTCTGTCTGTCTGTCTGTCTGTCTGTCTGTCTGTCTGTCTGTCTGTCTGTCTGTCTGTCTGTCTGTCTGTCTGTCTGTCTGTCTGTCTGTCTGTCTGTCTGTCTGTCTGTCTGTCTGTCTGTCTGTCTGTCTGTCTGTCTGTCTGTCTGTCTGTCTGTCTGTCTGTCTGTCTGTCTGTCTGTCTGTCTGTCTGTCTGTCTGTCTGTCTGTCTGTCTGTCTGTCTGTCTGTCTGTCTGTCTGTCTGTCTGTCTGTCTGTCTGTCTGTCTGTCTGTCTGTCTGTCTGTCTGTCTGTCTGTCTGTCTGTCTGTCTGTCTGTCTGTCTGTCTGTCTGTCTGTCTGTCTGTCTGTCTGTCTGTCTGTCTGTCTGTCTGTCTGTCTGTCTGTCTGTCTGTCTGTCTGTCTGTCTGTCTGTCTGTCTGTCTGTCTGTCTGTCTGTCTGTCTGTCTGTCTGTCTGTCTGTCTGTCTGTCTGTCTGTCTGTCTGTCTGTCTGTCTGTCTGTCTGTCTGTCTGTCTGTCTGTCTGTCTGTCTGTCTGTCTGTCTGTCTGTCTGTCTGTCTGTCTGTCTGTCTGTCTGTCTGTCTGTCTGTCTGTCTGTCTGTCTGTCTGTCTGTCTGTCTGTCTGTCTGTCTGTCTGTCTGTCTGTCTGTCTGTCTGTCTGTCTGTCTGTCTGTCTGTCTGTCTGTCTGTCTGTCTGTCTGTCTGTCTGTCTGTCTGTCTGTCTGTCTGTCTGTCTGTCTGTCTGTCTGTCTGTCTGTCTGTCTGTCTGTCTGTCTGTCTGTCTGTCTGTCTGTCTGTCTGTCTGTCTGTCTGTCTGTCTGTCTGTCTGTCTGTCTGTCTGTCTGTCTGTCTGTCTGTCTGTCTGTCTGTCTGTCTGTCTGTCTGTCTGTCTGTCTGTCTGTCTGTCTGTCTGTCTGTCTGTCTGTCTGTCTGTCTGTCTGTCTGTCTGTCTGTCTGTCTGTCTGTCTGTCTGTCTGTCTGTCTGTCTGTCTGTCTGTCTGTCTGTCTGTCTGTCTGTCTGTCTGTCTGTCTGTCTGTCTGTCTGTCTGTCTGTCTGTCTGTCTGTCTGTCTGTCTGTCTGTCTGTCTGTCTGTCTGTCTGTCTGTCTGTCTGTCTGTCTGTCTGTCTGTCTGTCTGTCTGTCTGTCTGTCTGTCTGTCTGTCTGTCTGTCTGTCTGTCTGTCTGTCTGTCTGTCTGTCTGTCTGTCTGTCTGTCTGTCTGTCTGTCTGTCTGTCTGTCTGTCTGTCTGTCTGTCTGTCTGTCTGTCTGTCTGTCTGTCTGTCTGTCTGTCTGTCTGTCTGTCTGTCTGTCTGTCTGTCTGTCTGTCTGTCTGTCTGTCTGTCTGTCTGTCTGTCTGTCTGTCTGTCTGTCTGTCTGTCTGTCTGTCTGTCTGTCTGTCTGTCTGTCTGTCTGTCTGTCTGTCTGTCTGTCTGTCTGTCTGTCTGTCTGTCTGTCTGTCTGTCTGTCTGTCTGTCTGTCTGTCTGTCTGTCTGTCTGTCTGTCTGTCTGTCTGTCTGTCTGTCTGTCTGTCTGTCTGTCTGTCTGTCTGTCTGTCTGTCTGTCTGTCTGTCTGTCTGTCTGTCTGTCTGTCTGTCTGTCTGTCTGTCTGTCTGTCTGTCTGTCTGTCTGTCTGTCTGTCTGTCTGTCTGTCTGTCTGTCTGTCTGTCTGTCTGTCTGTCTGTCTGTCTGTCTGTCTGTCTGTCTGTCTGTCTGTCTGTCTGTCTGTCTGTCTGTCTGTCTGTCTGTCTGTCTGTCTGTCTGTCTGTCTGTCTGTCTGTCTGTCTGTCTGTCTGTCTGTCTGTCTGTCTGTCTGTCTGTCTGTCTGTCTGTCTGTCTGTCTGTCTGTCTGTCTGTCTGTCTGTCTGTCTGTCTGTCTGTCTGTCTGTCTGTCTGTCTGTCTGTCTGTCTGTCTGTCTGTCTGTCTGTCTGTCTGTCTGTCTGTCTGTCTGTCTGTCTGTCTGTCTGTCTGTCTGTCTGTCTGTCTGTCTGTCTGTCTGTCTGTCTGTCTGTCTGTCTGTCTGTCTGTCTGTCTGTCTGTCTGTCTGTCTGTCTGTCTGTCTGTCTGTCTGTCTGTCTGTCTGTCTGTCTGTCTGTCTGTCTGTCTGTCTGTCTGTCTGTCTGTCTGTCTGTCTGTCTGTCTGTCTGTCTGTCTGTCTGTCTGTCTGTCTGTCTGTCTGTCTGTCTGTCTGTCTGTCTGTCTGTCTGTCTGTCTGTCTGTCTGTCTGTCTGTCTGTCTGTCTGTCTGTCTGTCTGTCTGTCTGTCTGTCTGTCTGTCTGTCTGTCTGTCTGTCTGTCTGTCTGTCTGTCTGTCTGTCTGTCTGTCTGTCTGTCTGTCTGTCTGTCTGTCTGTCTGTCTGTCTGTCTGTCTGTCTGTCTGTCTGTCTGTCTGTCTGTCTGTCTGTCTGTCTGTCTGTCTGTCTGTCTGTCTGTCTGTCTGTCTGTCTGTCTGTCTGTCTGTCTGTCTGTCTGTCTGTCTGTCTGTCTGTCTGTCTGTCTGTCTGTCTGTCTGTCTGTCTGTCTGTCTGTCTGTCTGTCTGTCTGTCTGTCTGTCTGTCTGTCTGTCTGTCTGTCTGTCTGTCTGTCTGTCTGTCTGTCTGTCTGTCTGTCTGTCTGTCTGTCTGTCTGTCTGTCTGTCTGTCTGTCTGTCTGTCTGTCTGTCTGTCTGTCTGTCTGTCTGTCTGTCTGTCTGTCTGTCTGTCTGTCTGTCTGTCTGTCTGTCTGTCTGTCTGTCTGTCTGTCTGTCTGTCTGTCTGTCTGTCTGTCTGTCTGTCTGTCTGTCTGTCTGTCTGTCTGTCTGTCTGTCTGTCTGTCTGTCTGTCTGTCTGTCTGTCTGTCTGTCTGTCTGTCTGTCTGTCTGTCTGTCTGTCTGTCTGTCTGTCTGTCTGTCTGTCTGTCTGTCTGTCTGTCTGTCTGTCTGTCTGTCTGTCTGTCTGTCTGTCTGTCTGTCTGTCTGTCTGTCTGTCTGTCTGTCTGTCTGTCTGTCTGTCTGTCTGTCTGTCTGTCTGTCTGTCTGTCTGTCTGTCTGTCTGTCTGTCTGTCTGTCTGTCTGTCTGTCTGTCTGTCTGTCTGTCTGTCTGTCTGTCTGTCTGTCTGTCTGTCTGTCTGTCTGTCTGTCTGTCTGTCTGTCTGTCTGTCTGTCTGTCTGTCTGTCTGTCTGTCTGTCTGTCTGTCTGTCTGTCTGTCTGTCTGTCTGTCTGTCTGTCTGTCTGTCTGTCTGTCTGTCTGTCTGTCTGTCTGTCTGTCTGTCTGTCTGTCTGTCTGTCTGTCTGTCTGTCTGTCTGTCTGTCTGTCTGTCTGTCTGTCTGTCTGTCTGTCTGTCTGTCTGTCTGTCTGTCTGTCTGTCTGTCTGTCTGTCTGTCTGTCTGTCTGTCTGTCTGTCTGTCTGTCTGTCTGTCTGTCTGTCTGTCTGTCTGTCTGTCTGTCTGTCTGTCTGTCTGTCTGTCTGTCTGTCTGTCTGTCTGTCTGTCTGTCTGTCTGTCTGTCTGTCTGTCTGTCTGTCTGTCTGTCTGTCTGTCTGTCTGTCTGTCTGTCTGTCTGTCTGTCTGTCTGTCTGTCTGTCTGTCTGTCTGTCTGTCTGTCTGTCTGTCTGTCTGTCTGTCTGTCTGTCTGTCTGTCTGTCTGTCTGTCTGTCTGTCTGTCTGTCTGTCTGTCTGTCTGTCTGTCTGTCTGTCTGTCTGTCTGTCTGTCTGTCTGTCTGTCTGTCTGTCTGTCTGTCTGTCTGTCTGTCTGTCTGTCTGTCTGTCTGTCTGTCTGTCTGTCTGTCTGTCTGTCTGTCTGTCTGTCTGTCTGTCTGTCTGTCTGTCTGTCTGTCTGTCTGTCTGTCTGTCTGTCTGTCTGTCTGTCTGTCTGTCTGTCTGTCTGTCTGTCTGTCTGTCTGTCTGTCTGTCTGTCTGTCTGTCTGTCTGTCTGTCTGTCTGTCTGTCTGTCTGTCTGTCTGTCTGTCTGTCTGTCTGTCTGTCTGTCTGTCTGTCTGTCTGTCTGTCTGTCTGTCTGTCTGTCTGTCTGTCTGTCTGTCTGTCTGTCTGTCTGTCTGTCTGTCTGTCTGTCTGTCTGTCTGTCTGTCTGTCTGTCTGTCTGTCGGTCTGTCTGTCTGTCGGTCCGTCCGTCCGTCCGTCCGTCCGTCCGTCCGCATCTCTGACCCGCAACTCTCACGATGTCGTCTGACCATCGTGTCGGTGGTCTGTCTACCAACCTCCTTCCCTCCCTTGGCCACCACTCCGATACTGCCCTGATCCACCGGCCGTCTTCCCTTCTAGCCAAGAGTCCCGCCCATCTCCACTTTTACTCTGTGATCCGCTTACCAACGTCTTCGACCTTGTATGTATGTATGTATGTATGTATGTATGTATGTATGTATGTATGTATGTATGTATGTATGTATGTATGTATGTATGTATGTATGTATGTATGTATGTATGTATGTATGTATGTATGTATGTATGTATGTATGTATGTATGTATGTATGTATGTATGTATGTATGTATGTATGTGAAATACTTTGGTCGGTACGTCCTTCTGAGTGAATCTACTATGGAATAGATGAAACTCGTTAAACTTTAAAAATGGCCTATTCCATTATTAGTGCTACATTATTCACCATTTGGGTTTGCAATTTCGTTTATTTCTAAAATGATAAAGTCTTATTTGCGGCTGATCTTTACTTTCTTCGTTTTGGTGTCGATATGTCGCGTGTTTGGGGTAAATATAAAAAAACAAAGCTGTGGAGAGTTTATTTCATTCAGGAAATGGCCTTTTCTTGGTCAATCACTGTACCCACATGATTATACGATTTTCATTTTTAATGCACTAACCCATGCTAAGGACCATTTTAAAAACCTATTTAGAGGCTAAAAATTCCATCCATGCCGGGATTCGAACCCGCGACCTCTGGCTATCCGTGCCAGCGCTCTTTCCATTAAACGATTAAAAATAAAAATAGTATAATCATGTGGGTACAGTGATATCATTCCGATGTAAAAACCTAACTGCAAAGTAGGTAGTCGGGGCTGTAAGTGATGCAATTTACTTAAGCCAGATGTCGCTGCCTGTACGTAATACAGAGAATAGTGTAAAGAGGTTCGAAATTTCACTGATGCCGGTGAGTCGCCCATTAGCTCAGTTGGAAAGAGCGCTGGCACGGATAGCTAGAGGTCGCGGGTTCGAATCCCGGCATGGGTGGAATTTTTAGCCTCTAAATAGGTTTTTAATAATAAAATTATTTAACAATTCACTACGATCGCTTTTATGCATGTATTTGTGTGTGTGTGTGTGTGTGTGTGTGTGTGTGTGTTCCAATATAACCTACAATATTGTTTACGAGTACCTGCAAGTTTAGCTCCGAAAATATGTATTCGTAGCTGTCTTATATAAAATAAATAAATGATAATTTTGTTTTGCAGGTTCCAAAGTATAAAGTGACTGCGTTCGAGGACTGTGACATTCCCCCAAACACGTATGATATGTTAAACTATGTCAACCATACGCTCATCCTTACCACACGCCACGAAAAGACGTACCTAAGTGTGAATTTCACCATTAATAAAGAGACGCCTTCTGTATCGGTATGTATTTTTTTATTTTCGGCGCCGTCCAGTGCTTACTGGCGTCATTTAAACAATATCGATATAAACCCTTGTATGTCCCCACTGTTAAGCCACGGGTCTCCTCCTACCTCGCAGAAATGATAGGCCATACCCCACCACTGGGGCCAAGTCCGGGTTGGTGGAGGATTGTAAGACAGTGGCGGTCCTTACTGTCAAAAGTTATCAAGCCGCCCATAAGGCCTCTGACATGACTTAACGACTGGCATTACGTGACAGCGCGAAGCACGGAAGCGCTCGGAAAAATGCAACGAGCGGTAGTCACGGGACTTCCTGCACCTGACCGCGCCTGTTGTTGCTTAACTCAAGTGATTGATTCCAATCACACGGTTCGACTAGCGCTTAAAGAATATAATTAGATTTATTATACATGTATTAATAGATCTAATTACATTGTTATGTTTCTATGGTCTAATTATATTATAGATATTAATAGATATTTTTGTATTTTTAACACGTTTCTCAAAATTTGAAAAAAAAAATCAGACATTCACTGATAAAGGTCGTTTACTTTACGCGTAAGTAAATAACTATCGAGGCCACTGTTATTTCTTCTGAAAAAACTTTGACCCTAAGCCCTAGGTCATGAGAAAAATAAAATGCTTGAAATATTGATAAAATACGTAATACAGAGAATATTGTAAAGAGGTTCGAAATTTCACTGATGCCGGTGAGTTTCCCTTTAGCTCAGTTGGAAGAGCGCTGGCACGGATAGCCAGAGGTCGCGGGTTCGAATCCCGGCATGGGTGGAATATTAAGCCTCTAAATAGGTTTTTAAAATTATCCTTAGCACGTGTTAGTGCATTAAAAATAAAAATAGTATAATCATGTGAAAACACCGATATCATTCCGATGTAAAACCTAACTGCAAAGTAGGTACTCGGGGCTGCAAGTGATTCAAATTCATTCAGCCAGATGTCGCTGACAGAGAATATTTTAGAGGTTCGAAATTTCACTGATGCCGGTGAGTCGCCCATTAGCTCAGTTGGAAGAGCGCTGGCACGGATATCCAGAGGTCGCGGGTTCGAATCGCGGCATGGGTGGATTTCAAGCCTCTGTATAGGTTTTTAATATTGATAGAATACAAAAATAACTATATCTCCAAATTTTCTTTAATACACGGGGATTATTTGAATAGGCTTTGGGAAGCCCCATTCAAGAATTTCATTTGGACCACGTGAAATGCGATACCGTGTATACGAGTATATTATCAATTATGTTGTTAAATGGAACATATTACTACATTTTAATCTAGGTAACTAAAGCAAACCGCAGTATAACCGCATTAGGACTTTTCAGAGACAATTACGTTATTAATGTTTAAAAACCTACTTAGAGGCTAAAAATTTCACCCATGCCGGGATTCGAACCCGCAACCTCTGGCTATCCGTACTAGCGCTCTACCAATTGAGCCAATGGGCGACTCACGGCATCAGTGAAATTTCGAACCTCTTTACAATATTCTCTGTATTACGCACAGGCAGCGACATCTGACTTAAGCAAATTGCATTACTTACAGCCCCGACCACCTACTTTGCAGTTAGGTTTAACATCGGAACGATATCACTGTTACATGATTGCGGGTTCGAATCCCGGCATGGGTGAAATTTTTAGCCTCTAAATAGATTTTTAAATTTGTTCCTCAGCACGGGTTAGTGCATTAAAAATAAAAATAGTATAATCATGTAACAGTGATATCGTTCCGATGTTAAACCTAACTGCAAAGTAGGTAGTCGGGGCTATAAGTAATGAAATTTGCTTAAGTCAGATGTCGCCGCCTGTACGTAATACAGAGAATAGTGTAAAGAGGTTCGAAATTTCACTGATGCCGTGAGTCGCCCATTGGCTCAATTGGTAGAGCGCTGGCACGGATAGCCAGAGGTTTCGGGTTCGAATCCCGGCTTGGGTGAAATTTTTAGCCTCTAAATAGGTTTTTAAATTTGTTCCTTAGCACGGGTTAGTGCATCGTTCCGATGTTAAACCTAACTGCAAAGTAGGTAGTCGGGGCTATAAGTAATGAAATTTGCTTAAGTCAGATGTCGCCGCCTGTACGTAATACAGAGAATAGTGTAAAGAGGTTCGAAATTTCACTGATGCCGTGAGTCGCCCATTGGCTCAATTGGTAGAGCGCTGGCACGGATAGCCAGAGGTTTCGGGTTCGAATCCCGGCTTGGGTGAAATTTTTAGCCTCTAAATAGGTTTTTAAATTTGTTCCTTAGCACGGGTTAGTGCATTAAAAATAAAAATAGTGTAGTTATTAATGTTCACAAACATAAATTCTAGTTTTTCATCTTTATCTTTGTACTATCATCAACACATTTCACCACCACCGAGGGGCACGGGTCTCTTCCCTAAGGAAGGTATAGGCCGTAGTCCACCACGGGGGCCAAGTCCGGGTTGTGCCATACTGTTCCGGATTGTAATAGCACATTATGATATAAGTGCGGTAAGTTGAAAATTACAGCCGAGGCGATATTACTAGCCCGAGCCATCGGCGAGGGCTATAAGGAAGCAGAGGCTGTAATTTTCAAAGCGCACGTATGTCATACGACGTTTTATAACATATTTACGAGGAAATTAACAAAACTCTGACTTTGTTATCATCACTACTTGACGACATTTTCAAATAAAAACAATACATCGAAAAGAAAAAGCGCGCGGATTTATTTTTACCTGTCCCACAAATAAGCGATGCGCGCTCTGCGATAAACTTTTTTTTTTAGGCAAAGGTTAATTATCTTAGTAGTAAACAGCCAGTATTACTACTAAGTAAATTAATATTTTTGTGTTTTTGTTACAGATAAATGGTTGTAATTTATTGTCAAAATTAATTAATTTAAAGAATTAAATGTTTATTTGTTATATTTTATTTCCCAAAGTTAATTTTATTCATAAAATAATGAGCACTTTCTTGACATAAAACCTCTTAGATAAAATTTTTAAAAGTATCGTTAATTTTTAGACGGAGTATCTTAAAACTTTATTAAAAAAAAAACACGTGCCTTTTACATTACATTGTCGCACAAGTACGTAATGAGATACATTACGATATTGAAATTGGTGTAATTACAACCACTTTACGAGCAAATATGTTATAAAATAAATATCATTATCTCTTGTGTTGTATAATTTCTAGTTCAACTTGAGGGGTTACGGCGGAAATAAAGACGAGCGAAAGAAAGATTTTGACATCCACAATCTAAGTTGCCGCCATCCGGTCAGCGCCGCCATCTTGAAAAAGCTGAAGCTTGTCTACGAATCGGTCAATTGCACTGGACAACCGGTATGTAAATACACAATATGGCCTTCTCTGTAAGAGAGAGAAGGAATGGTAGCTTGGCGGTAGAATGGCGGCAAGATCGACAGAGTAGGCACAGATCTAAATTGAGACATAAGATACTTGATAACCCTATAATGCGTTCCCGTGGGATAATTTGTAACCGGGAGAAGCCGTGGGATAAAGCTATTAAAGAATGCCTATTTAGAGGTTAAAAATTCCGCCCATGCCGGGACTCGAACCCGCGACCTCTGGCTAACCGTACCAGTGCTCTCCCAACTGAGCTAATGGGCAAGTGCCGGCATCAGCGAAATTTTGAACCTCTACAATATTCTCTGTATTATTTACAGGCTGCTGAAGTAATTTGCATCACTTGCAGGCCCGAGTACCTACTTTACAGTTAGGTTTTACATCGGAATGATATTGCTGTACCCACAGGATTATATTCTTTTTGTTGCCCTAACCCGTGCTGAGGACAATTTTAAAAAACTATTTTGAGACTAAAAATTCCGGCCATAACGGGACTGCAAGTGATGCAAATTACTTCAGCCAGATGTCGCTGCCTGCCGTGATAATTACTTAGGTTAAGCAACAACAGGCGCGGTCAAGTACTGGATGGGTGACCGTCCTGTGACTACCGCTTGTGGCATTTTCCCAAGCATTTCCGTGGTTCGCAAGGCACGTTAAGCTGTTGATGCTGACTGTCATGTAATGACAGTCGTTAAGCTATGTCAGAGGCCTTAGGGCGGCTTAATAACTTGACAGGAAGGCCCGCAGCAGTTTTACAATCCTCCATCAACCCTTGTATGTACCCACTGCTGGGGCACGAGTCTCCTCTTGCCCCGTAGGAAGGTTAGGCCATACTCCACCACGGGAACCAAGTCCGGGTGGTGGAGGATTGTTAGACAGCGGCGGGACTTACCGTCAGAAGTTATCAAGCCGCCCATAAGGCCTCTGACATGGCTTAACGACTGCCATTACATGACAGCCGGAGTAGCGTATTGGACAGTTATTGTTAAGACACGTTCATTTTGCTATGGCTCTCAAATCACCGCAAATCATGGTGTTGTTACTGAAGTTGCTCTTAAATTATTTTCAGGGAGAATACTCGGTACCCAGAATAAACATGGATGACTTTTCTCGCTACTACTGGTATGGCGTACGAAACTACAACTCGTAAGTTTTTACCTTAAGTGGGGCTAATAAAACCTAAAACGTAACATAACATAACCTCACACCTGTATCCCAGAGGGGTAGGCAAGTAACAGGGACCGCCACTTGCCACGATCCTGACAGATCACCTTCGCTTCATCAAAGTTCACAAGTCGTTGCATGCACGCACGCCGGATACTTCTTAAGATACGAGATACGTGTGGCGGAGAATAGAGTGGCGAAGTGCATCTTCTATTCTGAACTAGAGGAGGGCAAGCGGAATCATGGCGGTCCCCTCCTCCGGTACAAGAATGTCCAAAAGCGACACATGAAGAGATGCAATATAGAGCCCTCCCGCTGGGAACGTTTGGCAGCACAGCGGCCAGAATGGCGCAGGATCGTGAACAGCCAAGCACGTGAGTTCGAGGTGCAGCGTAAAGCTGACCTTGATACAAAACGCGACCAGTTAAAGGCTCGCCCACCTGCTGCCATAACATATTATATCCATGTGAACGGCATTCTCAAGTGCCCTCAGTGCGCATGGAGTTTCGAGAAGATAGGCTACATAAGCCATCTTCGAGCGCACCAGCGCCACATATTTGATTAGGGGTCAAAGTGGTCGCCATGGCCGAAATCGGTCGGAGCAATCAATCATCATCACTTTTTAAGACTAATAATACGTTTAAATCCCTGAAAACCTGTTTCTGAATTGGGAATTTTACTAAATAAATAGTTATGTAACATTCTGTCACGCTCTTTTCTAAGATATTCTAAGAGACAGCATTACAGTTGGCTATTTCGTTCGATATCAACCCTTGTATGTCCCCACTGCTTGGGCACGGGCCTCTTCCTGCATCGCAAGAAGGTTAGGCCATACTCCACCACGGGGGCCAAGTCCGGGCTGGTGGAGGGTTGCAAGACAGTGGCTGGCATAATGTCAGAAGTTATCAAGCCTCATCTCTGACATGGCTTAACGACTACCATTACATGACAGCCGGCACCAACGGCTTAACGTGCCTTGCAAAGCATGGAAGCGCTCGGAAAAATGCCATTAGCAGTCACCAATCCTGAACCTGACCACGCCTGGTGTTGCTTTACTCAAGTGATTGATTTCAATCACTCCGTTCGACTAAACCATGAGCGCTTCCCTCGTGGCCCTTCCCCTTTATTCCCTATCATTAAGCCTAACTTAACTACCAAAATTTTCTTCTTTAAGGTACACATTTGAGATCGAGCTGTCTACGAACAAAGGTGTAATGATCTGCGTAGCTGTCTCGATGAATGTATATCCAAAGTGAATAAAGTGTATGTAATAAATAATAGCGTTTAAGGTGTATTTAATTGATTACCCGACGTACTTCGTTTGACCATAATGCTATAGACATTAAAACTTTCTTAAGCTATCCTTATTTATATCCTTTTTAATGCACTAACCCGTGCTAAGGACAAATCTAACTATCAAAATGTGGAAATCTCGGATCTGACTAACGTAACTGCAGTGAGTGCAGGTATGCAAAGGTTGATGTGCTCTCGACTGTGTCGTGTTTTTAAATCATTATTGAAATTCCATTTACAATGTTATTATTGAGTTCGATGCCGCCCCGTAGAAGGCCGAAACAATCATAAAAATATTTTTACTTTTTGAGCCTCAATTATGTTGGTTTACAATTACGCAAAAATTCAATTGAAAATGTAAACGCTTTAATAACAATAAAATATACAGGGCGTCCCAAAGCTATGGGCCATGAAGGGAAAGTACCTTTAGATAGGGTGTTTTGCTGAAAGAAGACTATGTTATTTTTAAAAGTTAGAATTCTGCATTCATAGATTTTCTAAAAATCGCCAATCTTTTAATGAGTCCGCTGCCTGTTGATTTTAATTTTTTATTTTCAACTTAATTGACTACGGCAGTTTCTTGTATGTTTTTAATTCATACTATTTTTATTTTTAATGCACTAACCCGTGCTAAGGAACCAATTTAAAAACCTATTTAGAGGCTAAAAATTTTTTCACCCATGCCGGGATTCGAACCCGCAACCTCTGGCTATCCGTGCCAGCGCTCTACCAATTGAGCCAATGGGCGACTCACGGCATCAGTGAAATTTCGAACCTCTTTACACTATTCTCTCTATTACGTACAGGCAGCGACATCTGACTCAAGCAAATTGCATTACTTACAGCCCCGACTACCTACTTTGTAGTTAGGTTTAACATCGGAACGATATCACTGTACCCACATGATTATACTATTTTTATTTTTTATGCACTAACCCGTGCTAAGGAACAAATTTAAAAACCTATTTAGACGCTAAAAATTTCACCCATGCCGGGATTCGAACCCGCAACCTCTGGCTATCCGTGCCAGCGCTCTACCAATTGAGCCAATAGGCGACTCACGGCATTAGTGAAATTTCGAACCTCTTTACACTATTCTCTGTATTACGTACAGGCAGCGACATCTGACTCAAGTGATAAGTAATGCAATTTGCTTGAGTCAGACGTCGCTGCCTGTACGTAATACAGAGAATAGTGTAAAGAGGTTCGAAATTTCACTGATGCCGTGAGTCGCCCATTGGCTCAATTGGTAGAGCGCTGGCACGGATAGCCAGAGGTTGCGGGTTCGAATCCCGGCATGGGTGAAATTTTTAGCCTCTAAATAGGTTTTTAAATTTGTTCCTTAGCACGGGTTAGTGCATTAAAAATAAAAATAGTATAATCATGTGGGTACAGTGATATCGTTCCGATGTTAAACCTAACTGCAAAGTAGGTAGTCGGGGCTGTAAGTAATGCAATTTGCTTGAGTCAGATGTCGCTGCCTGTACGTAATACAGAGAATAGTGTAAAGAGGTTCGAAATTTCACTGATGCCGTGAGTCGCCCATTGGCTCAATTGGTAGAGCGCTGGCACGGATAGCCAGAGGTTGCGGGTTCGAATCCCGGCATGGGTGAAAAAATTTTTAGCCTCTAAATAGGTTTTTTATACTATTTTTATTTTTAATGCACTAACCCGTGCTAAGGAACAAATTTAAAAACCTATTTAGAAGCTAAAAATTTCACCCATGCCGGGATTCGAACCCGAGACCTCTGGCTATCCGTGCCAGCGCTCTACCAATTGAGCCAATGGGCGACTTACCGGCATCAGTGAAATTTCGAACCTCTTTACACTATTCTCTGTATTACGTACAGGCAGCGACATCTGGCTAAAGCAAATTGCATCACTTACAGCCCCGACTAACTACTTTGCAGTTAGGTTTAACATCGGAACGATATCACTGTAGCCACATGATTATACTATTTTTATTTTTACCGCACTAACCCGTGCTAAGGAACAAATTTAAAAGCCTATTTAGAAGCTAAAAAATTCACCCATGCCGGGATTCGAACCCGCAACCTCTGGCTATCCGTGCCAGCGCTCTACCAATTGAGCCAATGGGCGACTCACCGGCATCAGTGAAATTTCGAACCTCTTTACACTATTCTCTGTATTACGTACAGGCAGCGACCTCTGGCTTACACAAATTGCATCACTTACAGCCCCGACTACCTACTTTGCAGTTAGGTTTAACATCGGAACGATATCACTGTACCCACATGATTATACTATTTTTATTTTTAATGCACTAACCTGTGCTAAGGAACAAATTTAAAAACCTATTTAGAAGCTAAAAATTTCACCCATGCCGGGATTCGAACCCGCAACAAAAACAAAAATGTTTTTAATTTATTTAAAACTAATAATTTCACGCTGTTCCTTTCTTTTAAAATACTATGTTACTTAAGAAGAGTTATTATTTTTTGGCCATTCTTTAGATTGTCATCATAAAAGTAAGGTTGTTTTTTTTTACATTTAACTCGGCTCGATTCACAGACGAGGCAAGTAATTTTTAGAAAATCTCTGAATGGAGAATTACTAACTTTAAAAAATAACATAAAGTCTTCTTTCAGCAAAATAATCTACGATATTTAAGTTACTTTTCCTTCATTGCCCATAACTCTGGGATGCCCTGTATATGATGCAAACTTAATTATTTTTCATTACAGAATTTTCATGTAGTAAATTTTATTGACAAGTGATTCGTTTTCTTGTCAAGCATTGTCCGTCGCAGCAACGCACCCCATCAACATGTTACTTGTGAAAGCGCTTTTAATTTATTTAGCTCTTATTTCGGTTTACCGTACAAATGTTTATTGTTCTACCGGGGCAAGTACCAAGCACTTTTACTTTTATAGTTATGTTTCATCGTCATCGTCAGGCTTTACTAGTCCACTGCTGGACATAGCCCTCCCCTAAAGAGCGCCATGTTGTGCTATCATAGGGGGTAATGCCCATAATCCCCACGCTGGGCATGCGGGTTGGGATCGCAGTTCGGTGGAATGGCACTGCTTTATTATTATGTATACTGTTCATATATTTACATATTCTTTAAATGAAGCCGTGGTAGTTCAGTGGGTAGAACCATGGACTGGCAAGCGAGAGCCCCAGGTTCGATCCCGAGTGCGGGCATGTACCAATGACTTTGTTCAATTTCAAAGTTACGTACATGTGCGAATTTGTTGTCGCAATACCAGACGCTAACTGTGAAGGAAAACATCTTGAGGAAACCCGCGGCTTGGTTGGCTCCGCACGTATTCACTAGTCTTTCCTGTGGGCTAGGCCGACTAAGCTGTCAGGATGGTATAGGTGCTGGGCAAGCCTACACCATCTATAAAACCATGTCCCAGGCACTACAGCGTCGGAGTGGTCCCTTCACCTATCTAGTGTGAGTGAAGATACCACTGGACGCTGTATAAATTATCTCATTAAGTAGATGCAAAAGGCCAATAATATTTATTTATTGTTTTAAATGCACCAGGACACGCTCCCCGTACCATTATCGATTACCTCGGGCACTGACTGAAAATCAGCGGAGAGCGCTCACTCCCTCAGCACAACGCTGAGTCAGCTTTTGTGGCAATTTAGACACACCATAGGATAAATATATGTTTTTTTTTATTTCGTTTATTGTGTATTTCGTTTATTTCTGTTGTGCTTTATCTGTTTATTTATTCGTTTCTGTGATGTGTCTTGTTGGTATAATAAATGTTTTTCTTTCTTTCAATTTTAAAAGTACTTTTAAAATTGAAACTTTTGTAATAACCTAATTATGTACGCTTATTCTAAGGAAGACTACGAAAAAATGCTACTACTGTATTACCGGAAATACCAGCCAAGTGCGAGTAGGACTCCTGCACAAATGAACGGTATCAACATAAAAAAAATACATAACTATTTAGAAAAATGTGTTTCAAGGGTTCCGTAGTCAACAACGAACCCTTATACTTTCAAAAACCTATTGAGAGGCTAAAAATTCCACCTATGCCGGGACTCGAACCCGCGACCTCTGGCTAACCGTGCCAGCGCTCTCCCAACTGAGCTAATGGGCGACCACAGACATCAGTGAAATTTCGAACCTTATACAATACTCTTTGTATTACGTACTTAGCACGGGTTAGTGCATTAAAAAGTTTTTTTTTATGTAGCCTCGATTGTGTCCCACTGCTGGGCAAAGGCCTCCCCTTTTGTCTTCCACTCTTCCAAAAAGAATATAACCTTATAATTTGTAATGTGCGGCTGTCAGTCTGCGACGTAACACAAAGACAATAAGTACTATAAAGCTTTAATTCAGCATAGATACACACAGTGATCACGTCGATAAAATGGTGTGAAAAATATTTAAAAAAAATTTGAGCCTTTGTCTACGTCTTAATTAGGAATACATTTTTCACTCAAGGGAATCATAATTTTTATAATACTTTCGGTTGACCTAGACCTGTGAAATTTGGCAAATAGTCGTCTTTTACTAAGAATTAAGAGACAAATCTAAAACTACACATTCCCAATCAAATCATAAAAAATTAAGATCATAAAAAGCTCCAAAAAACTGCTGGACTCGATTCCTGAACTATTTATGCACAAAGTTGTACGAATCCCTCAGTGGGTGAGTTTGACTTGCACTTGTCCTGTTTTATATTTCATATTGTTTTTTGGTTTATCCTATAGAATTGACTGATGAATCTAAACTAAGCAGATTCTGTTACGAATAAAAATATCGGAAGAGGTTTTTTTCTCTCAAGATTATTTATATTTTTATCACCATAATATTGTCTTTCCAACATGTTTTTTTTTGGTTCCGTATTCATAGGATAAAACGGGACCTTATTTTTAAAACTACACTGTCCGTCTGTCTGTCTGTCGCCGGGCTGTATTTTACGAACTGTGATAGTAAACAATCGAAATTCTCACAGATGATCTATTTCTGTTGCCGCTATAACAAAAAATACTTAAAACCGAATAAAATAAACATTTATGTGGTGTTCCCATACAACAAACGTGATTTTTTGCCGTTTGTTTGATGGACATTATTAAAAGCAAAGCGTTGCGACTATAGCTTCACAAATGTAGGTATATAACTTAAAAAACTAATTCATTGGTATATGCCGGGATTTGAAACCACGATCAGACGAAAAAAAATATTGGTACCAAAAATACTTCACGCATATGTGCGAAGAAACATAAAGAGGCAATGCAAAAAATCATCCGTCGGAAACGGAAAATAAACGAAATAATAAATAAAATGAATGGGTGTGAATGAATGAACCGGTAGACTTGAAATTTTCACAGAATATCTAGTTGTATATTCACTTCAAAAAATAAATATTGAAATTAAAATAAAAAAATATTTAAGACGGTGATTTTTTGCCTTTTTTGTTCATGCTCTATCGCATAAACGGTAATATAATTATACAAACCATCAAACTAGGCCTGATAATAACAAAAAACGAACCTTGACTACGGAACCCTCACTGCACGAGTTCGACTCGCACTTGGCCGTTTTATTCAAATATTTTTTTTATATTAATTAAATTTTGTTATTGTCACGAAAAGCTTTTTTCGTAGAAAGATTTTCACCACCGTTTCTTATCAGCGAGTCCCTTACGTGGTTTGGCAAACCCTCTCACCACTATGACGTGTCATCGATATGCTAAGAAGGTGTTCTTTTCAGCTGAAAAACCACAAGATAGCCCAGTACGGCAATTGCTCTCTATCGAAAGAGGAATATGACATGGAAAACCTAGTGGAGCAGACTTGGAACTTCTATAAAATACACGGCAGAAGATACTTGAGGGTTGTTTTTATCGTTCCCAAGACCACACCGCAGATATCGGTAATTTTGTTTTTAACGTCTAAAGGCTGCCTTTCACAGGCGCGCCCGTCCGCAGGACTTGTCCGCAGACAATTCTGCGCGAATGTAGTGGTTCTAGGTTCGGTGCGCAGCTCACTGCTCGGCGCGGCGATCGCTTCTACAGACGACGAGTGTAGTGTGTGGACGATGACGGATTCGTCCACGAATGGGTGCGGATTGGGGCTCGGCTCGCGGTGCGTGTAGTGAATGGTGGGCTTTAAGGCTGCCATTCATAGGCGCGCCCATCCGCCAAACTTGTCGCTGGCGACAAGTCCGCAGACAATTCTGCGTGTGAATGATAGTGGTTCTGGGTTTGAAACGTGGCTCACGGCTCGGCGCGGCGCTCGCCGTCTGGAGAAGCGAGCACCGCGCCGTGTAGTGTGTAGACGATGACGGATTTATCCACGAATGGGTGCGGCTTAGGGCTCGGTGCGATGTTCGCGGTGCGTGTAGTCAATGGTGGGCTTAACTTGCTTACAGTCCGGTAGTTCCTCATAAAGATGAGAAAGGGTGATTGTGAATGACATCTCTTTTCATCTGAATCTGAATTTACTAACTATTTTCTAAAACAAGATTAGTAAATTATTAACATAAATTTTGAATGAGTTTAACTACTATTACTAACTTCTGCGAATGCAATGCACGCGTGCACGAGTAATACTCAGTAATTTTTGAATATTTTGAATGTTGAGCTGTAGTTGAGTGACTGCAATTTTCAGAAACGCTTGACTGCAATTTTCAGAAAACACTAGTTGCACGCGTTTTGTTCGTTCAATGCGTTCAAAAGTGGTTAATTTCACAATTAATAGATTATGTGGAGAAGAATGTTTTTAATCGTTAATATGTAGTTATTTAATTAACTTTGTACAACTTTAATTGTTTAGTGTAAGAATTGAATTAATTTAATGGTGTAATTATTTTTTCCAATGATTTTTTGGTAAATAAAGAATATTGAATATTGAACTAACAAAGAAACTCCACATCTATTCTTTTCAAAACAAATTTTAACTTAATTAACAGTTTCCAACTTGAAGTTACATTACACTAGACTAAATCGTCACCGTTAACATTATTTTAATACCAGACATCTTTGTCTTCCAAGTGCGGTAAGTTAAACATTAATAAGAAAATTAAGAATTTGCACCGACTACCCGTCTCTTATTTCCTTCGGCAACTTTCCGTCGTAAGGTTGTCTGGAAGAAATTGCTTTTAGCAATAAGGCCGCCAATTTTACTTTGTATCTTTACGTGTTTATAATATGTGCTTCTTATCTTAAGATAAGATAAGAATTTCGCAAATATTATAAAACATATAAAATACAAAGTACAATTGGCGGCCTTATTGCTAAAAGCAATTTCTTCCAGACAAGCTAATTCCAGATTAGAAAAAGAAAGGAAATTAATAAATCTATAAGTGCAGTAAGGTGAAACTTACAGCCGAGCCGTAGGCGAGGGCTATAAGAAAGCAGAGGCTGCAATTGTCAAAGCGCACGTATGTAATACGACGTTTTATAACACTTTTGCGAGAAAATAAATGAAACTGGGACTTTCTTAAACGACTAAATCGTAAATCCCTTGTTGAAGCAATTATTTGTAAAATTGATTATTATCTCCCAACGTCAATTTTATTTTTTAAATGCTGACCTGACATAAAAACTCTTTGCTAAGATTTTAAAAAGTACGGTTCGTTTTAGACGGAGCTTCTTGGTAAGCCGTGCGTCTTGCAATACAATAACGCACAAGTGCGTAATAAGATACAATATGATGTTGAAATTGGCGACATAAGAGACCCTTCACGAGTAAATATATTATAAATATTAAAAACCTATTAAGAAGCTTAAAAATCACCCATTCCGGGATTCGAACCCGCGACCTCTGGCTAACCGTGCCAGCGCTCTTCCAACTGAGCTAATGGGCGACTCACCGGCATCAGTGAAATTTCGAACCTCTTATAATACTCTCTGTATTACGTACAGGCAGCGACATCTGGCTGAAGTAATTTGCATCACTTGCAGCCCCGAGTACCTACTTTGCAGTTAGGTTTTACATCGGAATGATATCGCTGTACCCACATGATTATATTCTATTTAATGCACTAACCCGTGCTAAGGACAATTTCAAAAACCTATTTAGAGGCTAAAATTCCACCCATGCCGGGATTCGAACCCGCGACCTCTGGCTATCCGTGCCAGCGCACGGATTTATAAATTATTATTTTTTTTTTCCAGTGGAGAGTCCGGGGCTATACGCTGGAATCGCTGACTTCTGAGAGGAAACAAGATTTCACTGTTGACATGAACTGCAGGAACCCAATCCTGAACAAAGTCATGAAGAAATGGCACGTGAATCTTGACACGGTCAACTGCACTGCCAAGGCTGTAGGTCCTTCGAAATTTGAGTTGCCAAAAAGCTTAAAGCTGTTTGTGTATTAATAATAATTAAATAATAAATATATAAATATTCATGGACATATAACACAGATCTCGTTAGCCCTATACTAAGTACAACTAAATGACTTGTGCTATAGGTGCTAACTCGACGATAGATTTAATACAATAAATACATAGATAACATCCAAGACCCGAGACAAACTAGAAAAGTTCGTTTCCTAGTTTGACCCGGCCGGGGATCGAACCCAGAACCTTCGGTTTTACAGTCAGCGTGCCAAACCGCTGCGCCACCGAGGCCGTCTAATTAATACTAATAATCATTAATTATTATTATTCTTTTCATTCTTCAGGCTATATTATGTAGTCCCCTGCTGCAAATAGCCCTCCCCTAATGTGCGCCATAGCGCCCTGTCTTCAGCTTGCAATTTCAAGCATGAATGAATATTAATAATTAATTATTAGTAATTATTATTATTACTAATTACGAGTTATTAATATTCATAATTCATTTAATACTAAATATGAACGGTGGTAGCTCAGTGGGTAGAACCATGGACTGGCAAGCGAGAGCCCCAGGTTCGATCCCGAGTGCGGGCATGTACCAATGACTTTGTTTAATTTCAAAGTTACGTACATTTGCGAATTTGTAGTCGCAATACCACACGCTAACGGTGAAGGAAAACATCGTGAGGAAACCCGCAGCTTGGTTGGCTCCGCACGTATTGACTAGTCTTTCCTGTGGGCTAGGCCGACCAAGCTGTCAGGATGGTATAGGTGCTGGGCAAGCCTACACCATCTATAAAACCATGTCCCAGGCACTTCAGCGTCGGAGTGGTACCTTCTAGTGTGAGTGAAGATGCCACTGGACGCTGTATAAATCATCTCATTAAGTAGATGCAAAAAGTCCAATATGATTATTATTATTAAATATGAATAATATTTTTATTATATATTGAATTTTGTTATTATCTACAAATCCAATAATTTCCAAGAATGTTATCATCTACTACACTTTTATTAACATTGCAAATAATTATTTATTTTTATTATTAATCATTATTATTCATTACTATTATTATTATTTATATTAATTATTAAGTATTAAGTAAGCTGTGTGGTGTCGGCCTAGAGAATAGCACTAACCCAATTCTTCCCGCGGGTGTCGTAAAAGGCGACTAAGGGACACAAACCGGGGGGTGGGCAGCAGCGTTCCCTGCAGTACAATTCCATCGAACTGCGATCCCCAACCCGCATGCCCAGCGTGGGGATTATGGGCACTACCCCTTATGATAGCACAACGTGGTGCTCTTTAGGGGAGGGCTATGTCCAGCAGTGGACTAGTATAGCCTGACGACGACGATATATTAAGTATTGCAAATAATAATTATTAATACCTACACAAACAATTTTAAGCTGGCGTACGTCAATTTCTTATTCAATTTTTTTTATGTAGTCTATAAACGTCTTAAAGCAGGGCACAAGCCCTCCCTCAGACTCTCTCTGAGGGATTACCACGTGTGCCCACCGCGGATTGCCGATTTTAAGCGCATGTATTTGAGCACTTCACACACTCAGGTTTCCTCAGAATGTTTTCCTTCGCCGTAAGCGAGTGGTATTGCTACTGCAAATTCACAAATGTAGGTAACTTAGATAACAAAGTCCTCGGCACATGCGCCGGAGTTCGAACCAACGTCCTCTGGAACTAGCCAACTCGACTATTAATGGCGAATATGAAAGAAATATGAATAAGAAGAAGAAAAACATTTATTATAGAAACAGTGCACTCGCCACAGTAACAAACTTAATAGTACATTACACAACTAGGGTGGTAATACAAAGAAAGGCCGAGATCGCAGAAGTTTGCGGCCCGAGCTGCAAGCGAGGGACGTAAATATGCGATCGAGAGCTTTCTTTATTACCTCCCGTGTTGTGTACATCTTTTTATGTCTACACTTGGCCAGAAAGCGGCTTTTTCCGTACGCGCAGCGTGCGGAAAAAGCCACTATATTGCCAGGTGTGGCATAATAGTTATTTGTTATACAAGAGTGCAAAGTTGCTTTTTAACCGCGTGTTCAATTTTGATGACCGAGCAAGCGAAGGATTCTAAAATTGAATCACGAGCGCAGCGAGTGATTCAAAATTAGAATCCTGAGCGTTAGCGAGGGAATCAAAAGAGCACGAGGTGAAAAATCTTTGCACTCGAGTGCAACACGTAACTTTTCATTCCACCTCAGCGAGGAAATGACTAAATGCAAAAAAAAAACGTTTACAATCACAAGATAGGTACACTTTTATTTCAGTTTAGGTATTAATTACTACTTTATGACAGGTAAGTATTACAGAATAATCTTTAAATTATAACAAAATAATACTAAGGTATAATTAAGAAAATTTTACAGTAACGTTGCTACAGTTATTTAAATTGAGTGTAATATTTTTTTAATTCACAAACTTAGTGCACACGATGTTCTAAATTCAATTTACTTTATCCTCTAGAGAATAAAAACGGCTTTTTCACTCAGATATTGAAGATTAAAAATACTCTTTCCGAGATGGTGGGATGAAAAACATATTACTAAACAACAAACAAAAAAACGAAGAAAAACGAAAGGTCACGGCGTGTCCCTGCTGCTATAAACGGCAACTGACTCAGCAATATGCTGATGGACAAGCCTTCAGCGCTGATTTTCAGTCAGTGCCAGGTGCTACCCCACGAGCGTCACAGACTCGCGCGTCACAAAGTTTTTTTATGCCACACTTGGCAATAAAGTGGCTTTTTCCGCACGGTTATGCTCGAAGTTTCAGAACGTCTTAGCTAGCAATAGACAAGACAAGTTCCAGATCGGGATATGGCGAACCGGCAAACGTAACGTAGGTGGAGCGACGACAGCCGCTTTCTGGCCAAGTGTAGACATAAAAAGATGTACACAACACGGGAGGTAATAAAGAAAGCTCTCGATCGCATATTTACGTCCCTCGCTTGCAGCTCGGGCCGCAAACTTCTGCGACCTCGGCCTTTCTTTGTATTACCACCCTAGTTGTGTAATGTACTATTATATAGCCCTAAACGTTTCATTGCAGGGCATAGCCCTTCTCAGAGAAAGAGAGAGAGTACGGGCTTAATTACCACGCGTGCCCACCGCAGATTAGCAATTGCAAGCGCTGACCTATTTCAACACCTCAGTCACTAAGGTTTCTTCACGAGGTTTTCCTTCACGTTGGCGAGTGGTATAACTACTATAACTTCACAAATATAACTTCATAACTTAGAAAACAGAGTCATTGGTACGTCCCCGCACTGGGAATCGTACCTGGATCTCTCGCTTCCGAATCCATTGTTCTACCCTCTGGACTACCGCCGCTTCAACGAGTTCTAAAAAAACTACAATTCGCCCGAAATATCATAACGACAACAATTTTACCATTTCAGGGTACTTATATAATACACAAAGCAAATTTAGAAGAGTTTTCACGCTTCTACAAGTATTCTTCAAGAAAGTACAAATTGTAAGTTAAATAGTCACTATATACATACAAACATAAGTCCAAGCCTATATCCCGGAGAGGTAAACAGAGTGCTTAGTGCGAGTTTGACAGATCCAATCGAATGACTTTACTACCGCGTTAATCGAGCATCGAGTAGTGAATATGAGTAAGTTAACCGTTCGAACTGGCAAAACGCTGCCACACTACAACTCGCACTCGCGTTTATTCGTGTTTTGACTGGTAAACGTGTTCACTTCTCAACGTAAACCATTAGAACTCGCACTCAGCAATTTTAATTTCCATACTTGTCGCTAGGTGGCGCTTCCTCGATGTCATAGAAATATGAGTTTACGTTAACGCGATCGAGTAGTTAAAAAACTCGCACTAAGCACTCAGAGATGTACCGATTCGCTGCAATTCTGAAGAACCCCTTTTGCTTCATTAAAATTCATTAGTTTATACTATTTTTAATGCACTAACCCGTGTTGAGGAACAAATTTAAAAACCTATTTAGAGGCTAAAAATTTCACCCATGCCGGGATTCGAACCCGCAACCTCTGGCTATCCTGGCACGGATAGCCAGAGGTTGCGGGTTCGAATCCCGGCATGGGTGAAATTTTCAGCCTCTAAATAGGTTTTTAAATTCATTAGTTTCTGCATTGTTTATAACAGTTTTCGGAAATTGTCTTATTTTGGCCAACACGTCCCGATACTCCAAGCATAGCAGGATATGAACATTTTCTGGAATTTGTCTCCATTATCCTCTTTATCATAATCAGCCGGTGTAAGTCCACTGCTGGTTGTAGGCCTGTCTCAAGACACTTTAATGATCGTCGTCGTCGTCGTCGTCAGGCTATACTAGTCCACTGCTGGACATAGCCCTCTCCTAAAGAGCGCCACGTTGTGCTATCATAGGGGGTAATGCCCATAATCCCCACGCTGGGCATGCGGGTTGGGGATCGCAATTCGGTGGAATTTTCCTAATTTTACTGCAGGGGGCGCTGCTGTCCAACCCCCGTTTTGTGTACCTTAGTTGCCTTTTACGACACCCGCGGGAAGAATTGGGTTGGTGCTATTCTCTAGGCCGACACCACACTTTATAGATCGCAATCTTCGAATCACTGCAAACCGCACCGAATGTCGTCGCTCCACCTACGTTACGTTTGCCGGTTCGCCATATCCCGATCTGGAACTTGTCTTGTCTATTGCTAGCTAAGATGTTCTGAAACTTCGAGCATAACCGGATACAAACGTTTTCCGGAACTTGTCTTCCTTTGGCTAAAATGTTCCGGTACTCCGAGTATACAAAGACAGTTTTTTTTATATTCACGGACATGTTACACAGATCTCGTTAGCCCTATATTAAGTACATCTAAATGACTTGTGTAACAGGTGCTCGACGATAGATTTATACATAGATAACATCCAAGACCGGAGACGAACTAGAGAAGTTGTTTCCTAGTTTGACCCGGTCGGGGATCGAACCCGAGACCGGCATTTATTTATATACCTCTGAAATTATCATTTTCTGTGTTTTTTTTTTGTACATCTACTTTCTTCTCTAATGTATTCGTCCAGTCCATCCAAAGGTTGTCTGGAAGAGATCACTTTTAGTGATAAGGCCGCCGTCTGTACTCTTTGGTTAAGAAATATCTGTGTAATTTCCATTTTTATATACAACTAGCTGACCCAGCGAACTTCGTACCGCCTAGCAGTTGATTTTTCGTAGACTTTTTGTCCGGATTTACTTACCCGTAACAATATAACAACACCCGTAAGTAAATCCGGACAAAAAGTCTACAATGTGTTGTTCTTACGAAAGTTTTAGTTCAAAAAAAGTTGATTTTTCCATTTTTTTTTTATTTTTCTTTCTGTAACACCCATCCTCGTACTTCAAGGACTAATCTAAAAAAAGAATTAGCGAAATCGGTTCAGCTGCTCTCAAGATTTGCGCTTACAAACAGATTCAGCGATTCATTTCTATATTATAGATAAAGTGTTCTCTATCTATCTGTCAAACTTGAAAATACTTCTTTCATTTTCAGCTATCAATTTGAAATCACCATTCTAACTAGGAATGGGGTGACAGTGTGTATGAGCATTGTCCTAGATCTATCAACAGCGGCATAAAAAATGCAATTTATAACAACTAATAGACATAGTTGTTGACTATGTCTATTGTTGAGTCAGAGGCCTCAGGGCAGCTTGAAAACTTCTGACAGTTGCACCACGGGGGCCAAGTCCGGGTTGGTGGAGGATTGTAAGAGAGTGGCGGGCCTTACTGCCATAAGTTATCAAGCCGCCCATAAGGCCTCTGACATGGCTTAACGACTGCCATTGTATGACAGCCGGCACCAACGGCTTAACGTGCTAAGCGGCTCGGAAAAATGCCACTAGCGCTAGTCACAGGACGCTCACCCATCCTGTACCTGACCGCGCCTGTTGTTGCTTAACCAAGAGATTGATTCCAATCACTCGGTTCGCCACGAGCGCTTCATCATCACTATCAGCCAATTAACGCCCACTGAAGGACTTAGGCCTTCCTCATGGTTTTCCAAGCTTCACGGTCTTGTGCTGTCCGCATCCAGCGACTCCCCGCCACCGCCCGCCAATGGATGAGGATTGTATCAGTCTTTCCTCGTATGCAGTTTAAACAATCTGTGGTACATGAGGGAAGGATTTTACCACGGACGACATTTCAAACTGCATTGAAGAGTGTTTTAGAGCAATCGTAGTTTTATAACTAACACCGGTAATTTGTTAACTGCTACACAAATAGGTTTTTCTAAATAAAAATGCATAACCTACTTTTCTTTCATTTCTTAATAACCAGTGTCATAAACAAAAAAAAAGAATTAACATTACAGTTCAAAGTCACAACGGTTACTAAATTTTGAGCACCTTTTCTCTGAAATTACATTTACGAAGCCTGTACACATTGTAAGAAATTAAAAAATTACGCACTCTAACGCGTTCCGTAAAGGGACGCTTTGCAAAAAAAATTCGATCTGCTGTTTACTGATCTCAAATGATAGATTATTAAGTAAATTTTATTATGAGGCGGTTGCAATAAAGATTTTGTTGATTATAACTTTTTTATTTTAATTCTTGCTTAAGTGACTCTCGATTACCCCTTTCTACATTAAGCTAAGTTTATAAAATTGTAATGAATTATTTTCACTCTGTATATAATGATCAAAATACGCCACTATTTACAAAACGTTTACATCACTTGTAAGATTTTGACATTTTAATGCCAGTATTTACAAAATGTTTACATTACTTGTAAGATTTTGACATTTTAATGCCAGTATTTACAAAATGTTTACATTACTTGTAAGATTTTGACATTTTAACGCCAGTATTTACAAACTGTTTATTACTTGTAAGATTTTGACATTTTAACGCTTTTTTTTTCACTCCGGTCAAAATATATCTCTATTTTCAAAATTTTACTTGTAAGATTTTGACATTTTAACGCCAGAAAATGTGCGATCGCGTCGTCATGCTACTTGCACTGGAGCTCGCTCAGGTCCATCTCTACTGCGTCTGAAACATCTGACCTTCCTAATGGGATCGGGTAAATTGCAATTTCATTTCGTAGTTGATGGCAATATAATTGTGCTATTAATATAAAAAGGCATTACAATAGTTCTTAACGTGAATTTAATAATCCTTAATAACGTTCTGAAACTGTTTTCTGATTTTAAATCATAGCATGGTTGACATTTGACATGTTTTTCGCGAGAGCTCTTTTAATTTTTACATTATTTTTAAATTGCACTTACATGTTATGTACTCCTGGGGTGAGTATATTATTATAATTATTTTTCATGTTATTGTAAGAAACGAAAATTAAATTAAATGAAAAGGTTTTATTCAAAATAATAAAGAAATTGCGGTTTCATGAACGTTACACTTCAAACTAGGGGACCATTTCAAAATCTAGATCATTTTGGAGAAAAAATGAACAGTACAACTCCAAACTCTTTCAAAAGTCCTCAATAAGAGAGTTTACATAATTATGGATAAACATAGAACTCATGCATTGTACTGGCTTTAATAGACATCATTGTCGTCTAAATAATCCCTTACGTTATAGTAGCCCTTTTGGCACAAAGTGCACTTAACACACTTCTTGAACCGCGTTTCAGGCAAGCTTAATAATTATATCCTCAGAGATTTAGAAATGTATACAGTACGCCATGAAGGATGTATTAACCTTTGCAAGCCTTAATCTTGAGATGAAAGTTTATGTTTATTTCAAGTATTTACATTGTGTTGGCTACCTACAGTTCTAAAGTTACTGATTTTTTTCCTGACGTACCTACATAATGTTTACATAAGTGCAATCCTATCTTGGTAAAAGGACTTACTGTGGTAAACGAAATTCCTTTACAATCAAACCCAGCAATCGATGCAATTGTTTTGGTAGGGCCGTATTCTAAAGTAAGGTAAGAATTTGTTTTATTGTACACCAGGAAAAAACAATTTCAATTCACCATTTTTATTTTTAATGCACTAACCCGTGCTAAGGAACAAATTTAAAAACCTATTTAGAGGCTAAAAATTTCACCCATGCCGGGATTCGAACCCGCAACCTCTGGTTCTCTCTGGCTCTGGTACGGATAGCCAGAGGTTGCGGGTTCGAATCCCGGCATGGGTGAAATTTTTAGCCTCTAAATAGGTTTTTAAATTTCAATTCAATTTTATTTTAATATAAACAATTCACATTCTGTTTTTCGAATGTCAATGTTTGTACAATGTAAAGTTTAAAAACCTATGTAGAGGCTAAAAATTTCACCCATGCCGGGATTCGAACCCGCAACCTCTGGCTATCCGTGCCAGCGCTCTACCAATTGAGCCAATGGGCGACTCACGGCATCAGTGAAATTTCGAACCTCTTTACACTATTCTCTGTATTACTCTCTGTATTGGGTTCGAATCCCGGCATGGGTGAAATTTTTTGCCTCTAAATAGGTTTTTAAATTTGTTCCTTAGCACGGGTTAATGCATTAAAAATAAAAATAGTATGATAGAATGTAAAGTGTTATTTTCAAATATTTTAATTTTAAGTTGATGTAATATAATTTTAATATAACACTTTAATATGTTGCGTGCCATACCGACTCCACAAAGATCATATCAAATAACGATATTAAGTTAAAATGCAACAACCCTGAAACTTGTGGAATGCAATAAAGTATTGAGTATGGGGAGGGCTATGTCCAGCAGTGAACTAATATAGCCTTAAAAGAAAAGAAAGAAGAAGATTGAGTATTAAGATTCAGTACAATTCGCGGCCTTATGGCTTAGAGCCATTTCTCATGTAACATCTTTTGTTATACTATTTTTATTTTTAATGCACTAACCCGTGCTAAGGACAAATTTAAAAACCTATTTAGAGGCTAAAAATTTCACCCATGCCGGGATTCGAACCGCAACCTCTGGCTATCCGTGCCAGTGCTCAATTGGTAGAGCACTGGCACGGATAGCCAGAGGTTGCGGGTTCGAATCCCGGCATGGGTGAAATTTTTAGCCTCTAAATAGGTTTTTAAACATCTTTTGTATTAATCGTCGGCGTCGTCAGGCTATACTAGTCCACTGCTGGACATAGCCCTCCCCTTAAGAGCTAACACGTTGTGCTATCATAGAGGATAATGCCCATAATCCCCACGCTGGGCATGCGGGTTGGGGATCGCAGTTCGGTGGAATTGTACTGCAGGGGGCGCTGCTGCCCACCCCCCGGTTTGTGTCCCTTAGTCGCCTCTTACAACACCCGCGGGAAGAATTTGGGCTGGTGCTATTCTCTAGTCTGACACCACACAGCGATTAATAAGTACATGCAATACGCTTACGCTCGCTAACTTTACCTACTAGAAAACAACGTATGGAAACATGAGTCTCTGTGTCTGAGTCTCTGTGTGTGTTCACGCGAGATAATTTAGCCCATACTCCCTTTCTGGGAGAAGGCCTGTGCCCAGCAGGAAGACGTTTAAAGGCTACTTAAAAAACATGTAATAGTTTGAGCTTTGTGATCTAACAATTCATATTCGCAAGACACGTTAGCCGTTGGTGCCGGCTGTCATGTCGTTGTAGTTTTTAAGCCATGTCAGAGGCCTTATGGGCGGCTTGATAACTTCTGATAGTAAGGCCCGCCACTGTCTTGCAACCCTCCACCAGCTCGGACTTGGCCCCCATGGAGTATGGCCTAACAAGGGACATACAAAGGTTGATAACGATACACAAAGTTACATGATTTACAATAAAGTTCTACTTACCTGGTCTTCAGCAGATCTCGAGCCGTGAGAGCCGAAGAGCGCCGTGCCCCAACAGTGGGGACTATCGATATCGTGGTTGATATCGATCGATCGAATTCATATTTCAGACGCACAAGATAGTCTACTATGGCAACTGCAACCTGACAAACGCGAAGTACGATAATGAAACTCCTGT
This sequence comes from Yponomeuta sedellus, assembly GCA_934045075.1. Taxonomy (NCBI): domain Eukaryota; kingdom Metazoa; phylum Arthropoda; class Insecta; order Lepidoptera; family Yponomeutidae; genus Yponomeuta; species Yponomeuta sedellus. The sequence goes on from OW203747.1 coordinate 2,474,674, forward strand.
GAACCACACTTGGAGTTTCTACAAGATGCATGGAAAAACATTTTTGAGGGTAGCATTCGTCGTAAAGATAATAACACCACCAATAGCGGTAATGTTTATTAAGCTTAAGAAAAAACTTACTATTAAGATTAAGAAAAAACTCAGACCCGAAGATTTCGGAAAAATCCTACTCCCTACTAATGTTATAAACGCGAAAGTGTGTAAGTATGGATGGATGGATGTTTGTTAATCTCTCACGTAAAAACTACAGAATATATTTTAATGAAACTTTACAATAATATAGCTTATAACATCAGAATAAGGCATAGGCTACAATTTATAAAGATAATGACTGAAATTTTTCAAATGCGCACCAAAAAAATATTTATGTGATAATGTTCATGTCATAATGTTACTTTTTCAAATGCTACTCGAAATACTAATCCTGCGCAGACGAATTCGTGGGCAGCAACTTATACTTACTCCGTATAACCCCTTACCGCACAGTAATTAAAGCATTAAAAAGTTAAAAGTACTTTGCTAAATTCCGCCAATAATCCTACAAGCACAATGCGGTTAGCTAACGCACCGCCCTCCCTCCTACTTTTTCAAATAGAAGCTTGTGTGAGAAAACACGCGACGCGTTTCGCCTCTAACACGAGGCATCCTCAGGCTCCCAAATGCAAGTGACTTGCATTGCATTGCTATTATGGATTTCCGCAATGTAACTCCTGATTCTATATAACAGTAATTAAATTTAAAACAATAAAAAGGAAATAAACTCAAACTAAAACCTCTTTGTAGCATTGAATAAAATAAAAAAAAAAAATCAGAAACCACACAAAATATGTAAGCAAGTAAAGAAAAAAAGCAATATTCTATTCAAAATTGCACGGAAACTTTGACTTATTGAACGTTACCAAATAAATTATTCTTCCTAATGACTCTTTTTAAAGTCTCATTTCTAAAATTAACTGTATGTACATTACTGTGGGCCTCATAAGAAAGCTCAAATTCGCGCGCGCATAGTCTACCCGTGGCCATGGCCACTGCAACGTTTGGTGTCCGCTGTCATGTAATGGCAGTCGTAAAGCCAGCCGCCCTAAGAGGCCTTATGGGCGGCTTGATAACTTCTGACAGTAAGGCCCACTACTGTCTTACAATCTTTCACGAACCCGGACCTGGTTCCCTCGGTGGAGTATGACCTAACCATCCGGCGATGCAGGAAGAGACCCGTGCCTAAGCAGTGGGGACATAAAGGGATATCATACAGCGGCCGTTATAAAAAAAAACAAACCGCATTTTTTTATATGACACACCGTATACGTAACAGTGGACAAAAATTGTCTCACCTGTTAAGGAGAGAAAAATAACTTGTGCGGTGTTTACTAAGCGACGATTTGTAAGTTCAAATGATGAAGCGTAGTTTATTTTCACTAACTCAGTTACTTATTTTCAGTACAAAGTCCGAGGCTACCAGTTGAAATCGCTTACTTCTCAAAAGAAAGATGATTTCGCTCTCAACATGACTTGCAGGAATCCTATTCTTAACAAAGTGATGAGAAAGCTGCATTTGAACATAAACTTTGTAACCTGTGCTGCTAATCCTGTAAGTTCGTCACAATTGTATTGTTAAGCTTGTAGGTCGGCGGCCAGCCGTCGTCATAGGTTACCGATATACGAGTATCATAATAATGTAAATGTTTAAAAAAAATATAGCCTCACAAGACTGTTGAAAATGAGTCGAATTTCCTCCTCTGATTATATTCTTTTTATTGCACTAAAGGACAATTTTAAAAACCTACTTAGAGGCTAAAAATTCCACCCATGCCGGGACTCGAACCCGCGACCTCTGGCTAACCGTCCTAGCGCTGTCCCAACTGAGCTAATGGAACTGAGCAATGAAATTACACTTATGCCGGTACTTGCCTATTGGCTCAGCTGGGAGAGCGCTGGCTCGGTTAGCCAGAGGTCCCGACATGGGTGGAATTTTTTGCCTCTAAATAGGTTTTCAAAATTCTCCTCTGAGACATATACGACACTTGGACAGAGAAGTTGTTAAGTAAAGATAGAAAATGAATCTTTTTTAAAAACCTATTTTAGAGGTTAAAATTTCACCCATGCCGGGATTCGAACCCGCAACCTCTGGCTATCCGTGCTAGGATCTATCTGGCACGGATAGCCAGAGGTTATCGAATCCCGGCATGGGTGAAATTTTAACCTCTAAAATAGGTTTTTAAATTTGTCCTTAGCACGGGTTAGTGCATTAAAAATAAAAATAGTATAAATGAATCTTTACCATGTAACCCGCCGTGACAACTCCATCAAGTATAATTTCGTCGTGGTACGTGGTAGAGGTAGAGGGGTACAAAGCAAACGAAAGAGTGCCAATGCGACGGAGTGACTAAAGCGCTAGTGGCCTAGTCGAACCGAGTGATCAATCACTCGAGATAGGTAAAATAGGCGCGGTGAGCTGCAAGATAGGTGACCGTCCCGTTACTTTGTTCCCGTCCCGTTACTAATGTTGCCACAGCTACAAAACATGTTAAGGTCTACAGTCTATTTATTCTTACTTGACCAATTTAGTAAACAAGATTCTAACCTTAAAATTGAGATTAGATGCCTAAACTAGACATTTTCTCGCAAATTCATGAACTATCATGAACTATGTTTATAAAATTGGCAGCGTGTTGTCTAAAAGAGTGTTCCAAGTTACTCCATTTATGGAAATATGGCAGTTTTGGACTAAAAAGTCACAGTTTGAGGGTAGAATTTTGTCTACTAAATTGGACAAGTAAGAATAAATAGACTATAATTATGCTTTGTTGGGTTGCCAACAAAAAGCACAACCAAACTGCAAAAGTCTCATCACAGTTTTCTTAGCGGCCATATGTTTTTTAATTTATTTAAAAAAAAACTATTAGTGTTGTCAGTCTCAGACACAGGATATCCCTAAAATACTGTATCACATTGATAAATAATACATAAGTGGTGATGCTGTAAAGCATTTTATAAATTATAAAACTGGAACGATTTCAACTTTGTGCTTTATTTAAAATGTGTTTATTAATTTATTTATATTTTAAACAGAAAACTGGATAAAAACAGAATAAGCAGGTAAAAATTGTCAGGTCTAGTCGAAATGTGAAGTTTTGAAAATGATAGATAGAGTATTCTTTACAGAAATTACAGTAACAGAAATTATATAAAAAGTATAGTACAAATGGCGGCCTTATTACTAAAAGCAATTTCTTCCAGGCAACCATAGACGGAGACATGAAAGAAATTAGAGACGGGTAGTCGGTGCAATACAAAAATAGTGAAATTAGGAATTCAACGAAAGGAGAATGCCGATTTCGGAACCATCTCTTCATATTCATAAATACTTACCGTATCTAAATCTGATTATATGTGATTTTAAGTTCATATTAAAGTAGATATTTATCGATATTCAATGTTGTTTGGGAAGCAGGGAATAATTATTTAAATGTGATTTTATTTAGTAATCTGAACTTGAAACAAAAAGCTAACCCGACATGTATTTGCTGCAACAAAACGCGTTTTGGCAATGGCATCAATGACCAACGACAAGAACGTCTTTCAGTCTGTGTTGCCATAGAATATCGATGTAGTAAGATAACGACTCTTAGATTTGCCATTAACTAAAACAAAAAAAAAAAAGATTACGACTCGATCATCCGTGCTCGATTATTTCTTTTGAAGAGAGTTATGGTTTTTTTAGAGTTATGAGATATTTTATCTTCATTTACTGTCATTTTTTTTTTATTTATAAATACCACAAAATCTCCCGTATCATTTAAATACATTCTATTCGATAAAATAAAAGCAGATTTTTTTTTATTTTACGCGATTTTTATTATTTTTTTATATCTGGCAATATACAAAAGATGACATTGCTCTCTTTGACGTTGACGTTTAGTCATGCATGCATAACTTTTAAGTATTATTTTAAGCTCTTGTTTTGTTATTTGTTTGTTTGAAAAGTGTGTGTGTTTCAAAAGGTGCAAAATAAATAATTATCTTATCTTATCTTATTTAACTACTTTGTTTCATGGATTTAAATACTTTTTCCTGTGTTTATTTCAATATTATTATCTCAACCGCCACGTGTTGTGATTGTGTCCGATACGATTTTGCATTCAGTTGAGCACTATGCCACGTATGCCTGAGACCTTGTCTCCTGGTCATTCACAGCTCACAACCTTAGAAGGAAATCAATCACGGTGTGTAACCATTAACAGATGGGTTGTGGAAGCTGTGAATGGCCAGATTAAAAGGGACTTCAGATTATTCCGACAAGAATATTTTAATCGAGCGGGTCCACACCTAAAAAAAGATTTAAAAATTGCATTCGCTATATTAAACGCTTTTGGCACGCGATTTAAGAATCCTAGAAATGCATAAATAATTTTAAATATAACAACAGTTTGTTCATGGACAACCAAGTAGCCGCAATTGTATCCATGGAGCACCTAAATCGCCGCAATATTATATTTACAGATATAGATGCTGCCAATCTATTTATTTTCCATGGCTTACACTCGAACAGTTGGTGTTATTTGCGTGTGGCCCATACCAGATAAGACAAGCTCGATCATATATAGGGGAACATTTTCACTTTCATGTTATTTATAATTTAGAAATTGGTCGTGATCAGCTGGGCTTGAGTAGTTTAGGAGAAGGTAGTTACTTTTTGATAAGAGCGAAATTAAAATCCCGACATTGTGTTCATAGCTGTTGACAGAGAAAGACAAGATCAAACCGCCATCAGTGGTTACTGTTGCAATTGCATAGTGGGACTTCGAACAGTGGGATGTTGCTCGCATGTTATAAGTGTGGTTTGGTATTTAGCATAAGCACGACATGAGGGAACAACTCCTCCTGCTGAGTTTCTTGATCAAGTTTTACTGTCAATAGATGAATAAATCCTAATGTTGATTATTAGAGGAGTTTAATTCTTTTCTCCGTTGATTAATCATGCCTTTTGAAAAAACAGAAAAATAACAAGTATAGGTCGCGACAAACTTCTTGAACACAAACCACAGATAATGATTATGCACAATAGCGTTTTTTGGTACAAATAAATCTACTGCGCATCCTTATTGTTTACGGTTCATGTTTAAAAAGTCTGCCGCGACCTATAGATAATATATATTTCACATATACTTATACTTTTACAATTATTAATTATAACTATTCTATATAAGACTTCTGAAATGGCTTTAACAAATTGACAGTAGACAGAAGCAACAGCATAGTCAGTAATATTAAATGAAGAGCGGTTACGCTATTCCACCTATTATGATGCCATAGTGTAATCTATCAACCACCAGTCAATATTTAGGTGTAAAATATGGACTTGGCCGTCGGAGAGGATTTTTAAAAAACAAGACAAAGTTCAACTCGATGTTGATTTAATTAATTCTCGATTGAATTACATAAATTATACTATTAAATTAAATACTAAGTTATTCTATTGATCACGATGATCATTGATGTCCTCGCGCTACCAGCGGTGGTGCGGCAAAGGCGTCGGGGCTGCTCGCGGAGACCTCACATTGAGTGTTTGCTTGCTCAGCATCTAGATTTGGCAATCCTTCTGATGATTCATATTATATTGGGAATCTGCCTTTGTTATATTGCAACCGGTGCAGGTACGGACTCGTAACATCTCCCCTCCTAGACGAGCAACTATTTTCCAATGTCTAATGAAAATGTTGCGGCTTTTCTGTCGGCCATCGATGGAAACTCTGTTTGAGATGTTGAGTCTGTTTTATCATTAATCTTTAAAGTTCGACGTTTGGTTTGTCGTAAGTAATAGAGGATGGCTGCAGTTCCGCATAGTAATAGGAGTCCGTATACTGGAAGAGTAGTGTGGTAGATACTTGAAGTGTCGATTGACGCAATTTTCGCTGTAACTTCCATTGTGATTTGTTGCTGAATGTCGTGTAGTTTATTCAAATCAATTGTACTCAGGTTGAATGTACTTTTATGAGTCAACTTCTCGGAGTCCGAGCCCAAGTGTGGCAAAGTGATGATTTCGACAGCTTGGCCTTTAATTTTGTCAACCAGGTTGATTAATGTGAATTCAGGTGTCGCAATTTTGCAGGTGCGCGGTATAGTCACAAAGTAACTTCCTTCCAAGTATTGATAACGGTCTGATCCACATGTGAATAAAACTTTGGTTTTAGTTGGAAATGATAGTACATAGTGTCGGCTATCAAGCTCTATCAGAGCCTTCTTTGTCAGAGAGATAGGCGTGGTACTACACGTTTCATCTATCTCCTGTAGGTATATGAGAGTATGCACGCAGTCACGGTGGTTCCGGATTTGATGTCCTATCGTTTGTTCGCAGATATAAGTTGAGTCAACCTTCGGGCATTCTGCCGCTATGTACGCAAATTCCTGTGGATTGATTGCCAAAAAGGGAAAAGGGGGCAGGATCACATGGCCAATACTATTTGGTACTGGGCAAAGTTTATACAATTCATATGTAGCGGGTGTTGCAATAGGGAACTTAAATGCGATAACTATTTTCTTATCTATAAAGTATGATCCTATTTTAATAATATCGTAGTAATACCTAATATCGAGATTAATAATTTGGGAAAGCCCATACAATTTTCTTAATCTACTTAACATGTGCGAAATATCGTGCACAGATAATAAAGAATGGTGCATTGAATTTGTGCGACTAAAAGCTAATATATTTTCTAACTTATCTATTTCGTTAGAAAGATCTAGTACATTTTGATTTAAAACACTGAACAGCTGGGACAACCGAACGTAATTAGATACTCTCTCTTTGCTAGTATCACTAACATTACGTATAAATAAAATGTCTTTACTTAATTTCTGCTGATTCATAGTTAAGTTACCTAGTACCTGATTTTGCTGAGCAGAGTATTCTTTAAATAGGCTAATATGGTTGTTTAAATTAGTCGTTAAGTCTTGTTCATCCTTGTTTAAGATATCTAGCGCACTTTGAAATCTGATCGCGTCCTCATGGTCTAGATTACCTGTCAAAGATTTAATGAGGGTACCTAAAGGGTTAATGAGACCACGCTTCGATCGTTTTGGCTCAAAAGATTCCAGTTGCAAGGTCAATTTATTTAATCTAGAAAATAGATATTCAATATTAAATTTATAGAGAGAGTAGTCTATATTAGATAAGAGGCTAACCGCGTTCGTCAGTTCAGTTTTCAACGAATCAGTTTGCGTATGTATATAGTCAAGGTCTATGTCTCGTAAAAATGTATGAAAATGAGAAGTTATTTTAGTGGGCCAAGCTTAAAGGGCAATATTCCAGGTCCTTTAGTCAAGTCGTCCAGCTGGATGTCAGGTTGGGTCCTTTCGGCTCGGGCCACTGCCGTCGTCAGCACTAATAGTCTGTAACAACGTAGGAACAATCTTTTTAGGCCTTTTACTTCTAGTTTTTGCTACTTGTCCACGTTTTTTCGATGTAAATATGTGAATAGGCATGTTAGTGGTAACTTTATCATGAGTGAATCGTGGAGCGATTTTTTGTCGCGTTGCTAAAGGGTTTTTTATGTAAACCTCCTGTCCTTCATCATACTGTATTTCGTTTTCCCTGTCTTGATTACGACGGTTCATTATAGCTTCGCGATCGGAGAAACATGAGTCATGAATTATTTTATATACCGTTTCCATTCTACTACGGTGGTCTTGTGAGTACTGCTGTAAAAGTCGTTCCGTCAAATCTATATCTATCGGATCCCTAGGGTCAAAATGGCCTGTGAGGAGGTCAAAAGGTCGGCACTTTGTCAAGCTGTAAATTCTGGGCGGTTCATTCATTTCGATGTTTTAATTTTAATATTCGCAAATGCTCTAACAGGGTGTTATGGAAACGCTCTATCATCCCGTTTTCATTGGGTGAGTGAGCAGCTGTAGTGTGATGTTGAATTTTGTGTAATCTGAGAAATTCAGCTACAACTTGATTAGTGAATTCGGTACCTTGATCAGTTATTAAAGTCATCGGGAAACCATGGTGTGTACTAAAATTAAGGAGAGCTTTTACAATACTCGGTGCGGTACAGTCCGCCATACGATACGCCTGTGCGTATTTCGAAAAAGCATCGATTAGAGTCAGATATTTTTCTTGCTCTATTGTCAAGACGTCTGCATGGACAATTTCAAATGGTTTTGTGGGTGGGGGCACAATCTGAAAATGTGGGTGTATAGGGTTACGATCGTACTTTGCTCGGCCACAAATAGAACATTCATTTATGAATTTTGTTATGCTATCTTTCATTTTAGGCCAAAAATATCGTTGAGATAGGGCGAGACAAGTTTCATTTATGCCTCGATGGTTCGTTTTGCCCTCATGGTATTTCCTTATCAAGTCCTGTTGGGTTAGGTACTCGGGAATATTCTGTATTTCGCTTTTTACTAGAACAAGGTTGACAGAGTTATTTTTTATCGTCCTTTGCAGAATAGGTACGATAGAGTACATTTTTTCTAAAGGGTGTACCAAAATAGCTGTACGAATTTTGGGGTCAATATGGTTTTTGACGATTGATACTAGGTCTTGCTCTAGGTTTTCGTCTGAAATATTAACTGTGATCCTTTGATATAAATCAAATGGTTTCGAAATTTTAGGTTTTTTATTTGTCGGGTTGGGCAAGATGTTAATAAGAATTTGTCGTCGGAATTTGTTCATAGGTTCGTCCAAAATTGGTATATTCAAAATAGGGTTTTCTGAACTGGAATGTGCGGTATCAGTGGAAGAATTACTTATGAATGGTCTGTCGTCAGGTGCGGTAATTGTGGACGAAGAATGTGAGCGTGCGTCCGTTTCAGTCGATGAGAGTGTTATTACGGAACCTTTTTCTGACACTGTGATTGTCGATGAATTTGAGGGTCTACCAGACATGTTGACTGCCATGGAAGCAACCTCATCGTTATGAATTTCGACTCGTGAGAGAGCGTCAGCGTTAGTGTTACATTTTCCCTTCTTATAGATAACAGTATAGTCGTACACTGAAAGGGATAGTCTCCATCTCGTAAGGCGAGAACTAGGTTCCTTTACATTCATTAGCCACTGCAATGGCTTGTGGTCCGTTACTATTTTGAATTTACGACCAAATAAGTAGGGTCTGAAGTATTTTGTGGCCCAAACTATTGCAAGGAGTTCCTTCTCAATAGTTGAATAGTTCATTTCACTGGTATTTAAAGTTCGAGAAGCATACGCTATCGGTCTGTCTGAACCAATATTTCCCTGGGACAGAACTGCTCCTAGCGCGACATTCGAAGCATCGCATGTGAGGATAAACTCTTTGGAAAAATCAGGATATTGCAGAATTGGGTCATTAGTCAACAGGGTTTTACAATGCTCGAAGCATTTGACGTACTCTGGGGTTAAGTCAATTTTCGCGCCTTTTTTTAAGCATTTCGTAAGAGGTTTCGTCAAGTGAGCGAAGTCGGGAATAAATCGTCTGTAGTGACCTAACAGTCCTAAGAAACCTTTAATGGCCTTGGCTGTTTTGGGGATGGGGTACTTTAAAATTTCTGTAATTTTGTCAGGGTTGGGTTTGATTCCGTCTGGCGTAATAATGTGTCCTAAATACGGGGTTTCGCGCTTTAAAAACTCAGACTTGTCCATTTGGACTTTGAAGTTTGAGTCGCGAAGTCGCTGAAAAATTTTTTGCAGGTTCACCATGTGCTCCTGTAAAGATGTCGAAAAAACTAGGATGTCATCAAGATAGACAATGCAAATAACGTTCTGTAGGCCTCTAAGCACGTTATCCATAACCCTTTGAAAGGTTGACGGAGAATTTTTGAGGCCCATGGGCATTCGCAAAAATTCAAAATGGCCTATACCATCTGAAACGCTAAATCCTGTTTTGTGAATATCGTCTGGGTCCATTTCGATCTGATAAAAGCCGCTAGCCAAGTCCAATGTCGTAAAATATTGGCACTTGCCTAGTTTGTCGAGAATGTCCGTTATATTGGGGATAGGGTATCTATCGTCAATTGTTTTCTCGTTAAGGTTTCGGAAGTCAACTACCAATCTCCATTTAACTTTTCCGGATGCGTCCGCTTTTTTTTTGGAACAATCCACATTGGGGCACTCCAAGCGGAAGAAGATGGTTGAATGATACCTTGTTCAAGCATTTTTTGAATCTGCGTTTTTACTTCGTTCCTATGGACAAAAGGGTATCTGTATGTCTTGGAGTGTACGGGATTTTCATCCGTAGTTTTATTTTGTGCTTTATCTGGTTGGTAAAAGTCAGCACTTCGTCTTCTAAATAGAAAACGTCGGCATACTGTTTGCAGAGCGCAATTAAATTAGCCTTCTCTTCTTCATTTAAATGATCTAAGCGTAACCGCGATAAGACGTCTCGTGTTCGGTCTGTAGTCTCGTCCGTCGGTAAAGTCCGTTCGCTAAATACATGTGCGCTTAAAGGTTCCGAAAGGGAAAAAATCGCGCTCGTCGGATTGGTTACTTCGACAAACGCTTTGCCATTTGTGGCTGTGGATAGACAGTCCGAGATGTTACAGTCACAAACTGTGATTTGGTCTATGGAAATTTCTCCTTCTGGGACAGTTGTAGGCACTCTTATTAGTTGAGTGGAGTGTGCCGGTATGACTGCCTCAAATAAGTTTGTATTGTTCCGTGATTCATGCATGTGAATTGAGTTCGAAGCAAATTGCGTTATGAATGCTCGGGACGTAAGGTCGATTTTTGACTGCCACTGTTCAATTAAGTCACATCCGATAAGACCGTCAAAAAATTCGTGGAAGCGATAGACGAACATTTTGATCGGAGTTTCGTCATTAAGTTCTTCAAAACATGGAATAGTGATAGAAAAATCGTTTTTAGTGGTTGCATGGATTTTAGTCACAATAAATGGGTCATAGTCCAGTGGAAAGTTTTGATAAAAAGCTTCTACAGCTTCAGGGCTTATAAATGATTGGTTAGCGCCTGTATCAATCAAAAGTTTCAGGGTTGGGTTAGCTATCTGTATGTAAGGTAGCTGTCTTTTGTGTTGCACATATAGTTGGAGGGAGTACTTTCCGCGTTTGGTGTTTCGGCTGCGTACTCGTCATAAGAGCATTGATAGTCAAAGCCCGATTCAGTTGGGTACTCGTATTCATACTCGCAGGGCACTTCCGAGTATGTCTCGTTCACGCTGTCTCTGTGGGGCTAAAGTTCTAGCTACAGGGTGACTCACGCCACTCATGGGCTGGGGGAAACTTTGTTGAGATGGATATTGCCGGGGTGGTATTTTGAAACCGGTCGACAAGTTAGATCGAGGTAATGCCTTCATCACTTGTTGCGTCCTCGAAGGACCTTGCGCTTGAACATGTGATGCATAATTGTTCATTGCGGGATTAAAGGCTCTTGCATAATTCGCTGGGAATTGTGGAGGTGGTGGGCCCTGATTAGGTTGGTTGGGCATTCTGAAATTAGCTGGTGAGGGTGGGCTAAATTGAGATGGTTTTTGTAAAGGCTGACTGAACTGTGCAGGCTGAAAACTTTTATTAGCTTGCGCCACTCATGGGCTGGGGGAAACTTTGTTGAGATGGATATTGCCGGGGTGGTATTTTGAAACCGGTCGACAAGTTAGATCGAGGTAATGCCTTCATCACTTGTTGCGTCCTCGAAGGACCTTGCGCTTGAACATGTGATGCATAATTGTTCATTGCGGGATTAAAGGCTCTTGCATAATTCGCTGGGAATTGTGGAGGTGGTGGGCCCTGATTAGGTTGGTTGGGCATTCTGAAATTAGCTGGTGAGGGTGGGCTAAATTGAGATGGTTTTTGTAAAGGCTGACTGAACTGTGCAGGCTGAAAACTTTTATTAGCTTGCGTCTGGCTCCTACTTTGAAGGTACATTACGTTCAGTTCTTCCTGTGCAAATTCTAACGCCTGTTCTAAAGAGGACGGCTTTATGCATCTAATGCGTGATCCTAGTGGTTCACGTAGGCCGCGAGTGTAAGTTTGCAAAGCCAATTTCTTATAAAGCGCCCGTTTAGCTTCCACAGTAGTTGAAATAGTTTCGTGGAGCTCAACGTACGTCATAATCACACTTAACAAGTTCTGTACTTTTTCATAAAATACGTGGGGTGTGTCCTGGCCTTGGGTGATCAAGGACAGATCGGTGTATAGCGCCGATTCGTCACGATGGTCGGAGAACGTGTTAATTAATGCGTTTCTTATTCCGTTCCAATCATTTGGAATTCCATTGGTCGCAAGCGTTCGGGCGGCAGGCCCGGTTATTTTATTTAATATCCCGTTAAGCAAAGAGGAATTATTCAACTCGTGCCCGGGTGTTAAGCATATGTAATTGACGATAAGTTGGTCACAAATGTTCAGGAATCGAACCAGAACATTACTATTCCCATCAAATTCAGGTACAAGTCTCAAAGCTTTATAGATTTTATCGGTGTTGTCTACAAATGGCACTGCCCCATTCTCTGCTTGGTTTGGCTGCGTCATTGTTAAGCCTTTTTCAATTTCAGAAATAGGTTCTAAGAGATCTATGTTACGTCGGGAATCCCTTAACACTTTACGAATTTCTCGTCTATCATAGGGTGATATACCCTTTGCTTTCCTTGGGAATAAAATTTTGACAATTATCTAATCAAATCAAAGCAATAAAATATATTTTTTATATAATTTAAATTACAGACATAAGGAGAAAAAAAAATTCTCCAATTCCACCATACGATATGGCGTTAAAGCTACTTAATTAATCTTATCTGAGGGAAAAAGGACTGGCAACCAAGAGGAAATGCGTACTTCAATGTAATTGATGATGAGTACTCGTTGAGACGAAGAACTATCAATCTATGACTCACATAGGCAGCATCTCTGGATCACCGTTGATCACCGAAGTTTGGGTGACGTCCTGGGTCCTTCCAACAGCCTGGGTCCTCGTAGATTCTGGATAGCGAACTCGTCGGCAAAACGACTATCAGGATGCGAGTTTTCACGGCGATTCGCGATTCACACACTGACTTCACTATCCTACTGGCTGCGCCAAATATGGACTTGGCCGTCGGAGAGGATTTTTAAAAAACAAGACAAAGTTCAACTCGATGTTGATTTAATTCTCAATTGAATTACATAAATTATACTATTAAATTAAATACTAAGTTATTCTATTGATCACGATGATCAGGGATGTCCTCGCGCTACCAGCGGTGGTGCGGCAAAGGCGTCGGGGCTGCTCGCGGAGACCTCACAATGACTGTTTGCTTGCTCAGCATCTAAATTTGGCAATCCTTCTGATGATTCATATTATATTGGGAATCTGCCTTTGTTATATTGCAACCGGTGCAGGTACGGATCGTAACATGTATCTGTAGCTACCAAGTACCTACTGCACCAGACGTCAGCAGTTCGCGATGTCGATTCGCGACTGGAGGAGGCTCACGCGGCGCACGAGCTTATATTTATGTGCCCCCTGCACACTGCGTCCCGCAAGATTTCCCCCGCGCGCGCCCGCGGACTATTCTCTTCTGTGATTGGCTTATTTTTCTGTTCTTCCTATTGGTGTATATTATTTTAAATGTATTTGATTGGCGATCTAGTTTTTAAGTTCGTATAAATATCGCTTGTAAATAAATTTCAACACACATTTCTATTCTGTCTTCCATGCAACGCACAACTGGTCTTTTCATTCCTAACAGCACTGCTGAAGAACATCCCAACCCCCTGATCCGCGAAGCAGCGGCTTACTCTCCGCCCACGACGGACCCACGTTACCTGGTGCGCAGGCCCAGGAACGTACTCGTTGACCCGCCCGACAAATTGTCGTCTGACCTGAACCACCTCTTAGAGGCTTTGTCCCAGTCAGACGCGCCCCCCTCCTCTGCCAGTGTCCCCCCTAGGGGGGGCACTGCTCTTTCATAGCAGTTTTGTAATATAAACTCTTCTAAGCGGACGCTCAGCTAGGGAACTCCGCTGTGCGCCCTCCTCGGCCTCGAGGGGGGTCGCTCCCGATATGGGTTTAGGGGTCTTTAGGACCAAAACCAGTCCCAAGGTGGTGTTTAGTGGGTAGGCGCACTTCTTGTGAGTCCCACATTGCCAGCACGGCCGGGTCCGTGCTGTTATGCATGAGCATTCACCACCTCCCTCCCCCGTGTCCTCCGGAGGGTGCCCTTTATAGGGTTAAAAAAAAAAAAAAAATTTCAACACACATTTCTATTCTGTCTTCCATGCAACGCACAACTGGTCTTTTCATTCCTAACCGGACTCGAACCTCAATCTACCGTAGTCGATAACATCAAACTGGTGACCCTGCTCCGTACAAGATGCAGAATCAAGATCCCGCGAGCAACACGCAACAACGTTCAACACAACCGTCTGGTCCATCATCCTCACCAGCATCAAGCACAGCTCAAGAAGTCCAAGGCATTGGCTACGCAAACTTTATCCCTGCATTCTGGCGCGACAACGTTCGACTATGGTTCCACAGGTTCGAGTTTGCCACTGCTGGACTGAAGAAAAGCCGCCACCAACTGGCTCAGCTTCTCATCGCGCAGCTACACTGGCAAGACGTGGAACAAATCGGCGATCTCCTTACGAACCCATCAGAAGACCCATACAAGACTATGAAGGATCGGCTTATCTCCGTATATGAAGACAGCGAAGACCGGCAACTACAAAAACTGCTATAAGAAATCGAGCTCGGAGGTCAACGACCCAGTCAGCTACCACGGCGCATGCGCGGCCTAGCCCAAAACAAAGTCCCTGACTCCACACTGCGAATGATGTGGATGAATCATCTACCACCGCATGTCCGATCAGTTCTTCTCGTCAGCGACAGCATCAGTAAGACGACCGCTCTCGACGATCTCGCTCTCCTCGCTGACAAGATGATGGAACAACACACAGAAGTTGCTGCTCTCTCCACTACCACCAAGCCAACTACGCCATCGCTTCAGCTACCGCCACCGCCCGATACGACGCAGTACCTTATCGAAGAAATAAGAAAACTCTCACTTGAAGTCGCCGAGTTAAAATCATCGCATTATCAACGCGCACGCTCCCCATACAGACGCGACAACCGCCGTCCCCGCCGATTTCCAAGAAATGGCACGCCGTCTTGCTCTCGCAACCGATCTCCGTCTCTTTTGCCGTATTGCTACTATCACCGCAAGTTTGGTGCCGACGCGCGACGCTGCACTACTCCCTGCGATTATAATGCCAAGACGTCGGAAAACTAGAACTTACGCTGGCTGCGGCGGACACCGACGTACAAGAAAAATCCCACCGCCTATTCGTCACTGACAAGAACAGCAAGTTAACATTCTTGGTAGACACGGGAGCTAACATATCCGTTATACCCCGAATGAAAGGAACAACGGCCAAGCCACTGCCATTTCAACTGTTCGCCGCCAATAACACCGTCATACCAACCTACGGTGAGAAAACTCTCCGTCTCGACTTCAACCTGCGAAGACCATATACATGGAAGTTCATCGTTGCCGCCGTGATAAACCTATCCTTGGAGCTGACTTTCTCAACTATCACAACCTCATCGTAGATTTAAAGAACCGACGACTAGTCGACAGCGTGACAAACCTCGCAATCCGTGCACCCTCACGCGCTACATCTACGCCGACCATCAGAAGCATCGACCTCAGGGATTCATTCCACGACATACTGGCTGAATTCCCCGGTATAACTCGCTTATCTTCAATGAAACTCAGTCCCAAGCACAATGTTGAACATTACATCGAAACCTCCGGTCAACCGATCTACGCACGCGCACGACCCCTCCCGCCCCACCGCACCGCAGTCGTGAAGAAAGAGTTTGAGAACATGATTGAACAAGGTCTCTGCCGGCCCAGCAAGAGCCCGTGGGCCAGCCCACTTCATGTTGTGCCCAAGAAAAATGGAGACTTGCGAGTCTGTGGCGATTACCGAAAACTCAACTCAGTAACTAAGCCCGACCGCTATCCAATACCACGGTTACGAGATTTTACTCATCAACTCAGCGGGAAGAAGTTATTCTCAACACTCGATCTCAACAGAGCTTACCAGCAAATACAAGTCGCAGAAAGCGATATCGAGAAAACGGCCATAATCACCCCATTTGGTCTCTACGAGTTCCCACGAATGTGCCCCGGATTGAGAAACGCTGGACAAACCTTTCAACGCTTTATCCATGAAGCACTGAGAGGCCTAGACTACGCATTCCCGTTCGTCGACGACGTCCTACTCGCCTCAGAAAACGAAGAACAACATCGTGCTCACCTACGCACCGTTCTACATCGATTCGAAGAATACGGAATAACAATCAATCCTTCAAAATGCGTTTTTGGCCAGCCAGAGGTCAAGTTTCTCGGCTACACAGTTAACGGGAATGGAATCCGGCCGCCTGAAGAGAAAATCACTGCTATTCTACAGTTCCCGAAGCCCTCGACAGTCGAAGGAATACGACGCTTTCTTGGCATGATAAACTACTACCGAGAAAACATACCTAACGCCGCATCTCTGCAAGCACCTCTCAACAAATACCTACATGGCGCCAAGAAGCGAGATAAGACTGCTATACAATGGAATGAAGAAGCATCGCAAGCGTTCGACCAATGCAAAGTACCTAGGTGTCATTTTAGATAGGAACCTGACTTTCGTCCCACACATCCGGAAGGTGACCCGGACAGCCCGATTTTACCTAGGCCGCCTATCATCCATGATAGGCCGGCATAGTAGGATGTCAGCTAGGAACAAGCGAACGCTCTATAAGGTTTGCATTCGTCCCGTGATGACTTACGCGGCACCCGTCTTCGCTCACGCGTCCCCCTCAGCCCTGTACGGACTGCAGAGGGTACAGAACATTTTTATTCGTAGGGCACTGAACGCTCACTGGTGCGTCAGGAACGCAGACCTACATCGGGACATGGAAATTCCAACCATGCAGCAATTTATTAGGTCCCTCTCAGAGACGTTCTTCAGCACTGCTGAAGAACATCCCAATCCCCTGATCCGCGAAGCAGCGGCTTACTCTCCGCCCACGACGGACCCACGTTACCTGGTGCGCAGGCCCAGGAACGTACTCGTTGACCCGCCCGATAAATTGTCGTCTGACCTGAACCACCTCTTAGAGGCTCGGTCCCAGTCAGACGCGGCCCCCTCCTCTGCCAGTGCCCCCCTTAGGGGGGGCACTGCTCTTTCATAGCAGTTTTGTAATATAAACTCTTCTAAGCGGACGCTCCGCTAGGGAGCTCCGCTGTGCGCCCTCCTCGGCCTCGAGGGGGGTCGCTCCCGATGTGGGTTTAGGGGTCTTTAGGACCAAAACCAGTCCCAAGGTGGTGTTTAGTGGGTAGGCGCACTTCTTGTGAGTCCCACATTGGCAGCACGGCCGGGTCCGTGCTGTTATGCATGAGCATTCACCACCTCCCTCCCCCGTGTCCTCTGGAGGGTGCCCTTTATAGGGTTAAAAAAAAAAGCAGCTCTACTTGCTCACCCACATCACTCCGTCCCGCTCGCACTTATGTGCGACGCTTCTAACACCTGTGCTGGCGCTGTACTGCAACAATACGTGAACTACGCATGGCAACCACTGGGCTACTTCTCCAAGAAATTCTCAGAAGCGCAAGTCAAGTATAGCACCTATGACAGAGAACTACTTGCGATATTCATGGCTGTGAAACACTTTCGCAAAACCTTCGAAGGCCGACCACTCATTATCTTCACCGACCATAAGCCACTGACTTACGCATTTACGAAGCTAGGCAGCAACAGCGAAACTCCAAGAAGAACCCGGCAAATCATCTATATCAGCGAATTTTCAACAGACATTCGCCATATCAGTGGCGCTGATAACGTCGTGGCCGACGCTCTATCACGCATTGACGCGATCGCCACGCCCTCTCCCATCGACTACGAGCAACTCGCCGAAGCGCAGGAGAGAGACAGCGATATCCCTAAGCTCATGCAACAAGAAAACTTGAAATTGAAGAAACTGCACTTGCCTCAAGCACGAAACAAGAAAATCCTCTGCGAATGCTCAACACCGAATATACGACCGTATATGCCTACTGACTTCCGTTACGCTGCTTACAAAGTCGTACACGATCTCAGTCACCCTGGAGTTCGAGCCACACGCATGCTTCTACAAGAAAGATTCTTCTGGCCATCGATGCAAGCAGACATTGGGAAATGGGCAAACATATGTATCCCATGCCAACGAGCGAAGATCCAGCGACATACTACAAGTGCAATATCGTCGTTCCCGCCGACAGCTGACCGCTTCACGCACACTCACATTGACATAGTTGGTCCACTCCCCCCCCTCTCCGCACGGACACCGCTACCTCGTCACTATGGTAGATCGCACGACGAGATGGCCCGAGGCAATTCCAGTCGAAGAAATCACTGCCGAGATCATAGCTAGATGTGTCTACGAGAATTGGATATCTCGCTATGGTTGTCCTGCGCAAATCACAACCGACCAAGGGAGGCAATTCGAAAGCCGTCTATTCATTGCTCTAACGAAACTAACAGGCGCTAAGAAGATTCGTACGACAGCCTACCACCCGCAAAGCAATGGATTGGTCGAGAGATGGCATCGCTCTATGAAAAACGCACTGAAAGCACGTCTAAAAACTTCATCGCAGTGGATCGAAGAGTTACCTACCATCTTACTGGGACTTCGTGCCGCTGCCCGTACCGACACTGGCGTGAGCGCCGCCCAACTTACCTACGGACGCAGCCTACGACTGCCCGGAGATTTTTTTGTGCCATCAACCGCCGACGACACAATGGACTACAACTACGTTGAACGATTACGCAACACCATACAAGAACTCAAGCCTGTACCAGCTCACCCGCACTCTAACTCACGAGCAACCTTTGTGCACCCAGACTTACGAACTTGCGAACAAGTTTTCGTACGTGTTGATGCTGTTAAGAAGCCACTGCACCCACCATACGATGGACCATTCCGTGTGGTGAAGAGGAACGAAAAGACTTTCATCGTACAATAGCCCGGACGACAGTCCCCTGACGGTCAGTCCCCGGACGCAGTGTGCCCCCTGCACCCTGCACACTGCGTCCCGCAAGATTTCCCCCGCGCGCGCCCGCGGACTATTCTCTTCTGTGATTGGCTTATTTTTCTGTTCTTCCTATTGGTGTATATTATTTTAAATGTATTTGATTGGCGATCTAGTTTTTAAGTTCGTATAAATATCGCTTGTAAATAAATTTCAACACACATTTCTATTCTGTCTTCCATGCAACGCACAACTGGTCTTTTCATTCCTAACCGGACTCGAACCTCAATCTACCGTAGTCGATAACGTCAAATATCTAACAACTACATTTTGTCGACAATAGCACAGGCGTAACAGGTAAAATACAAATAACTATTTACAGCTTTCATCAGTTACTACGATAATGTTACTACTTTCAGTCAATTACTGTAACCTTCACTCTCAGTGTCTATTGTACCTATCAAGATTAGTTACAAAAAAAAACAGGTACCCGAAACTATTTAAATAGCTATGTATTAGATCCACAGATGTAAATACATCCGTGATTAGATCTTTAAAAACCATCAAACAATAGATAATCTGTGTTTATCTAGCACCGTCTGCTATCACCATGCTTACGTTGGGCTATTTTGAGGTTATACTATTTTTATTTTTAATGCACTAACCCGTGCTATTTTGAGGTTAAAATGTCAAAATCAACTTTTTATCCCCAGCTTTAAATAACATCTCACCATTACATAATTTACTAGGCTATTTAAAAGCACTAAAATCCTAATATTACTTTTTTGATACGCTTAATATTTATGTGGTTCTGAAAACACATGGATTTCTGGCATTGTCCTTTATATAAACTTACTTAAACCACATACATAAATAATTAAATAAACACATAAATAAATAATTTTCATTGAAAATGATAGACAGAATTAAAAATATATAAAAAAGTGGTGTAGAGAGGTTTGCACCGTTACAAGGTCAATTTCACCTGCGTCTCATACTCAGCCTTATCGTCTTACGATAGTAGACTTATTACTCGTCTCATCTGTCTACACTACTACACATCATAAGTACCTTCGGGAATCTACGTTCGCGCAGACTAGGAAGAAGTGTAACGAAAGTACCCGAAGCGATAAGTACATTCAACATGATCTTTAACCGATACGGTTAAGGTGCAGAATTGATTGACACCTATTGACATCAACCAAGTCTAGCAGTTGACTGAAACTGATAGTCACCTGCATCGATGACGTTGAATTAACCAATAGCAACAAAGGCGCGCGGCCTGCCATAAAATGAAACTATCTGATTGGTCGATCAACTTGCCGCACATCCAAAATTTGGTCATCTGCGCAGGTACATCCGCGAGACTTATTTCTTGTGTAGCATTGTACCTGCCTGATGAGATCGGGTCATTACCAATGTTATTTTTTAGTTGATGGAAAAATAATCGTGCTATTAATAGTAGGTGAGAATTTTGTAGTTGTTCTTAACGTGAATTTAATAATCCTTAATAATATTGTTTACTTCTTATCTGCCTGCAACTCATAGCATATTAATAGATTTGGCAACATTGGACATGTTTTTTGCGAGGTTTTTTTTGTTTAATATATTATTTTCAAACTGGACTTACACATTGTGTTTTGCTGGGGTAAGTGCATAATTATTTTTATGTTATTGTAAAGCCGCGTTTTCACAGTTGGTCCGAGTGCGCCATCCGAGTACACTAATGCTTCTGATTTGCTACTTTGGTGTTGTCACGAAAAACCGTCCAATCAGGAGCATTAGTTTACTCGGATGGCGTACTCAGTCCGAGCGTACTAAAACCGTGAAAACCTGGCCTAAGTCTAGTCCTATTGTGGTAAAACTATTGTAAACGAGACTGCTACCACAATCAAAGCAGGCAATTATTGTAATTGGTTTGGTGGGCTTAATATAACAAATATAACTTGTTCTGTTTGGTTACGCATACACCAATTTAGTTTTGGCGATTCAGATTTAAGATTTAATCTAGCTGTACGGGGATACACTAAGTACTGATAAATGATACGAACTGACTATGAAGACTTATAACTGATATATTTTCAATATTAACTAGAACTAAGATGAAGGGTGAGATAAACTGATAGTGTACTCTACGATAGTGAGGACGCGACGCATGCCGTCTGAACGGACCGGCTGTATGACGTGAACTAACTTAGGTGGCTGCCGATCACACGCTAAGTGACAATAAAGGTCCGCGCCCTGGCAGAATCGCTGACAAGCAATTCGCGTATACTATGAAACTGTTCGGGTTGGCCCGTACACTAGCAATTCATATTTCCTGGCCTAGTCGAACCGAGTGATTGGAATCAATCATTTGAGTTAATCAAAAACAAGCGCGGTCAGGTGGAGGATGGGTGACCGTCCCGTGACTACCGCTGGTGGAACTTTTTCTGAGCGTTTCCGTGCTTCGCATGGCTCGCTAACCTGGTGCCGGCTGTCAAGTAATGGCAGTTGTTAAGCCACGTGAGAGGCGTTATGGGCCCCTTGATAACTTCTGACAGTACGGCCCGCCACTGTCGTACAATCCTTCACTAACCCGGACTTGGCCTCCTTGGTGGAGTACGGCCTAACCTTCCTGCAATGCAGGAAGAGACTCGTGCCCCAACAGTGAGGACATACAAGGTTTGATATCGAATTCATATTTCAGATCCATAAGATAGTTCAATATGGCAACTGCAACCTGACAAAAGTGAAATACGATACTGAAAATTTGTTGGACCACACCTGGAGCTACTACAAGTTGCATGGAAAAACATTTCTTAGGATGGCTCTTACGGTGAAAAAAATAACACGATCCGTAGAGGTAATGTTTATTGGGCTTACGACAATAGAAACATAACACTTATTATTAATTTAACAGCATTTACAATTCATGCGAAGTGTCAAGCACAGGATTCCCTTACAAGAGGCAGGAGTATATAAGCTTGACTGTGAATGTGGTTCCTCGTACATTGGTCAAACCAAGCGTACCATAGCTGAACGGGTGAAGGAACATATCGCGGACGTGAAACATAAGCGCTCTGGTAGATCTGCAGTCAGCGAACATACACTTAGCGGTACCAACCACTTTATACATTTCAATAAAGTTAAAGTTCTAGCCCGAGAAGACCGTTTCTTCCCTAGAATAATACGCGAGGCAATAGAGATCCGCCGGCATCCCAATTTCAATAGAGATCGTGGTTGGAACATACCGGCAGCATGGGAACCAGTGCTTAAGTGCATGAGACCCCTTGCTTGAAGTGTGACTGTAGAGTTAATTTAAATTTCAATTAATAATCAATATTTTTAAGTTCATGTAAAATTATTAGTTTATATATTTAATTTTAACTTGAATTACTAATAATAATTGTTAACTTTATATAAAATAAATTTTGGAACGTAATTTCATTATTAACTTTGTAATTTCTGCCGAGGGTATTAAACTAACAGTTAATGCTTTAAAGAAGACGCCTGTCACCTGTCATCCAAGACCACGGCATCTGAAAATATGCCAAAACGTCGGAAAATTGTAAAAATCTAATAAACGAGGAGAAACCGGATAAAAACAGTTTTAAGTATTTACATATTTATATTATCATAAAAACAAAACTAAACCTAAAACCTATGTTCTAATTTAAATGAAATATTTGGGCCAGATCGCTGTCGGGCGTCAGAGTACCAAGAAGGCTGGCAGCATTGCCTCGCTGTATGGCTAGGCTTAACCTCTGGCCAAAGTAAGCACCAGCCCTCGGGTCTCCTGAAGCGTCGACCAGGCGCAACGAGATCTTCTTAAAGAGGAGTAGCGCCTCCGGACCCCATGGCCCCGTCCTATGGCTGCATACTTGTGCCTCTTATTAGACTGTGGGTTGGACGCCGCCGCCCCCGCAAGGCAGGCGGTCGCATGGATATGGGACTGTGCAAGCGTATCAACACAAGTTGCGTCCCACACCAGCGACCGCCCATGGAATGAGAGTCATTATGACAATACAAATTATCTTTTAGGTCGGCTAGGCTTTGGAACGCACTGCCACAGAGCATATGCCCTAGTCGCACTATGAGTATCTTCAAAAGGAAACGAAAAAACTGAATTGTGAAACAACTTTATTGCTGTGCATGCAACGACTTGAACGCTGATGAAGCGAAGGTGATCTGTCAGGATCGTGGCAAGTGGCATTTCCTAGTCTCTGCCTGTATGCTCACGCCTGTGCGTGAGGTTATGTTTGTATGTATGAAAATAAGTAAGACTAACAAAATGTTAAGAAAATAACAAAACGCTTTTTTTTATGGAACACCGTACACCTAACAAACTCAGGACAAACATTTTATTAACAAAAATTGTCTCACAATTAAGGAGGGAAAAATAACTTGTGCGGTGTTTGCTAAGCGACGATTTCTAAGTTCAAATGACGCAGTTTATTTTTACTAACACCGCCGAAAATTGTACTTTGTATCTTTACATGTTGTATAATATGTTCTCTGGTGTATAATAAAGAATATTCTTATGTTATCTTTTTTTATTTTCAGTACAAAGTCCGAGGCTACCAGTTGCTGTCGCTTACTTCTCAAAAGAAAGAAGATTTCGCTCTCAACATGACTTGCAAGAACCCTATTCTTAAAAATGTGATGAGGAAGGTGCATTTCAATGTAGACTTTGTAACCTGTACTCTTAATCCTGTAAGTTCGTCTGATCTACTGGTTGGCTGGAAGAGATCACTTTTAGTAATAAGGCCGCCACTTGTAATGTACTTTTTAAAAACCTATTTAGAAGCAAAAAATTCCACCCATGCCAGGACTCGAACCCACGACCACTGGCTAACCGTGCTAGCGCTCTCCCAACTGAGGTAATGGGCGACTTACCGACATCAGTGAAACTGCGAACTTCTTTACAGAGTATTGTAAAGAAGTTACTGTACAGAGAGTAATGTACTGTTATTTTTTAATAATTCTCTTATGTAATTCCTGGTGTACATGCCTGTCTGTACATCCTGGTGTACAAGTCTGCCTGCCTGCCTGCCTGCGTCCGTCCGTCCGTCCGTCCGTCGGTTTGTCTGTCTGTCTGTGATACTTGTTTTTATTTTTCAGGGCACTCTTCAAGTAGAAAAAGCAGATTTGAGAGAGTTTTCGCGCTTCTACAGATACACTCCGAAAAATTATCCTTTGTGAGTCTTACGTATTCTTGAAGCTCACTCTTACATTTCACCATCGTCATCCTTACTAAGAGTACTCTCATTTTCTATTCCGATCTATTCTTTTCTATTTTACCTTTAAGTTAAGAGGTATTAGTATACCTCACAGACAATAGTTTGTCTGTGAGGCATATTATACGAACTCACAAATTAGTACAGTTTTTTCACAGCCTGTCAATGACCAAATTAAGAGAAAGACATTCATTTTTCTCTTAATTTGGTCAAAATAACTTCACTGAAGCGCTCGTGGCCTAGTCGAACCGAGTGATTGGAATCAATCACTTGAGTTAAGCAACAACAGGCGCTGTCGGGTGCAGGAGTGACTACCGCCTGTGGCATTTTTTCTGAGCGACGGGATGATTGAGTTATAAGATCGTGACATTTTTATTAAGAACATCATAGACTCAAAGGAAGACCACCGAAAAGTTCAATATCAACCCTTTGTATGTCCCCGCTGCTGGGGCACGGGTCTCTTCCTGCATCGCAGGAAGGTTAGGTTAGGTTAGCTTAAGCGGCAAGCTGAAGACAGGGCGCCATGGCGCTCATTAGGGGAGGTCTATGTCCAGCAGTGGACTACATAATATAGCAAGAAGAAGAAGAAGGAAGGTTAGGCCATAGTCCACCACGGGGGCCAAGTCCGGCAAGGTAGAGGATTGTAAAGCTGAGTACTGACCAAAGTTACGAAGTATAATGTTACACAGCGCTGCGAGCGTTCATGCTGTCAGTACTGACTTAGTGTGACGGGGAAACCAGCTAGTGTACAGCAGTTTGAGTGCTCCACTCGGTCGTTGGCGAATGTGACATTACATTTGCAACGTTCGTCAATACCCAGCTTAAGACAGTTGCTGGCCTTACTGTCAGAAATTAATAAGGCCTCTGACATGGCTTAATGACTGCCATTACATGACAGCCGGTACCAACGGCTTAACGTACCTTGCGAGCACGGAAGCGCTCGGAAAACGCCACTAGCGGTAGTCACCCATCCAACACCTGACCGTGTCTGTTTTCGCTTAACCCGCTTAATTGATTCCAATCGCTCGGTTCCAATAGGCCGCGAGCGTTTCCGGTTTTAACACTCCAGAAATTCGATTGGTTACTAGACTATCAAATGAGTCAATGAAACTACTATTATGGCAATACTAATATAATCCCATGGAACTATATGCGTTTCAGATATTCACCTCCCCCCCCCCCCCCCCGAATGAGTGAATTCGCCCCATCTCAGGCCACCTCGAGCAATGATTAATTTCTGTTTTCAGCTATCTGTTTGAGTTCGAAGGATTTACAAAAAAAGGAGTTATTGCCTGTGTAACGGTCACAGTAGATCTGTCGACAAAGTGAGAATAAAATAAGACATTATGTAATACTGCTACTTCGTTTTAATACCTATTCTTTTTTTTTTATTTTATGGCAACTCAAATCGGTCCTAATTTGGACGACTATTTCTGCCAATGACGAGTCAGTCATGGGAGTGACACTTCAACTTTGCTCGGTTTAAAAAATCCTATCATGAACTGGATTCCGCGAGACCGACATGATTGGACTATGCGAGTTCATTGGTACAGTAGCTGTCTACCGCGATGCCAGCAGTTTGCATCGGTGTGACCGGGCACGGCGAGTCGAGCTACTGTCATGCGAGTACACATACACAGTAGCTGTCTACTGTCACATCAGCTGCTCGCACTGTGTAACCTCGCCTTTAGTTAAAACTAAATTAAAGAATAGGTAATGACCCTTTGTGAAAACCCTAGCTTCGTTTACTTGTTCTAACAATATTAAACTGTAAAGCGTCTGCTATATTTTAATAATATTCTAACCCTGAGTGCTTAGTGCTAGTTTGACAGATCCAATCGAATAACTTTACTACCGCGTTAATCGAGCATTGAGTATGAGTAAGTTAACCGTTCGAACTGGCAAAACGCTGTCACAGTACAACTCGCACTCGCGTTTATTCGTGTTTTGGCTGGTAAACGTGTTCACTTCTCAACGTAAACCATTAGAACTCGCACTCAGCAATTTTAATTTCCATACTTGTCGCTAGGTGGCGCTTCCTCGATGCCATAGAAATATGAGTTTACGTTAACGCGATCGAGTAGTTAAAAAACTCGCACTAAGCACTCTGAGTGCTTAGTGCGAGTTTGACAGATCCAATCGAATAACTTTACTATCGCGTTAATCGAGCATCGAGTAGTGAGTATGAGTAAGTTAACCGTTCGAACTGGCAAAACGCTGTCACAGTACAACTCGCACTCGCGTTTATTCGAGCAGAAAATTGTTTTTAACGACTAAACACTAACGTTTAGAGCATGGTAATTGCAGTTTTTGCAGGGCAGTCCTTCGACGGACCATTTATATCATTGGTTTATTCTAGGCTTGTTCTACACAACATGATTTTGGTTAGAGCTCTTGTATTTTATTTATTACTTATTAGTTTCAGTTTTATACATGTTTTTTGCACTGTCGGGATGAGTAAATTATGCTTATCAGAAATCAATCATGCATTGAATCATAAATAATTTACATTCTGTTTGCTCAATGTCAATGTACGCGTACAATGTAAACCGCAGCCTTTGATACGTAATTGTATTGCGAGAAAAATGCAGCGGAAAAGAAATCCACTCTGAGCATCTTTTCCAACGTTTTGAAGGTGTCCACAATATTTTATTTGACTTTTATTTAATTTACTCTGTACTGATCCCAAACTAAGGTTAATAATTTGTTTTAGTAATTTAGTGGTTTAGGTATGGAAAAAGAATAAAGACATAACATCAATGCAGGGGAAATGAGATCTTTGAGTAGAATGTGTTTTGTAACGTTCATTAAGCCGCAGCTTCTGCGTTACTTTGAATAAAACCGTTCCGTTCCGTTCCGTTCCGTTCCGTTCCGTTCCGTTCCGTTCCGTTCCGTTCCGTTCCGTTCCGTTCCGTTCCGTTCCGTTCCGTTCCGTTCCGTTCCGTTCCGTTCCGTTCCGTTCCGTTCTGTTCCGTTCCGTTCCGTTCCGTTCCGTTCCGTTCCGTTCCGTTCCGTTCCGTTCCGTTCCGTTCCGTTCCGTTCCGTTCCGTTCCGTTCCTTTCCTTTCCTTTCCTTTCCGTCCCGTCCCGTCCCGTCCCGTCCCGTCCCGTCCCGTCCCGTCCCGTCCCGTCCCGTCCCGTCCCGTCCCGTCTCGTCTCGTCTCGTCTCGTCTCGTCTCGTCTCGTCTCGTCTTGTCTCGTCTCGTCTCGTTTCGTTTCTTTTGTTTCTATTTCAGTTCAATTTTATTTCATTTCATTTGTGGCCCACAAAAAACATTGTGGGCCGAGAGAGGATGTAGGATGGAATAGAGAAACGTGATCGTTGCGCTGGATAAGATAAATTCTCTTTGCACACCATACATTACAGGAAAAAATAAAGATCAAATATTTATGGTATACAACGCTAAACCGATATCTAAATGACAATCTAAGGAAAGGTAAAACTGTAACGCGATGGAAGTTGCGAAGAAAGATAAAATAATAAGGGGTTAAAGTATGAAATTGAGGTTTTATCTAATATATCAAAGTCTCGTGTCGCAATGTGTATTATCGAATTGCTCCAAAACGGCTTCATCGATTCGAAAAATAATTCGAACTCTTTTAAACTAAATGCTTTCAGTGAATATTGCGAATGCATATTATAATAGGTGCATGTCATCACCAATCACCAGTCGAACTGTCTAATTAGCATCAAATTTGACAGTTACACGATTGGAATAGCTCTGGATTTGGTACGGAAAATATAGGGATAGATGGCAGCAAGGTGTTAGATATTGAGGGTAAATATTTTCATTAACTTAATTATGTTACAAATCCATAATTTCTTACCACCATACCTTAACCTCTAATTTAGCGCGCAAATCTGGGTAGAAGAACCGGTATAAGAGTCTGTTGACCAAATAGGGAATTATTTTACCGAGGGCGAGATGAAACGTACCCGCAACTTAAGTTTGTTCATGCAACGACTGATGAATGTTGATGTAGGGAGAGACGAGCCAAGATGTAACAAGTGGCAAATCCCGGCCTATCCCGGAGCGGTATGAGCTTATGTAATGTAACGGCTGATTATTTTTCTTTAGCTCAAAAAACATAGGATTGCTGATTACAGAAAATGTAACCTTACCAATGAGGAATATGACAGAGAAAACCTGATGGGACAGGCCTGGAACTTCTATAAAGAGCACGGAAAAACGTTCTTGAGAGTCACTTTCACCATTTACAAGCCTGCACCGCCAGTAACGGTGAGTTAAAATATGCATAATTAGCTGTGCCCTGCGGTGTTACCCGCGGTTTATTAGGTAAAATAATTGATTCTCCCATGGGAATATGTTATTCGATATCAACCCTTGTATGACCCTACTACTGGGGCACGGGTCTTTTCTTGCATCGCAGGAAGGTTTGGCCATACTCCACTTTGGAGGCCAAGTCAACGGGGGCCATTTATAATATTAGTGTGAATTGTGATGAGATGTGATAATTGCCTCACATACATCAAATCAAATTCAATCAATAAGATTTCATCGTTGTTAACCCTCTGTATGTCCTCACTGCTGCGGCACAGGGTTCTTCCTGCATTGCAGGAAGGTTAGGCCATACTCCACCACAGGGGACAAGTGGGGGATTGTAAGACAGTGGCGGAACTTACAGTCAGAAGTTATCAAGCCGCCCATAAGGCTTTTGACATGGCCTAACGACTGACATTACATGACAGCCGGCACCAACGGCTTAACGGCTTAAGACTTCATGATTGCCAGCAATAACTTTAAATGCCAAAGTATTAGTTATTTTTCGAGCAAAAGTAAGGAAAACGTAAGTCCTGAGGCCAGACAAACGAACAGCTCGTGTTCACGAGTGTAACACATCTCATGTATCAATGCTGAAGAAACAGCCACGCCGGTGGAGCACCCGGGTTTTGCCAGACAGCAGGCGACTCTCCTCAGCAACCCGGGGACACTTCGGGCGACCTTCAGCGATATCCCCGAAAATGCTGGCTTACTTCGCAGCTTCGTAATAGAGACTTCCCATGGATATGTTGTCGTCGAGAGATGGTATTAAGTGGACTGTATAGTTTATAACGTCTTCTTAACCGGTATAAGCCGTGCATGGAATGAAAGGCTCAATAATTGTGTTTGCGAACGAGAAAATATGTAGAAATGTAATGACACTACAAAAGAACAATAGAAAAATGAATATACTATTTTTATTTTTAATGCACTAACCCGTGCTAAGGACAAATTTAAAAACCTATTTAGAGGCTAAAAATTTCACCCATGCCGGGATTCAAACCCGAGACCTCTGGCTATCCGTGGCTATCTGGCTCAATTGAAAGAGCGCTGGCATGGATAGCCAGAGGTTGCGTTTTCGAATGAAATTTTTAGCCTCTAAATAGGTTTTTAAATTTGTTCCTTAGCACGGGTTAGTGCATTAAAAATAAAAATAGTGTACTCTTAATAGGTTTTTTAAGAAGAATGAATGTCAATAAGTACAATGAAATATCCTGCCGATGTAAACTCTATGATGGCGAAGACATCCCACCTACCTACCTCCGCGCCAATGTCTGCAGCTGCTGCCGTAGAACTTACTTTTCCAATAAAATAATTAAGTTATATTTTAACTTTCCTCACATTTCACCACTTCCCAAACTTCCCATTTTATTTCTAGAAATACGAACTACCAACAAGCTCCGCGTGGCTCAGGCAGAGTTGCACGATACGTTTTCACCTGGTACGATAAGTTTCGAATATCGATACGATAATTCTCTCGCCCGTGCCCCGGGTTTGATATCGAATTCTTTCGCACTCGTCTGGCAACCCTGGGCAGCAATCAACGAGTCCCTTACGCTGATTGGGTAGTCCTTTCACCATGATGGCTTACCATCGATATGTTAAGAAGACCTTCCTATTTTTTCCAGTTCAGATTACGAGGCTACACGTTGAAGACGATGACTGCACAGAAGAAACCGGACTTCTCATTCATTATGGATTGCAAAACTCCTATTATAGGCAACTTTATAAGAAGACTACACATAACCGTCGATATATTGAATTGCACGGCCCAGCCAGTAAGTTTATAAAGTAAATTAGAAAGTTGCACACACATTTGGTACATTTATGATTTAACTGAAAATAAAATCACCGACTTCTTCGAGGCTCTCAATATCAACATGAAGGTTGAGAGAACCCGTCTTAAGAAGTCCACGCTCCGACTTTTTTTTTTTCACCCAGGAGAAACCCCAATCACGGGTACCACCGGCTCGGGGGAGCACAGTGGTTATGTCGGACTCCCCGCCCTGAAAAGGGCGGTATACCGACTAAAACTCCTGGGGTGTTCCTCCGCACCGCAAAGGACGGGGCCACGGGGACGCTTACGCACACTTTCGCGACCCCGTCTGCGGGCACTCCTTCGGCGGCACCCCTGCCCCATCGCATCGGACCGAACTACGGGGCGAGGGAACGCCGCATCTTTTCGTTGGAGCGCATAGTGGCCAAGTGCGAACCCCTTGGCCACCACACGCCCCAACGCGCCGCCCCCTCCGTCCCATTGTTGTGTGGTCCAATGGGATTAGAGGAGGGCGGCGCACCTCCTCGTTGGGGCGCATGCACGCCCACACGCCCCACACGCGAGGCCCGTCACGTCGCCCACCAGCACTTCTCTGAAAGCAGAGAAGGCGGTGAGCGACCGCGCGGCCCCCCTCCGTGCCAGAAGGCACCCTCGGAACACGCAAGGGCGCCTTCCGGCCCACCGTGATGGAGGCGGAGGGTCCCCCGACCCTCCGCGTCCCGGCGGCCACTCTCGTCCGACTGGTACGAGGCGCGCGCGCTTTCGCGCAGCGGCGCCCCCCCCCCAGTCGGTCCTGCAATCGGTTGGTCGCCTGGGTCCCGCTCCACAAAGTGAAACAGGGCCCACGCGACCCCTCCCGCCAGATTATTCGCCGTTAGCCAGTAAGTTCCGTTAACAACTTACTGACTAACGCTCAGGGTGCACCGACCCCACCACTTGCCCCTCCACCTGGTTCATAGAATCAGATGGAACGGAAAGCGGAGGGGTACACGTGAAGGTTATCTGGCATCGCACCCCAAGTCCAAGCTCCGACCTAACCCAATCCAAACCATGGCGGGCACCGAGAAGTTACAGCAGCTACTCGGGGACAGATTTGTTGCTTTGTAGCCTACCGACGACGCTGACGAGACCCTGCAGAATCTGGTCGAAACTCTGAGGGACGAGGGCATCAAGTCCTGCAAAACGCAGTGGACTGGTAAAAGGTCCAAACCCTCGGCTGAGACTCTCGGGTAAAAACAATTTCGAGAATGAAGCCAAGAGGAGGATCGGTTTGATAACTTCTGACAGTAAGGCCCGCCACTGTCTTATAATCCTCCACCAACCCGGCCATGGCCCCCGTGGTGTAGTATGGCCTAACCTTCCTGCGATACAGGAAGAGACCCGTGCCGCAGCAGTGTGGACATATAAGGGTTGATAACGAAAGGCCTTTGACATGGCTTAGTGACTGCCATTACATGACAGCTGACACGAACGCATTAAAGTGCCAAACACACAAAAATAAAACGATAATTTCCAGACATCTTGAACGTTTCTCTGAAAAGGTAGATCTGATCTCATTTTGCTAGGTCGCTGACACGAACGCATTAAAGTGCCTTGCAAAGGACGGAAGAGCACAAGGACACAAGCGCTTTATTTGATTGAAAGAAACATTTGATATGTGTTAATTATATTTTTTGCTCGCATTTGAACATTAATAATTTTATGTTTCAGGGTGTATATGTCATACCGAAATTAAACTTGGAGGAATTTTCGCGCTTCTACACGTATTCGGCAAAGAATAATGCGTTGTGAGTTCCCATTTGACCATCTGACAGGCAGAATGTAAATTCGTTGCGTAGAAATAAAATTGATTTCATTTCATTTCAAATCAACGAAATTACCAATCCGCGGCGGGCACGCGTGGTAATCCATCCCTTACTCTCACTCTGTCTGAGAAAAGGCATGTGCCCTGCAGTGGCACTTATTATGAATGTTTACTTAATGTGTTTTTCTTGAATAATAATTTTTTTCTCAGACATACTCGTATTTTTCATTTTAATCATTCGTTTTTTTTTGTGTTTCATGAAACGCTTTTATCGCTACTTAATAAGGAAAAACAACATTTGCCTTAATAAATATAAATGTCTGAATATGTATTGCTAATTATAAACGAAATATAAATAAATTCAATTTTTAATTGTTGATTAGTGGTAAATAAAACTGTTTTCACTTTAGTTTCAATTTTGTTTTTTTCAGCTACGATGTCGAGCTGTCAGTTATGAATGAAAAAGGCGTTACATTGTGTGGAGAAATAATCTTGGACGTAAAAGCAAGTGCTTGATATGCCATATCCAACCAATACTATACACATAAGATAAGATGAGAAAAACAAACAAATAATTTTAAAAACCTATTTAGAGGATAAAATTTCCTCCTCCGGGATTCGAACCCGCGACCTCTGGCTATCCGTGCCAGCGCTCTTTCCAACTGAGCTAGTTGTAATACTTAAAGCTTGCCTGAATCGCGGTTCAAAAAATATGTTAAGCACACTTTGTGCCAAAAGGGCTACTATAACATAAAGGATTATCTAGATGACAATGAGGTCTGGAATTATAGCCAGTACAATGTATGAGTTCTATGTTTATAATAATTATGTAAACCATGTTAATTAAGAACTTTGAAAAGACTAAGTTTGGAGTTTTTTTGTCCATTTTTTCTCCATCAATCTAGATTTTGAAATGGACACCTAGTTTGAATTGTAACGTTCATTAAGCCGCAGCTTCTGCGCTACTTTGAATAAAACCTTTTCATTTCATTTCATATGATCTCTATGCTCCTGCTAAAGAAATCTGTTTGCACTCTTAGGTTAAGACATGTTCCCATGCAAAAATTCACTACAATAAGTGTCTAGCGAGGCCCTAGGCCGAGCGCCGCGGAGATCGCAGCTCGGAGCGTTCTGGGGGTTGGCGCGCATAAGCGCGCAGGGGGCTCGCCCCCTAGTCTCTTTTTATAAAATTAAATTACCTGCTGCTTAGAGCAATTCACATAAATGGTCTAAAAATAAAGTAATGAAAAATAATAAAAGGCCAAACTTTCTCCGCCCGCGGCCGCCTCAGGCATGCACTGTGCAGATACTTACACGGACTTATTTAAAAGGCACACAATATTTTTCACAAAATGTTTACATAGGCTGCTACTTATGTATTCGGAATCTGGAATTACAATAATTTTAAACGCAATGTCTGAACTCCTTGGTAAAATTCTTTCTTTTTTAAAATACTGGCCGCTAATATTTTTCTCTTATGTACGTTAGTGTTTTGTTTTTGTTGGGTTTAAAATGTCATATCGCTGAAAAAATGGAACTCACTCGTGAAAATATTCGTGCTATGATTTATTACGATTTTTCGCCGTGGTTTAACGCAACAACAGTGCGTAGATCAATTAATTTCGACTTTTGGTGGTGAAGCTCCTCAAAAACGACTGTGTATCACTGGTTTAGTAAGTTTAATCGCGGGCGCAGTAAGCTCACGGACGAAGTTAAAGAAGGTCGCCCGAAATCGGTGGTTGTGCCACAAATATTGAAGCTGTGTACTAATAATGCAAGACCGCCATGTTACGTATCGCGAGATAGAGGCTATTCTGGGCATATGTATGACGAGCATTCATAGGATATTACATGAACATTTGTCTGTAAAAAAAAATTGTTCGCGTTGGATCCCACACAACTTAACTCAGGATCAAAAAGATGCTCGCATCGAATGGTGCAAGAAAACCTTAAAAAAATTCAACGGAGGCGACTCAAAATCTGTTTATAATATCTACACAGGTGACGAATCCTGGATCTACGCGTACGTTCCCGAAACTAAACAACAATCAACATAGTTAGAATATTTTCGGGGCTTAATCGCGTAGTAATTTATTGCTATTTTACCTCGACGTTTCGACGACGTTACAGTCATCGTGGTCACGAGAAGATTTACTACGCGATTAAGCCCGGAAAATATTCTAACTATGTGTACAAGTAGCGAAAGTTTAAAATATGTTAAAACAATCAACAGTTTGGGTGTTTCAAAATGAGCCGAACCCTACAAAAGTGGCTCGTGCAAAAAGCACTGTAAAGCAAATGGTAGCCTGCTTTTTGGTATTAATAGCCATGTGGCTTCAATACCACTGGAGAATTGCAGAACGGTTAATTCGGAGTGGTACACGACCATTTGTTTGCCGGAAGTATTTGAAGAAATACGCCAAAACAACCAGCGACGCAGAATCATCCTTCACCATGACAATGCCAGCTGTCACACAAACCATTACATTACTACATTTTTGGAAGGTCAAAAAATAGAATTGATGGTTCATCCACCGTACAGCCCTGATTTGGCTCCCAATGATTTCTATTTATTCCCAAATGTAAAGAATAAAATACGTGGTCAACGATTTTCGACCCGTGAAGATGGCGTAGATGCGTTCAAACAGCACGTTTTGGAGAAACCTCAATCAGAGTGGAAAAAGTGTTTTACAAATTGGTTTCATCGAATGCAAAAGTGCATCGATCATAGTGAAGAACACTTTGAAAAAAAAATAAAAGCATATTTAGCCTTATAAATTTGTTTATTTTTTCTATTCCGCATACATAAGTAGCAGCCCTCGTATAACAACACTGCAAATTTCGGAAAGGCCCGAAACTTGGTTTGTTCCTTAGTCATCTGGTCCTTTTTGAGGCGCTGGGACTGCTTTACTTAAACTATCGTTTAATTATAGCGCCGGCAACCGTTTCAGTACCACGAGTTTTTCACTTTTACGATTTTGGTTTTAAGATGAACAATATGGTGTAATATTTATTCACAAGTGGTAGAAGGTTGGATTTATTTCAAAATTAATAATGTTTTTTGATGTTGTTTCATTGTGTTTTCTATGCGTTGTTCGCTTGTTGTACTTCTGTATTGTGTGCTTAATATAATTTTTAATTTTGTGTGTTTGTGTGCGTGTGTCCTAGCTCAGTTTATGCTTATATGGGTGGAGTTGCACCTCGCGCGTTTCGACGTTTCTTGCCTAGGTATTTAATTTGCGCGGGTTATACAATTCAAAATTCAAAATAATTTATTTGTTAAATATGGGTAAGTATATAAAACAGATGTAATGTACAGCAGAAGATTGTGCTCCATATTTTGCCTTACAGCATACAAATTATAAAAAAATATAATGGCAAGTTAGCATGCAATGTCAATTCTATAGTACAATTCTATATTACATTATGTCAATCTCCAAGTAATTATTTAAAATATCATGTCAAGAAACTAATTAACACAATATACTTATTACAAAAAATTAAATTCATTAAAAGTCAATTACATAATTCATTGAGTTTATAAATACATTTGTCAATAAGATATTCCGTTATTTTTTTATGAATAAACAGCAATTCAAATTTCTGATTGTCTTTGGCAATTTGTTATAAACTAAAGGTGCCATGTATATGACACTTTTGTGCATGAGTGCTGTATTCGATCGTGGTAATTTTACCTTATCATTATCTCGTCTATTTCTTAACTCTGGTCTTTCAAATAATTCAGGATTGTTTTTTACAAAAAGGGCTAGCTCTAAAATTTACATTGAAGGAAACGTCAAGATTTTATACCTTTTAAAGTAAGGTTTACAGCTAATGTCATTTGCCAACATAAACATACGTCTGATGCATTTTTTTTGCACTTTAAATACAAGTTCTCTGTCAGTACCATTCCCCCAAAATATAACACCATATCTCAAATGGCATGCAACCAGGCCATGATACGCTATCAAAAGTGATTTGGTTTCTACTACGGAGGCGAGTTTATGTAAGGCGTAGGCAGAAGTACTTAATCTTTTGCATACCTCCTGAATTTGACTTTTCCAATTAAGTCTACTTATAATACTATTATATTATATAATTATAATACTATTTCGTAGTAGAATACTGTAGAGGCAAAATCAGCTACTATCGTGCTAATATCATATTCTTATGAACAACTGTGTATTAGATTGTACGCTTTGGAACTTAAATGGAACTGTGTTTACATTTTTATACTTACATCTGTCGAGAAATAGCGTAATGTTCTTAGAATTCATGTAGTATAAAAAACTATAAGAGGCTAAAAATTTCACCTCTTAATAGGTTTTTAAATTTGTCCTTAGCACGGGTTAGTGCATTAAAAATAAAAATAGTATTGTTGAACGTAGTTAAACTTCAAACGCAGATTGTTATAGTTTCTAATAACGGAACGTTATGTCATCTGTCAAATATCGTTTATCTAGGTTATTCACTCTCTCTTGTCCATGATCTCTTGTGTATCAGCTGCTTGTCTTTTTTGTCGAATAAATATCTATTATTAAATTAGAAATCCGGGTTCTTTTTCCCCTTCAACCCTTCAAGTATAATCATGTGGGAACAGTGATAGCGTTCCGATGTAAAACCTAACTGCAAAGAAGGCAGTCGGGGCTGTAAGTGATGCAATTTGCTTAAGCCAGATGTCGCTGCCTGTACGTAATACAGAGAATAGTGTAAAGAGGTTCGAAATTTCACTGATGCCGGTGAGTCGCCCATTGGCTCAATTGGTAGAGCGCTGACACGGATAGCCAGAGGTTGCGGGTTCGAATCCCGGCATGGGTGAAATTTTTAGCCTCTAAATAGATTTTTAAATTTGTCCTTAGCACGGGTTAATGCATTAAAAATAAAAATAGTATATTCATGTAGTATGTTTTATCATAGAACAAATACGGTATTGACGGCGTCGGTGGCGGAGCGGTTTGGCACGCTGACTGTAAAACCGAAGGTTCCGGGTTCGATCCCCGGCCGGGTCAAACTAGGAAACGAACTTTTCTAGTTTGTCTCGGGTCTTGGATGTTATCTATGTATTTATTGTATTAAATCTATCGTCCAGTTAGCACCTACAAACACGTCATTTAGTTGTACTTAGTATAGGGCTAACGAGATCTGTGTAGTAATATGTCCATGAATATTTATTATTTATTTATTATAAATGTTGGTCTAAGGTTTTATGGAATTTATGTACTAAACACACAAAAATAAAACGATAATTTCCAGACTTCTTGAACGTTTCTCTGAAACAGGTAGATCTGATCTCATTTTGTTGTATAAACATCAGGTTCTACATTTTCTACTCAACAAATCACACTCTCACACCAAAACATACATACACACACACATACACACTCAACGTGCCGTCCAAATCCATAATATTGTTTTTACTGGTTGATATGTTGCAGAGTTACAGTTGTAAGTGAAATGTATTTTTGGTTTCATTGTCTCTATAATTGATTGTATATACCTCTGTTATTATATGCTGTTGGATTTCCAAATAAACAATTATTGTATTTTAATAGCCTTAAATTGCGGAAAATTGTTTTCTAACGACCAAAAACACCTAACTACACACGTTTACGGGCAGGCAGGATAATTGCAGCAGTTTTCGACTGCCTCGTTGGACGACTGCTTCGTTATTGTAGCGGTCCCACGTTCGATTACCATGTCGGAGGTCAGAGGCCTCATGGGTGGCTTGATAACTTCTGACAGTAAGGCCCGCCACTGCCTTACAATTCTCCACCAACACGGACTTGGCCCCCGTGGTGGAGTATGGCTTAACTTTCATGCGATGCAGGAAGATACCCTTGCCCGAGTAGGGGGAGCAAACAAGGGTTCTTCTTCTTTTTCTTCTTCAGGCTGTATTAGTCCACTGCTGGACATAGCCCCTCCCTAATGAGCGCCATAGCGCAAGGTTGTGCCTTCATTGCAGGGTATTGGCCACAATCCCCGCGCTGGGCATGAGGGTTGGGGATCGCAGTTAGGTGGAAATATAACGGGGCGCTGCTGCCCACCCCCCGGTTTGTGTCCCTTAGTCGCCTTTTACGACACCCACGGGAAGACTTTGGAATTTGAAACAAGGGTTGATATAAAAATTAAAAATTAAAAAAAAACGAATAATTCTAGATATGAACACACGGACTTCGAGACAAACCAGTTATGCTTTTAGGAGGACCGAATCTACTTTATCTGTACCTATAGGTATTATGTAAACCTAAAAAAATAATAGATATTAAAAATGAAGCACAGTCAGAGCGGTGGTAGCGCAGGTTCGATTCCCAGTGCGGCATGTACCAGTAACTTTGTTTTCTCAGTTACGTATATTTGTGAAGTTATAGTATCCATACCACTTTCAATTCTGAAGGAAAACATTGTGCGGAAACCTGAGAGCAGAGAGAGATAGATAGAGATAGAGAACACTTTATTTCACATAAAAAAGGAAATTACACATATATTTTTGTGTATTAAGTGTTTAAAAACCACAGCGCTAAGATTTACCAATCTGCGATGGGCACGCGCGGCAATAAAGCCGTTTTAAGCTCTCTGAGAAGAGGCCTGTGTCCCGAAGTGGGTCGCGTATATTATTATAGGCTGCGTTAGAAGTTTCTATTGAAGAAATTCAAATGCACACGATGCCAAAACGCGTTGTTTCAATGGAAATAACATAACATAACATTTAAATACAAGCACATACATTGCTTCTGGCCCCACACTACGATACCATGTTTCGTGGGAACCAGAAACAACGACATCACAAACATGTAAACATCCAAGACCTGGGCTTTTTTTTTTGTCCCCAGCCGGGATTAGTAAGAAAAGTTTTTTTTTATTTCTTATACTCGGAAAGTAGTGTTGTTTTCATTTGATTAATGGGTGGAAAATTCTGTTCCCTCTATATAGGGAGGGAAAAACTCATACAAATTACTTCCCACCTAAGGGTGGGAATGACTTTTGAAAATAGAATTTCTGTCAGTTGTGAAGAGATTTTGTAAAAAATGGGCTTTAAAAAATATATTAAAAAAATGCTGCGGTCATGGGAGTTTCTAAACATTCAGTGCGAATTTAGCGCAAACTTCTTTGAGCGGAATAAGCCGCAACAATTACGCGTTGAGTTCCATATTTAAAAAGTCGACTTAAATTGGCGGGTACTAACCTGTTATAGTATCTGTAACGGAATTAAAAAAAAATGGTTATAATAAATTATCTAAATACCTCGGGAATTGATTCTTTCTACCTTCGTTAAGCAATAAACTATTCCCGCACAATTCAATTCAAAACAATTATTTTTATTCATTAAGTAAAACCCAAAATGTTTACTTTACAGAACTTCAAAGTTGTTAGTTTCACAATAGATAATGTCGTGAAGTAACTAACAAAGTAACTCCACATTTCACAGACACCTACTCTGGGCTTTTTCTTCGGAAAGTTTCCAGTTTGGGATTTTTGATATTTCCCGCAATCTTTCCGTTGAATTGTTTCCGTGACGTGTCTATATCAGCAGCTGATAAAAAATTAAACGCAGCTTTTAAAATGAGGTTACGCGTACTTTTAGTGATTGACTATTTGACTAATAAGTCATAAATTTATATACACGGTGGACTTTTGATACGGGTCAGTAAGGGCATGTACTTTAACGATATAGTTACCGGAAAACGATCCTAGGAGACCATCCTCACAAAAAAGGGCAAACCACTCCATCAGAGAATTTAAGGTTTGAGTACTAGAAATGACAGAAATCGCCAAAAACTTTATTCATACATTTCTGTAAGCAAGTTAAACTTGTATATTGGCCAAACTTTTTACTTTAGATCGCTGGCAGAAAAAAAGTGAAAAGAAGTTCGAAAGTAAATTTTAAATTTCCATGTCCACCCAGTATATCTGACATCAGATATACAGGTTCCCAAAAACGTCGGAAATAAAGGTAATTTATTAAATAATCGTGATTAGACTACATAAGATAAATAACTAGGGTACTCGTGTTGGGTAAATTCGTCAGTAGATAAATAAAAACAGCAACAGCAGGCGCGGTCAGGTGCTGGATGGGT
The DNA here is from genome assembly GCA_934045075.1 of Yponomeuta sedellus. Taxonomy (NCBI): domain Eukaryota; kingdom Metazoa; phylum Arthropoda; class Insecta; order Lepidoptera; family Yponomeutidae; genus Yponomeuta; species Yponomeuta sedellus. Next base: position 2,514,802 of record OW203747.1, read on the forward strand.
GACCGTCCCGTGACTACCGCCAGTGGTATTTTTCTGTGCGCTTTCGTTGGTCCCGACTGTTACGTAATAGCAGTCGTTACACCATGTCAGAGGTCGTAAGGGTGGCTTGATAACTTCTGACAGTAAGGCCCGCTACTGTCTTACAATCCACCAACCCAGACTTGACCCCCGTGGTGGAGTATGGCCTAATAGTCCGGCGATGCAGAAAGAGACCCGTGCCTCAGCACTGCCGTGGTATGACAAAACACGTAACACGTAACGTACTCGTAACACGAAGTAACATGAATATTTCAATTCTTCGCAGTTAAGGACATGGCATGGCATCAAAAAATATTGAAAAAGTTTTAATGATACGAAAATCAGTCATAGTAATTAAGACTGTATAACCAACATTATAGAGACCTGTTTTGACAAAATAATATTTCTATAGATAGATACAGTGTACCTATTGCCAAAACATGCTCGGGTTTTTTTATGTCAAATAACTGTAGATGCAGTGTTTTTTCATAACGACTTTAAAACCTTTTCCTATTTGTGAAGAAAAAAAGCGGGAATTCAGTGCGAAGATTCTATATTTTCAATTAGAATCGTAAATAACATTTTTTATAATTAATTCGTTACGGCATAATTATGTAAACTATTATTTAACGCATGTAAGATTTTCAAATAAATCTGTTTCGATTTGACGTATCTATGCGGACTTTTCGTAACGAAATGTTTTTGGCGTTTTCTGCAATATGCCGGTTTTTTAATTACAGTGTTTTGTCACGACACGACAGAGCAGTGGCATATAAAGGGTTCATAATCACCACATATTATATATTCTACATTATGAAACTAAGAAACAAAATTTTTCCGGGTTTCCGCCAATTTGTTCGAGAGTAGGAATGCATTTTCGTAGCTTTATGGAGCAGAAAATCATTTTTAACGACTAAACACTAGCGTTTAGAGCAGGGTAATTGCAGTTTTTACAGGGCAGTCTTTCGACAGACCATTTATGTCATTGGTTTATTCTAGACTTGTTCTACACAACATGACTTTGGTTAGAGCTCTTCTATTTTTTTACTTATTACTTATAACTTTCAGTTCAATAAATGTATTTTGCAGTGTCGGGGTGAGTAAATTATGTTTATCAGAAATCAATCATGCATTTCAAAATAAATAATTTACATTCTGTTTGCTTACTGTCAATGTACAATAAACCGCTGCCTTTGGGACGTCATGGTATTGGAGAAAAATGCAGCGGGAAAAAAAATCCACTCTGACCATCTTTTTCAACGTTTTGAACCAGTTCACAATATTTCATTTGACATTTTACTCTGTACTGATCCCAAAATGGAACAAGTTTTGAGTAATTTAATTAGCAAACTGAAGTGGCAGTAGGCGGCTCATATCTGCCGCAGGGTTTATAACCGTTGGGGCAGACTGGTTCTTGAGTGGAGACCGCGAATCGGAAAACGTCGCTTAGGATGCCCTGTGACAAGGTGCAGCGACGATATTCGCAAAGCGGCGGGCAGTGACTGGGAGGGGAGAGCCGAAGATCTCGCTCAGTAGCGTGTATTGGGAGAGGCCTCTGTCTAGCAGTGGACTAACACCGGCTGATTGTGACGATGATGAAGATAAAACGAATCCGTAACCAGAGTGCGTGCATGCAACGACTGATGAACGTGGATGAAGGGAAGGGGACGTTCCAGGATGTAAGGGCCACTTTTTGTAGTGATGCTGTCGCGCGTTTCGTCAACGCGCCACAGCATCGCTACGAACGCGATTAAGTCGCATTTGCCACGCGCTACAAAAGCGATGCCAACGCGCTGCTACCGAAAGAGCAGCACCAAAGACAGCGTGACTAATCCATCTTGCAACTATGGCCATCGTTGGCATTTTTGTGCCGTTACTGAATAGCTTTTGAATTGCGCCAGAAGCGCGACGGTATCGCGTTTGCATCGCGACTGAATGTGGTTATGTTTATGTGGGCTAGGGCACACGCATCGCGGCAGTATCGATGCAAACGCGCGACTGCATCGCTACAAAAAGTCGTCGTGGGCGAGGGCCCTAACAAGTGGTAAATTCCGGCCTATCCCGGAGTGGTATGTGTTTATGTAGTGTAACGTGTGATTATTTGGCTTTAGCTCAAAAAACACAGAGTTGTCGGATACAGAAAATGTAACCTTACTAATGAGGAATACGACATGGAACATCTGATCGGAGAAAACTTGACCTCCTTTAAATTGCAAGGGAAAAAGTACTTCAGATCCACACTCACCGTTTCCAAGCCTACGCCGCCATTAAAGGTGAGTTAAATGATGCATAATTGCCTTATTTACATCCAATCAAATCAAAATCAATCAATTTTATTTCTGAACTAAAACTTTCGTAAGCACAACACATTGTAGACCTTTAGTCCGGATCTACTTACGGGTGTTGTTTTATCGGAAAATTCCGACCAGGTCAAGACAAGCAACCGACGACGCGAGCTCCGTCTCTGCTCACCATGAATAAGTTCTGCGAATCGGAGCGGAACCTGGTCGGAATTTTCCGATATAACAACACCCGTAAGTAGTTAGTTCAACGTAAAGAATTTACATTCTGTTTGATGAATATTAATGAACAATGTAAGCCGCTGCCTTCAGGCCGCAGTCTAGAGGAGAAAGAGTTTCTCAAGTCATCTTAAACCTAATACGTCAGTTGCCATCTATACGCATACTAAGATTTCGTCGATATCAACCCTTTGTATTTCGCAGGAAGGTTAAGCCGAAGGTCTCGGGTTCAATCGCCGGCCTGGTCAAAGTAGGAAATGAACTTTCCTAGTTTGTTTTGTGTCTTGGATGTTATTGTATTAAATCTATCGTGGAGTTAGCACCTATAACACAAGTCATTTATAAAACCCTATTTAGAGGCTAAAAATTCCACCCATACCGGGATCCGAACCCGCGACTTCTGGCTATCCCTGCCAGCCTCTAAATTTAAATAGCCTCTTAATAGGTTTTTAAAATTGTCCTTAGCACGGGTTAGGGCATTAAAAATAAATAGTGTAAACAAGTCATTTAGTTGTACTTAGTATAGGGCTAACGAGATCTGTGTAATAAATCCATGAATATTTATTTGTTCGTTCGTTCGTTCGTTAAGCCATGTCAGAGGCCTTATGGGCGGCTTGATAACTTCTGACAGTAAGGCCCGTTACTGCCTTACAATCCTCCATCAACCCGGACTTGGCTCCCGTGGTGGAATATGGCCTAACCTTCCTTTGATGCAGGAAGAGACCCGTGCCCCAGCAGTGGGGACATAAAAAGGTCGGTATCGATATCGATACGATAATTCACTCGCCAGTGCCCCAGAAGCGGGGCAATAGAAAGGGTTGATAATGAATTCTCTCGCACTCGTCTGGCAACCCTGGGCAACAATCAACGAGGCTCTAACGCTGATTGGCTAATCCTTTCACCTTGATGGCTTACCATGTGGTAAAGCTCTCGTGCTTCTCTGCGAAGTCAGTCTTTTTTCCTTCCTTCTCCCTTCTCTCCTCTTTAAATATTTTAGTGTAGGCTGACTGATACGGGTCAAAAATGATTGCCTTTATTTTCTCTCTTCAAAAATCGTTTAGAACTCGACATTAGTCAAAATGAGAATGAACAAAACTTAAAACTAACACAGGTGGCAGCACCATCTCATACAGAGCCACCTGGTGAATATTACGGAAACCTCGCAGATATTTATCTATAATAGGTCCCTTCGTTGTCTTTGCCGTGACCACAGATGGCGTTAACACCATGGATATGTTAAGAAGACCTTCTTCTTTTTTCCAGTTCAGATTACGAGGCTACAAGTTGAAGACGATGACTGCAGAGAAGAAAGAGGACTTCTCATTCAACATGGATTGAAAAACTCTATTATAAGCAACTTTGTAAGAAAACTACACATAAACTTCAATGCATCGAATTGCACGGTCTTGCCAGTAAGTTCATGAAGTGAATTCGAAATAACTTAAAACGTCGCACACTTAATTAAAGGACAATTTAAAAACTAAGTTTTTAAATTGTCCTTAGCACTTATCCGTGCTAAGGACAATTTGAAAACCTATTTAGAGGCTAAAAATTCCACCCATGCCGGGACTCGAACCCGCGACCTCTGGTTATCCGTACCAGCGCTCTTTCTAACTGAACCAATGGGCGACTCAACGGCATCATTGACATTTCAAACATCTTTACACTATTCTCTGTTTTACGTACAGGCAGCGACATCTGTCTGAAGTAATTTGCATCACTTGCAGCCCCGACTACTTTGCAGTTAGGTTTTAACTCGGAATGATATAGCTGTACCCACATGATTATTTTTTTTTAATTGTCCTTAGCACGGGTTAGTGCATTAAAAATTAAAATAGTATACTATTTACAGTTTTTAAAATAAAACGCGATTTAAAATAAACATATTTAGAGGCTAAATATTCCACCCATCCCGGTTCTCGAACTCGCGACTTCTGGCTAACCGTGCCAGCAATCTCCCAACTGAGCTAATACCTAAAAATTTCTTCTTATAAATAAATTGTCCTTAGCATGGGTTAGTGCATTAAAAAAATAAAAAATATTATTGGATATATCACATAGATCTCGTTAGCCCTATACTAATAAGTACAATTAAATCACTTGTGTTATAGGTGCTAACTCGACGATAGATTTAATACAATAAATACATAAGTAACATCCAAGAGTCGAGACAAACTAGAAAAGTTCGTTTACTAGTTCAGCCCGGCCGGGAATCGAACCCGAAACATTCGGTTTTACAGTCAGCGTGCCAAACCGCTGCGCCACCGAGGCCGTAAAAATAAAGCCGGCCGTCAATTAAGAAGAATATAATACATTTATTTACAACATAAGTGTGTGTTTTTGTGGCAACCCATAAAAACACACAAAATAAATTTATAACGAAATTCAAATAGGAAGAACATGAAATGAGAAAGATAAAATTACAAAAACCGCCCAAGTGCGGGTCGGACCAGCGCACGAAGGGTTCTGTGCCATTATTTTAACAACGTTTGAATATACTATTTTTATTTTTAATGCACTAACCCGTGCTAAGGACAAATTTAAAAACCTATTTAGAGGCTAATAATGTACGTAATACAGAGAATAGTGTAAAGAGGTTCGAAATTTCACTGATGCCGGTGAGTCGCCCATTGGCTCAATTGGAAGAGCGCTGGCACGGATAGCCAGAGGTTTTTTTTTTATAAAATAGAATGGTATTGCCACTGTCAATAATGTGGCAACCTTTAGTCTGTTGTAAAATCACATTAGTTGGTCGTATTAGTTGGCTACATACATTCTTATAGATAACGTTTATTTCTAATTAACATAACTTACTAAAAAATATATCTAATCTGCACTTATCTAATGGGTTTAATTCCACTGTGTCTAATTCTTTGTTTCTATCTTTTTTTTTTATTCTTTTTCCTTCCCTTTTCCATTTTTTTTCTTCGTTTTCATTTTATTTATTTGTTTATATTATTTTTCTTTTTTTTTGGCGTAAACTTTTTTTTTTAATAACCCATTTACAACATCAATCGCCAACTAATATTTATCGCACAATCTATGAAAATTATAAAAACAAGTAGGGTGCATCAATTATTAAATCAATTATTAATATAAAAAAAATTAAGATAGATTTACTACATTTTAGTGTTCCCCCGGCGCCTTATCTCTGTCTACTCCGACGAGTAGTCACAAGCAAGGCGCCGGGGTACAGAATATAAGTAAATAATGTTATTAATAAAATTAAAATTATTACAAATAAAAGATAGTTAAGCCAGCCCTCGCTCGGACTGACCAGAGTTAAATTTAATAAAAACCGTCTCAATTTACACCCGGGCTAAGACCGGCCCCCATTCGCCCTCACGGCCGCGCGCATCACCCCAAGGGCGAAGGCAAGGAAGGTCTCTCGACTCTTGGAGTCGGCCATAAAGGCGGCGAACGCCTCGCATCTTACCGCTCTTCCCAGGCGCATCTCGCAATCGGCCCTAGCAGCTCCAAAACGGGGACACTCCTCATACAGGTGCTCCGGCGTTTCGGGAGTCACGTCATAGCCAGAGGTTGCGGGTTCGAATCTCGGCATGGGTGAAATTTTTAGCCTCTAAATAGGTTTTTAAACGTTTGAACAGTTATACTATTAAACGGCTAATCAATTGCAAACAACATAACCTTTTCGGTTTATGTTTTAGCATTCTTTAGAATTATTCTTTACTTTACCGTTGTATGGTTCAATGTTTAGAAGTAATTTGCACTTAGCAATAACATTAAGTTAAAAAAGGACACTCGCTCTTGACGCACAGGTTAGCCTAGTTCGAGAGCAAAGGCTGAAATTCACTGTGGCAAATTGTATTTCACATTTCATTTTATTAGATAAAACGTAATTAGGATAAAAATCAGTTATCGATTCGGCTGTGTTAGTTTTGAGCTACAAAGGAGGCTTTGTTGCTCATATCATTCTTGTATTGTATTGAATAAGATGCCCCCAACTTTACCCACCAACCAATTACCGAGGTTGACCGAATCGTTAACTGATTATCGTACTTACCTTGTTTCCCGACGTTTCCGCAGCGTTACAGTCGCCGTAGTCTCGAGTAGACTGAAGTGGCGAGTACAGTTAATTATTGTGTATAGCCACTTTTAGTTTTTCACAGCTGGCCGACATACAACACTCAGTACGCCCGCGGACAGGTTTGGTGATAAGACGCGTGATTTGTAGCACTTAGCACGGGATAACTTATGTATGCGTATCGCGAATCATTAAGAAATAATCGTTTGAATATCTAGAAAAAAAGTCAAACAATCACATTTTCTGTATAGGTAAATATTTATTATATTCTGTTACTGGTTGTTACATATATAGCAGCAACAAAAAAACATCATCTGTGAAAATTTCAACTGACTAGTTCTTACGTTTGATGACTTACAGCCTGGTGGCAGGCAGACAGACAAACACACGGACAGTGGAGTCTTATAGTAAAAGGGCCCTTACCATATGGGTACGGAACCCTAAGCAAGGCGTCATGCCTTCGAAGCAACAAAAATATTCAGTGTAGTTCCAGCCCACTTGGTTTTCAATGAGCGATTTTCTGACAGCTCCTAAAAAATAGTTCCAATCTCGCTACTAGATGGCGATGCTGTCTACGTACGTAGTTTTTTTTTTTAATACCGCTGAGAGACCTTTATTAGTCTGTGTTTGTATATCACTATCGTCGTCAAAGTTGAAGTTTTGTTAGCACTGTCGAAGATTTTATTACAAAACAGACTTCATTATAACTATTTAATTTTAAGTTTTTAACAGTGCATTTTCATGACAAATTACCTTAAAAACAACCGGTTTTTTTGTAAAAGAAATTAAAAGAGTTCGTTAAATTGTTCTGTGGTCTAGACGGGACACAGAGTATATTACTATATGCGTAGATAGCTCCCTCTACGACTATATGAGACGGAGTGACAGAAGTTCACAGATTACAGATATATTGTGAAAAAAAAAATCAAGTCAAGTTTTATCAGAGCCATCTGTCGGAGTTTAGAGAACTATTTTTTGTTTTTAATTTGCTCTAGGAAAATCCCTCATTGAAGCTGTACAAATTTTTTGCCGCACTGTATTGTTGTTGTAATTGGCACAGATTACGCAGAAACAGCGTACAGAAGCCCTCGTGGCCTAGTGGAACCGAGTGATGTGAATCAATCACTAGGGTTAAGCAACAAAAGCGTTTTTTGCGATCGTTTCCGTGTTTGCAAGGCACATTAAGGCGTTCGTGTCAGCTGTCATGTAATAGCAGTCATTAAGCCGTGTCAGAGGCCTTAAGGACGGCTTGATAATTTCTGACTGTTAGGTCCGCCACTGTCGCGCAACGAGCGCTCCATTTGATTGAAACAAACATTTCTTCTTTTTCTTCAGGGTATATTAGTCCACTGCTGGACAAAGCCCTCCCCTAATGAGCGCCATAGCGCAAGGTTGTGCCATCATTGGGGGGTAATGCCCATAATCCCCACGCTGGGCATGCGGGTTGGGATTCGCAGTTTGGTGGAATTATACTGCAGGGGGTGCTGCTGCTCACCCCCCGGTTTGTGTCCCTTAGTCGCCTTTTACGACACCCGCGGGAAGAATTTGGGTTGGTGCTATTCTCTAGGCCGATACCACACAGCACAAACAAACATTTGATCTGTGTTAAATATATAGTACAATATACTTTTTTATGTTTCAGGGTGTATATACCGTACCGAAATTAAACTTTGAGGAATTTTCGCGCTTCTACATGCATTCGGCAAAGAATTATGCGTTGTGAGTTCCCATTTTACATTCTACTTGAAGGTTCTATCTAAGTAAGGATTTTTTTCTACATGTGAATGAAGTATTTCTGACAATAAGTACCGCCATTGACTTAAAATCCTCCACTAACCCGAACTTGACCCCATTGGTGGAGTATGGCCTAACCTTCCTACGATGTAGCAAGAGACCCGTGCCCCAGCAAAGGGGGCATACCAATCATTGATATTGAATCGAATGAAATCATATATTTTATTCCGCTGCCTTTTTATCCACTGGACTACGGCCCGAAGCTAGTGACTTACATACAGCAAACAGAATGTGAATTGTTTGTTTTGAAATAAAATTGATTTAATTTCATTTAAAATCAATGAAATTGCCAATCCGCGGCGGGCATGCATGTTAATCAATCCCTTACTGTCTCTCTCTCTCTCTCTGAGAAAAGTCATGAGCCCTGCAGTGGCACTTATGTTATGTGTTTATCTTGAATAATTCATTTTTAATTATTGTTTATTTGTGTTAAATAAAACAATTTCACTTTAGTTTCAATTTTATTTATTTCAGCTACGAAATTGAGTTCGCATGTATGACTAGTAAAGGCATTACATTATGTGGACAAACGATGATGGACGTAAGGGGAAGCGCTTGATATCCCATATTCATCCACTGCTAGATGCCTACATAAGATAACGTGAGAAAAACAAACAGAAAGAAATAATTGTAATGTTAATTTTGTATTATATTCTTTTTCTTGCACAAACCCGTGCTGGGGACAATTTTTAAGAAACCTGTTTAGAGACTAAAAATTCCGCCCATGCCGGCACTCTAACCCGCGACCTCTGGCTAACCGTACGCTATCCCAACTGAGCTAATGGACAAGTGCCAGCGTCAGCGAAACTTCGAACCTTTTTACAATATTTTCTGTAGTATTTACAGGTGACATCTAGCTGAACTAATTTGCATAATTTTGTATGTTTGTATATCTACTTCCTTCTTCAATATAATTTTCTTCCCGCCAGTCCATCCAAAGGTTGGCTCCAGACAACGCTCCTGCTTATGATCTCTATACTCCTGCTAAAGAGATTACTTTGTTGCACTCTTAGGTTAAGAAATATCTGTGTAATGTCCATTTTTATGTACAATATGTTCTCTATCTATTTATTTACAATAGGCATGACCAAAGAGGTTTTCATCAAAATCCTCTTTCATAATGTAGGAATTTATTACTTAGAAAAAACCTTTATTTAAACCAATATCTAAAGTTAGTCATTCTTTTAATTTTTTTAAACCTATGGAAAAGCAGCTCGCAGTGTCATCGCGTAGTATATGACGTCACATCTAATCGTAATCACAACAAAACACTTGTGACTTGCATTTGGGAGCCTGAGGATGCCTCGTGTTAGAGGCGAAACGCGTCGCGTGTTTTCTCACACAAGTATTGGTGTTGGTGGTGGTGTGTTCGTGTCTTGCTTCTGCTTGAAAAAGTGGGAGGGAGGGCGGTGCATTAGCTAGCCGCATGATGCTTGTGGGATTTTTGGCGGAATTCAGCAAAGTAATTTTAACTTTTTAATGAGTGAATCTACCGTAGTTTTACTCCCTCTACGGAATCTACCGTAGATAGTTACTCCCTCGACGGAATCTACTTTTCTTCAGTCGTTGACAATTCGCGAAACGTTTGACACTTTTTAACCGACTTCAAAAAAGGAGCAGGTTATCAATTCGACGCGTGTATTACTATGTTTTCGCATATCTTCGTAAAATTTTAACCGATTTGGATATTTTTTTTTGTTCGACTAGGTGTAGCGTCCCATTGGTCCCATTTTAATTTGGTGAAGATCTGATGAAGACTTTCAGAGATGGAGAACAAATGGACAGCAGCAAATAAGGCTTGTGATGTTTACCTATTATTTTCGTTGCACAAACCCGTGCTAAGAAATTTATACAGAGAATACGTGGGACACTCAGAAAGTTTTGAGAAACTAAAAAACTAACTTCTATGAAAAAAATATTTTTATTAGATCTGTTCAAAGAACTCTTCAACAAACTTTGATAAAAAGTTTCATGCGTATGAACCAATTTTAAAAACATTGTTTCCAGTCCTCCGCAGACACCTCTTCCACGCTGCCAGCGCGTCTTCTGGCAGTGAAAACTGTGTCCCTTTGAGCTGATTTTTAATTTTAGGGAATAAAAAGAAGTCACGCGGAGCTAAATCAGGACTGTTAGGAGGGTGTCCCAAGACTCTGACCGGTGTGTAGTCCAGGAAGTTCCTCGTTTTGATCGCAGAGTGCGCGGGCGCGTTGTCGTGGTGAAGAAGGACACCACGGAGCCCGGTGTTCGGTCGCTTGTTGCTCCATTCAGAAAACTTCTGGCAGACATTTTGTGCTATACCATTCAGCGTTGATTCTGTTTTGGTCTCGAAGTGGAATTGAAAATAGGTACCCCGTCAAACTGAAGAAACTAGCGATCAATTTTTTTCCTGCGCTCCTCGATCGCTTCACTTTCGTAGGCGTTGGTTCATTTTGAAACAGCCAAATTGTCGACTGACGCTTAGTTTCTGGATCATATTGATAAATCCAGGATTCGTCACCTGTCACAATGTCGTAAACGCGCCGTGACGAGCCAGCACCAATTTTTTGGCACCGGCACCAATCCACACGGGGCTGCTTCTAAGCTTCGGTAAGGTTGTGCGGCACCCAGCGGGAAACTATTCTCCTTACGCGAGGTGCTCGTGCAAAATCTTGTGAACACTTCCTGAACCAATCTGCAGTGTATGCTGAATCTTTTTGTACGTAATTCGTCTGTATTCTTAAATTATTTTTTTTACTGCCAGCACACTTTCTACGGTGACAGCCGTCTTAGGACGACCACTCCTTTGTTCATCCCCCAAACTAAGACGACCGCGTTTGAACTCGCTATACCAGCGGTAGATGGTTGCTTTTGAAGGTCTTTCATCCTTATAAGCAATTCGAAGTCGATAAAATGACTCATAAGGTTTTAAGCCACATTTGAAAACGTAAAAAATCATAGCAGGAAAATGTTCTCGATGCAGATCCATTTTTTAATGAGACAAGAAAACTTTAATTGGCTCTCAAAAAATGCGGAGGAAAATTTGAAAATCAAACAGAAGTATTATATGTACTTTTAAATAATCGACGTTTTCAAAACAATTACAAGTGGCCAGTGCCAAATGTTATACAAAATAACATTTTTTCGCTTTTTAACTTTCTGAGTGGCCTGGTATAGTAAAGAGATCATAAGCAGGAGCGTTGTCTGGAGACAACCTTTGGATGGACTGGAGGGAAGAAAATTATATTGGAGAAGGAAGTACAAATGTACAAACATTCAAAATTATACAAATTACTTCAGCCAGTTGTCGCTTCCCTTAAATAATACAGAGAAGAACATTGTAAAGAGGTTCCAAATTTCGCTGATGCCGGTACTTGCCCATTAGCTCAGTTGGGAGAGCGCTGGCACGGTTAGCCAGAGGTCGCGGGTTCGAGTCACGGTATGGGTGGATTTTTTAGCCTTTAAATAGGTTTTAAAAATGTTTACCAATGTTAATCTAAGCGTGACGTCACGCGGTGCGGTAGGTGTTTCAGTCAAAATGGCTGAAGCAGTATAATCATCTTTTATTTTATTGAAAATATTTGTCATCTTTTTTCTTTTTAGAAAACTTAATTAGTGTTTTAATAGTACATTACACAACTAGGGTGGTAATACAAAGAAACGCCGAGATCGTAGAAGTTTGCGGCCCGAGCTGCAAGCGAGGGACGTAAATATGCGATCGAGAGTTTTCTTTATTACCTCCCATGTTGTGTACATCTTTTTATGTCTACACTTGGCCAGAAAGCGGCTTTTTCCGTACGCGCAGCGTGCGGATAAAGCCACTTTATTGCCAGGTGTGGCATAAATGGTTTTACTACCTATGTACTTTTTCGGAATGTCGTTAAATCGTTGATGTAGTTAAAGTCACACAACAAAACACCAGCAGGTGGAATGACGATCTGCGAAAAATGCTGGAAGACAGGACGCTATGATGCTCATTAGGAAAGGGCTATGTCCAGCAGTGGACTAATATAGCCTGACAACGAGGACGGGGACGAATAAGTATGTAACGGACCAAGGTCCATACAAGTGCTCACGATCGTTAATATAAATTTGAATTGTGTTCTGTGCGAGTTTGGTTCGAGATAGGTTACGTAGTAAAATCGCGGAAACTTTTTAACGAGATTGATTAGGTAGGTAGGCACTTTAGTCGTTAGAAGGTCCTTATCATTCAAGTTAGGCATTACAATAAATCTATAAATACAACAAATAAGTTTCGTAGCGGGGACGCTTTCTGGGGATTTGTTGAGGTTTGTTTGTGTACTAATCGACATTTCCGATATTAGTCATAAAAAGAAAAGAAAAACATTCCGCTTGCTGAGTGAGGCTGGGTTCGATCCCGCGGCCTTCCGGTGGAAATCGGCGTCCATCGCAGCTGGGCCAATTTGCATTTAATCAAAAGAAATATGCAATAGGATTCTCTATGTAGTAGTCTATTCGAAGACTGAAATACAGCTAGACATTATTTTGTTTACTAACAGGGTTTGTTATACCTAGATTAAATTGTGCAACAAGAATTTAGGGATGACAATAAATAGTGGGATAGAATAATAAGTTACAACGACATCTGCAGTGGACGAGCGCACAACTAATAGATTATCGATTGGAAAAAAAACTCGTCCGCTACCTATCACTTGTGACACGGCATTTCATCCTAACAGATAGATGGCGCTATCGGCGGCTGGGAAGTAGATTCCCTTCAACTGCTTTCAAATCAAATGTTAATTGCTATCACTATTAAAATAGTAGATTATAAGTACAAATTTCAATATCTTTCTTGTTTTTGCACGCGCTTGTAGATTTTAAAAGCATTTATTTACCTAGTAGTTAAGTAGGTAAAATTCCGTGTTGAGGTAATGTTATGGTTATCAAAGTATACTGAGTTATTCACAGCGATTTTATGTTAGTGATTTGAAGACAGAAAACCATACACTAAAGATATAAATAAGAATAATCTCTGAAACATTTAATTTAGCCCCTACCTAGGAGAGAATAGAATCACTAAACGATAATTATTGCTACGTTTAAACTCTGTAGTATGTCGATAATACATATTGTTATGAAGGGAAACTAATTTATAACACACCGATGTAACATCAGAGACTTGGTAAAAGTATTATATTCACTTAAACAATAAAAATTACTAAAACTTATAATCAATCAAATAACTACTAACTCCATCTAGGTGAGAATGGGTTCCCTAAACTTTCTTTAATCCTACTTTCAAATTCTTTAAAAAGCTTTTAATAAGTCTTGGCATGAAAGAAAACTAATGTATAACGCACCGATGTAATATTAGAGACTTTGTAAAAGTAATATATTCACTTAAACAATTAATTTAATAAAACTCAATAGATCAAAATAACTACTAGCTCCATCTAGCCGAGACTGAGATCACTAAATGTTCTTTACGGCTCCATTCAGAGGTTATTAATGTGTCTTGTGAAAGGAAACTAATTTAGAACATATTGATGTAATATTACAAGTCTCTGTATAAAAAAATAGTCTATTCACAAAAACAAAATAAATAAAGCTCATAATTAATCAATCAAAGAACATCTACTTTCTTTTGAGAATGGATATTAGCCTATCTAGGCTAGTGATGGGGTTGAATGATTTAAACAAAAGAAAAGGAACTCGAATGATTCCCTTCATATCCCTTTTAATATCTAGATCACCTACACGTAATCTCGTATGATAAATCAATCATAAACTTAATGTCTATAAAAGAACGTGAGAGTAGGTGTACCACATGGTCTCATTCCGTTCCGCGTTAGTAACCGGCGGCGCCGTCTGCTGAGACACGTACCTACAGTTAGGTGAGTGACGCACGTATTTGGTAGGTATAGTGCGGAGATCGGACGGTACGCGGGTTCGATTCCGTTCAACTTTTTTTAAAACAACCATGCACGTCGCTTGGGACAGTATGGGACTGATGTTGTAATGTATGTTTCTGTTGTATAACAGTTATTATTCTTAACATAATTTGTCCAAGGTAGTAATTTCTATTTTGATTGTTTATTGGTTTTCTTTCATGGCTCTATGCCTTCGATAGTCTTGTCACGTTATTTATTTCAATAAAATCAAAATTTCAAAGTATATTAACTTAATACCATAATATTTGCGAATGGTGTAATTATTTATAATTGTTGCTAGAGGGATAGCTAAAGTTGTTACTCGTAAATAGGAATGAAACATGACACGTAATATATTTAGTCACGAACTGCTAAGAGCTATTTATTCAATGTTCGGGAAAGGAATTGAATCATTCATCACTTTTGAAATGTAGCATTTAGGGCATCCCTAATAATTAAATATTGTTGAACGCAGCTTCTTCTCGTATTCATACAGGGTTGCGTGTGTGAGTTTAGAGTATTGCTGTATTGGTGGGTTGTAGTTCTCCGGTTAGCCGATTCCGGTTTGGGCGCCACTAGTTGCCGCGGCGCCTACTAAAATGATTATAACGTTTCAATTCGCAATTGTAGGCTAAGTAGAGTATTTCTAGGTAAATCTGTACTAAATTGAAAGGATGTTTTAACACAGACATTACGCTAAACCTTTATATTAACAGAAGTTAGTTAGTTGTCCGTAAGCATTGTGCCGCAGGTCAGTGGTGTGTTGGAATAAATTGTTAAGAAGAAATTATTGTAGACAAATCAATTAAACAGGAAATCTCGAGATAAATAAATAGAATTCTTTTTGCAAATAAAAATTTTTTCTATTTTCTATTTTCAAATAAATAGAAAATAAATAATGTATTACATTAAGACACAGGAAATTAATTTACAAAATATCAAAACATTAAAGTTCTGAAACGAGATGGAGGTGGATTTCGGCTGGCCAATCGGGTGTCATTAGGTTTCATGATGGGTTAGACAAAGCGGAATTGGTAGCGGAGCCATTTTGGACGCGCGGGGTTGTTTCGCGAGGCTATAAAAAGGCCGAGGCGCCAGCGGCGCGCACGCATTTTGGACCAGGAAATTCAATAGTACGTACACCTATTCCGCTCGTAGGAAAATTCGCCATTTTGTGTGAATTTATTAGAACTGGGGAGTTTCGATTGCATTTAAATTCGGTAATAGGAAAGTGGCTTTGGATTTGTGACCTAGCATCTTCTGTGGGCATTGCGTTCTAGTGTATCAGCCCTGGTGTGAAGTCTCAGGTTTAGAGGTACTTTCGGAGCTAGGGAATTAGATTTGAAAGTAAAAAGTGTAAATGTTAGGAACGGTTTTGGTGAGTATTCCGTACAAATAGCTAGAAGGTTTCCGCGTAAAATATGGTTTTCAGCATATGTGATTAGTGTAGCTTCCGCGAAATAAATTGTGAACTAACCCTTTTTCTCCACAGTACAGCGTTTTTGGGGAAATAAATGTGTGCAAAACAAAACTCTCGGTGGCAAGGGCATGTTAGGGATAGGCCGTGTGGCTAGCCTTTGTCGAATACCTACTCGACTCGATGTAGGCACACGAGGTTATCAATGACATGTCTGCGCCATAGCTTTCAGAGGTTTGCATCATATTTAATTCCGCATACAAACGTGTGAATTTAGAGCGAATTCACTTGGTAGCCTTATACAGTTGATTTGACAGACTAAATGAGGAATTCCAATATCTAGCTCTGCTTACTATGCTACGGCTGAATCTGAGTCTGCTTTGGTTGAAAGGTTTAAAGAATCCCTTCACCGGAGGTGTGCCCAATTTATTTTATTTGTAAAACAATTTTCCTATATAATTAGATGTCATAATTAATTACATAATTGAGATAATTTCATATTAATTATCTAGCTTGAAAATTGGGTTAAAATGCTTCTTGTGAATGTGGTGTTAGATCTCCTTCCACTAGCATTTGTGGTATAGCAATTTTCCCCCTGCTATTTCCCTGCGTGACAGACGATTCCAGCCCTCTGGCACTTTGCACCCATAACATATCTATGTATTATATTCCGTATATTCTTACCCTGTAAGTGGTACCGATCCCATAAACCACTTACGCATACACACCCTAGGCTACACACTCTGGCCGGCCAGAAAGTCTGAAAGCTAACTGCGTCAAGTCAGTCCTTAGCACGAGTTAGTGCATTAAAAAGAATTTAATGACTTGAAACAGTTAGGTTTTCCGGAGTTAGGGAGGATAGCGATAGGTAATAGCTGTGACTAGGGAAACACCATAGGCACTCACACATACACACGATTAAATATAAATGGGGTTTGCTTTGCTGAAACAATTTGTTTGGTGGTTAAATTCATTAGCTTACTGGGCTGGGAATGTTAGGTAGGCTCCCCTTTTTCTTCCAGGGTATCCAGAGTTGAATGATGAGAGTAAGTATTTCCCCAGCTCCCGCTCGTTGCTCATTTTAAATTGACAAATAAGTGAATTGGTGTCTCCTCAATGTTTCCTATTGAAGCTATTAAATCAAGTAGATAAAAGCGTTACGTTTAATGTCTCGATTCAATTAGGGTAAGGTAGGTAAATCTGTCTAACCCGTTAGAAAATTATAGCATTTTAATTCTGAATTGGTACCTACTAAACGTATTGTTTACAACTTCTGTCAATATTTAATATCAATGATTGTTAGATAACACTAGGAGTGAGGTTCTGTGCATATTAACCTAACAGTGACATTTCCATCGAACTAAGGAATAGGTTTAGAGCGATGCGGTACCTTTATGATAGCTGTCTAACTCGTGACCTTCGGGTCATTCCACTCTTGCGTTTATGTAGGTAGGTGCGTACTTTTCTCGACCGAAGTTATGTAGGTATGTTACGTTTGTAATAGATCATATAGGTACTTACTACTGAATGGGAACACATAGGCGGCATATACGCAATATAGGGTGTCCAGTATATAGGGTGGTAAATTACGGTTTATATTATGTTACGTTTGTTAGTAGATTATAAATATACTATATAGGAACGCATAATCCAAATATAGTCGCGATATAGGGTGTCCAATATATAGGGTTATCAAATTACGGATTATGATAGGCAATGAAAGGACGTTATGGGACGTTAGTGAGTAGTTAGAAGCCACTATAGGCTTTTTAATAGTAAGGCTTATTTTTGTAGTAGGTATATTGGCTTAATTCTTGGCATTATTTCATGGTTGCGTGGGTTCGGCTGAGATGTTTCAGTTTGGTCAGCTTCGATGAAGTTGTTCCAAAGTACTTTGTGCATTGGTCTACCTACCTCACTCACACTCTTCTGCCAATGCATTGTACTACTGAACATCCCTTTGCCGTTTCTTACGTTAATTGTGTGTAATGTAATGACCTGGGTCTTAAGACTTTTATACCTAATTATGCTTATTGTGCGTTTATTATATTTATTTCCTTCTGATGACCTGTGCTTTAGTATCATTCATAGTTGCGTTGGTTTGGCCAGATTGTTTCAGTGTTGGTAGGCTTCGGTGAAGTCTTTCCCAACGTACTTTGTGCATTTGGTTACCTACCTCTCTCTCACTCTTCTGCCAATGCATTGTACTGCTGGACGTCTCTTTGCCAATTCCTGCGTTAATTGTGCGTGATACTTAAGGCATATACGTAGTTAGGTTATTATATTTATTTTGGGAATATGTACAGATTTTATCGTTAGTATTTTCTTTAGTTGATTGATTTTTCCTATAGTGGCATTTCATGGTTGCGTGAGTTTGGCCAGATTGTTTCAGTGTTGGTAAGCTTCGGTGAAGTCTTTTCCAACGTACTTTGTGCATTTGGTTACCTACCTACCTCTCTCACTTTCGTCGACTGCCAATGCATTGTACTGCTGAACGTCGCTTTGCCAATTCTCGCGTAATTATGTATGTCTACTTGAGGAATAGACTCGGAGTAATGAATCACTGTACCTATTCTTATTTCTAGTCTGTCATAGTTTATTATTTATAAGTATATATATTAACAGTATAACGTAGTGGTGGCCATACCCCATCCAGGGTAGATATAATTAGCTCTATCGACTAGTAGATAACCGAGTATTGTACTCATTTCATATTAATCCATTCTTATCTACCTAGTTGGCTAATAATGTCTGTCTTAACCGGCCTTTTTGGTAGGGGACGTTATACTATAACATTCACGTGTTTGCTGTATGACATTTGGTTTATTTGGTACTTTTATATTTTATTTATTTAGAACTAGTTTTGTAAGAGTTACATATTTCATCCTAGTTGTATTTCTTTTAACTTAATTTCAGCTTAACCTGTTATCTATTTAATTTATTTTAAATCATATCTTGCTTTCGCTTGTTTCATTCGCTTGATTGCTGTTTTCATTTATATTTATTTGCTTTAAGCTAACCTTTGATTCCTGTTCATTAATCTAAATTCTGCTTTGTATTTAAACGGATCTCTTACACACTCTCGTTACTCAATCTCATATCCTAAAAGAGCTTAGGTTACTAATACGTTCACAACGAAGGGTTCTCATTAGACTAGACGATCACAGTTGGCCATTAGAGTGTTTTGCATCATAGCTTTTTTTAGTAGGTTAATTATTATTGCACGCTTTTTCTTCTTAAGTGGGTTAAAGTCCTGTTTTGTTCGGGGTGGGGTGTTACAAGTACTTTACCCGAATGTCGTTAATTCTTTGATGGTGTCGTCACGCCTATTAGCGGCCTTGCTGCTTAGAGCAATCCACATAAGGTGATCTAAAAATAAAGTGATGATAAACAATAAAAGACCAAGTTGTCACCGCCCGCGGCCGTCTCAGGCCTGCGCTGTGCAGATACAGTGCGTTCACATTAACTTGACGCGTGAGAGAATTGGTAGCACTGAGATGTTTACTGTTACCATGTTAAATAACAAACCATTCCCATTTCTTGGGGAAAATAAAAGGATTGCGGGCTTGTTTTACCATCTTCCGATTAGGTCCAAAAGCTAATTCACATGTTACGAGTATGTCCTTGTTACCAATTCTCTCACGCGTCAAGTTGATGTGAACGCACTATACTTACACGGACTCATTTAAAAGCCACACAATATTTTTCTGTTAATCACAACACTGCAAATTTCGATAAGCCTGAAACTTGGTTTGTTCCTTATTCATTCATCTGGTCCTGTTTGAGGCGCCCGGCACTGATTTACGTAAACCATCGTTTAACTGGAGCGCAGGCAACCGCTTCAGTAGCCACGAGTTTTTTACTTTCACAAGTGTAGTTTTAAAATAAGCAAATATGGTGTAATATTCATTCATAAGCGGTAGAAGGTTTGATTTATTTCAAAATTATTAAAAAAAATATATGTTGTTTCATTGTGTTTTCTATGGGTTGTTTTTCATTATATGTGTCTATGTGTCTGTGCGTGTCGAAGCGCTCGTGGCCTAGCAGAACCGAATGATTGGAATCAATCACTTGAGTTAAGCAACAACAGGCGCGGTCAGGTACAGAATGGGAGACCGTCCCACTTATGTTCTGTGGACCGTCCCATGACTACCACTAGTGACATTTTTCCGAGCGCTTCCGCGCTTCACAAGGCACGTTAAACCGGGCGCCAGCTGTCATGTAATGGCAGTCGTTAAGCGATGTCAAAGGCCTTATGGGCGGCTTGATAACTTCTGACAGTAAAGCTCGCCACTGTCTTACAATCCTCCACCAACCCGGACTTGGCCCCAGTGGTGGAGTATGGCCTAATCTTCCTGCGATGCAGGAAGAGTTACGCCACGATATCAATCCTTGTATGTCCCCATCAGTGGGGATATATAAGGGTTGATATCGTGTGTGTGCGTATGTGTAAAAACAAATAAAATATAAACTAATCTATCTCAAGTCAGTTTATCCGAATATGGATGGAAGTGCGATTCGACCTTTTCTGCGAACGATGCGCTATTTAATTTGCGCGGTTTATACTGTTTCTTAGTAGAATACTGTAATTTAGAGGCAAAATCAGCTATTATCGTGCTAATATCATATTCTAATGAACTGTATATTTGATTGCATACTTTGGGCCTTACGTAGACATTGACACGTGATTTCATTTTTATGCATCTGCCGAGAAAGAGATCCAAAAGCATAACGGTTTTTCAGAATTCATGTATTATGCTTTATGGACTTTAAGTACCAGACGTACAAAAATAAGACCATAATTTCCAGACTTGTTAATACCTACAAATTCAAGTTTCTCTGAAATAGGTAGGTGTATGACGGCCTCAGTGGCACAGCGATTCGATCCCCGGCCGGGTCAAACTAGGCAACGAACTTTTCTAGTTTGTCCCGGGTCTTGGATGTTATCTCTGTGTTTATTGTATTAAATCTATCGTCGCGTTAGAACCTATAACACAAGTCATTTAGTTGTACTTAGTATAGGGCTAACGAGATCTGTGTAATATCGATTTCAACGCCGTATGTCCCCACTGCTGGGGCACGGGTCTCTTCCTACGTTGCAGTAAGGTTAGGCCATACTCCACCACGGGGGCCAAGTCCGGGTTGGTGTAATATGTCCATGAATATTTATTTATTATTATTTATTTATATTCTCATTTTGCAAGGCCTCTTTTAAACATCAGGTTCTATATTTTCTACTCAACTTTCACACACACACACACACACACACACACACACACACACACTCAATGTGCTGTCCTATTCCATATTGATTTTACTGTTTGATATGTTGCAGAGTTATATTTATAAGTGAAATGTATTTTTTTGCTTCATTGTCACTATAATTGATTGCATATACCTCTGTTATTATGTGCTGTTGGATTTCCAAATAAAGAATTATAATAATAATGTATTTCCATAGCTCTTCATTGCGGAAAATCATTTACCAACGACCAAAAACACTTAACTGCAATCGTTTACGGCCCGGCAGGGTAATTGCAGCAGTTTTCGTCTGACTCGTTGGACCACTGCTTAGTTGGTCAAGCAGTAACACGTTCGATTACCATGCCGGGGGTCAGAGGCCTCTTGAGTGGCTCAATAAAATATAATAAATTTTTACTGTATTTAATTTTTTAGGACTAATACCTATTTACTATATGGTGCTCACTTGAGTGTGATAGCCTTCTCAATAATTCGTTTTGATACAGGTTCGTTCAGTCATAATTAATTTCCGAATAACTTACACGTACGGTCAGTTGTGTAGATGAAAGCGAAACTTTATATAAGCTGCCTGATCCGAAACTATGCAAACCCTGACCTAAGCTAGTCAAGAAACAAATTAAGCATTTACACAGCGTTCTTCATTCTTTTTACTCACACTAGATAGGCAAAGTGACCAATCGACGCTCCAGTGCCTTGTTTAGATCGGGCTATTTTTCCCCGCACCTATACCATCCGTAGCTTAGTTAGACTAGCCTACTGGAAAGACAAGTTTTGTGAATCACGTGTTTAGCCGACTAAGCCATGGGTTTCCTCACAATGTTTTTCTTAACATTTAGCAATTTTTATGGCTACTAGAAATGTATGTAACTTTTCAAAAGAATGAAAGTCACAAGCAAGCAAGCCCACGCTATGAATCGCATATGAGTCTCTCACTTCCAAGTTCAATGTTCTACCGTTAGACCATCACTGCGCAAGCCCGTAGGCAAGAATAGGTACAACAGGAAAAAAAACCCAGACTGGAACCCTTTGTACAAATAATATACTCTATAGAAATTGAACCCACGTCCTCTGTTTTGGAGTCTACCACCGTAACCTATTATATCACTATTTTATTGAAATGAAAATCTTGACTGTCATCAGTTTTAATCTAAATAATACCTCATTACTTATAATTTCACTGTCGGCAAGCAGCGGCGGCGAAAGCTCTTGTTACACGGAGCGCGTCATGTCATTTGATATTCTACGTCCGCCAGAAGCGTCACCTAGGTATTTTTTTTATAACTAACTGTTGCCCGCGACATCGTCTGCATGTACCTATCCACTTGCTTCGATCCACCAATTCTCGAATAGTTATTTTGCATATATTCTTATTATACCGAATATTACTACAGAAGACATAAACTCACGCCTGTATGTCAGAGGGGTAGGCTGAGACCGTGGTTTGCCACTGGTCGCGATCCATCAAACATCGATTAGTATCGACTTATTTTTGTTTTACTACAAAGTACATAAAATCACGCCTGCATCTCAGAGGAGTAGGCAGATACAGTTTCGGCACTGAGCCCGATGCATCTATATATTACATAGAACTTTATTTTGACATAGCTATTATAACAACACACACCGTCACCTAGAGGGTAGGTGATTGCAATAATTTACCACTTACCATCCATCAATCCTACGTCAGTATTTTTAATTACAGATACTATTGCAACACCTAACATTAAATAATATGTTAGTATCTTAGAGGAAGGCAGGGACATCTCATAATTAGTGTGCTGCATAGTAACTCGTATACTACCCGAAAAGTGTCTTGACCAAATAACTTAAACTTCTCATAGCCATGTCAGTCCATTACGCTGATTGGGTAATCCTTTCACCACGATGGCTTACCATCGGTATGGTAAGAAGACCTCATTTTTTCTAGTTCAGAGTACGAGGCTACACGTTGAAGACGATGACTGCACAGAAGAAACAGGACTTCTCATTCATTATGGATTTTAAAACAACTATTATACGCAACTTTATAAGAAGACTACACATAACCGTCGATATATTGAATTGCACGGCCCAGCCAGTAAGTTTATAAAGTAAATTAGAAAGTTGCACACACATTTGGTACATTTATGATTTAACTGAAAATAAAATCACCGACTTCTTCGAGGCTCTCAATATCAACGTGAAGGTTGAGAGAACCCGTCTTATGAAGTCCACGCTCCGACCTAACCCAATCCAAATCATAAGATAAGATAAGAATATTATTTATTGTATACCGGAAAATTTATACAGAACAGCAGATACAGAAGATGAGATACAATTGGCGGCCTTATTGCTAATAGCAATTTCTTCCAGGCTACCTCAAATCGGAGAATTTGCCGAAGGAGAAATAGACACGGGTAGTCGGTAAAAATATTAACAAGTATTAATAAACATACGTAATAATAGTATTGGCCTTTTTGCATCTACGTAATGAAATGATTTATACAGCATCAAGTGGTATCCTCACTCACACTAGATGGGTGAAGGGACCACTCCGACGCTGTAGTAATAATAAACTTACATAAATCATACTTTAAATACCTATACACATATACTTACATAAATAGTGACATACAGCAAAATAAGTTACTTAGAGAGAAGGAATTCCATTACTCTGGTTTTAAATATAGCCGGAGATGGGGAGCGTCTTATTGCAACCGGCAGGTCATTCCACAGCCGGGCGGCCCTTACGGTAAACGAGCTACTGAAGAACCTCGTCGTGTGAATTGGTGTCTTCAGTGCTAAACTCTGGTCGGATCGTAGTACCCGGCTGTGGGAGTCACTGAGGAAGCTAAAGCGCTCTTTAAGGTAAAGCGGAGTGGCTGGGTTGAACAGCACTGAGTACAGCAGCGAAAGGATATGAGCATTCCTGCGGAGGCGGATGGGGAGCCACTTCAGCTTAGTGCGATATTCAGAAACGTGATCATATTTGCGTAAGCCAAATGTTAACCTTATAGCACAGTTTTGGAGGTGCTCAAGTTTATTTAGTTGCTCTTCAGTTAAGTCTAGATAGCTGGCATCAGCATAGTCGAGGATAGGTAGCAACAGAGATTGTGCAAGCGCAATCTTAGTGGCAGTTGGCAGGAAATTCCGTAACCTTCTCAGAGAAGCCGCTGAAGCGAATATTTTCCGGCTCACTTCCGCCAGTTGCGGTGCCCAGGACATGTACCTGTCCATGATAATACCCAAGTTTTTCACCCTCTCACTGTATGTTATTAAAACACCGTCGAATTCAATTTGAGGTAGCTGCTCCCAATCGACTCTAGATAGCATCTCGGACTTCCAATAACAATAACCTGCGTTTTAGTAGGATTCACTTTTAAGCCGTACGAACTGCTCCAACCTAGAATGCGTTTAAGATCGGCGTTAGATCTAGCTATAGCCAAGGGCAGACTCTCTACGGGAGACCGTGTGTAAATTTGAAGATCATCAGCATAAAGGTGGTAGGAAGAAGTAATTGTTTTAGAAATACTGTTGATAAAGATAGCGAAAAGAAGAGGAAACAACACGCCACCTTGCGTGACACCGGCAGTATTATCACTCCACACAGAAAAGGTTTCGTCGACACGTATACGTTGCCGGCGCCCATGCAAGTAACTACGAAACCAGTCAATTACCGTCGGAGATATGTTGAGAGAGCATACCCAACAATACGTCAAAATCCACTGCGTTGAACGCGCTGCTGAAATCCTGCAACGCGAGCACAGTGACCTCCCCCTTTTCCATGCCCCATCTAATGTCGTCAGTAATGTTGACGAGAGCAGTAACCGTGCTGTGTCCGGGACGGAAGCCAGACTGAAAAGGATTAAGGAGGTTGTTTTAGTTAAGGAACATACTAAGCTGGTAATGGATGAGGCGTTCAAAGACTTTTGAGAGGAATGGAAGAATGGAGATGGGACGATAGTCGAAGAAAGTGGAAGGATTAGATTTTTTGGGCAGTGGAATAACTTGCGTTTCTTTCCAGGATGGGGAAGACACAAGTTGAGGTAGACTTGTTTAGGATTCCTGTGATAACCGGGACGAGAACATCCAGAATGAGAATAATCATCTTCCGACTAATACCATCGGTACCAACAGCGCTAGAAGTGATAGAAACTATGCTCTTCTAAACATCACAATCGGAGAATTGACTAAGACAAAAGAAAGGAAGGTCTGGAGTTGGGACTGATGAGAGAGTGCTCAGTGTTTCAGCTTTAGTAGCTTCATTGAAATTAGAAGCAGAGGTGATGACGATTTAGAGAGTTGACATCAAGGTCGTTAGAAATTTTGTCTGGACGCGGTTTTCCAGCTCCAAGAGACTTAAGAAATTTCCAGACTTTAGCTGGGTCACCGTTTTCTACAGAATTATGAATATGGCGTCGTTGCGCATCCCTACACACCCTGTTGCAGTGATTTCTCAAATTCATAAAGCGGTCCCGGTTGTAATCTGTTGGCTTAATCTTATACTTGTACTTGGCTATCGATTTCCGGTGCATAGCTAACCTAATGTCATCTGTAAGCCAAGGTGCCGGTAGGTGACGTACTTTAACATGGCGAACTGGTGCGTGACAATCATAGAGACTAGTGAGAAGGGTGTTAAAAATGGAGATCTGCTCATCGACGGTATCTCCCTAGCCACCACAGACCAGTCGGTACTCAGCGCATCTTCTCTGAGTCGGTCCAGGTCCATGCCACCAAATCATGGCGGGCACCGAGAATTTACAGCAGCTACTCGGGGACAGATTTGTTGCTTTGTAGCCTACCGACGACGCTGACGAGACCCTGCAGAATCTGGTCGAAACTCTCTGGGACGAGGGCATTAAGTCCTGCAAAACGCAGTGGACTGGTAAAAAGTCCAAACTCTCGGCTGAGACTCTCGGGTAAAAACAATTTCGAGAAGGAGGCCAAGAGGAGGATCGGTTTGATAACTTCTGACAGTAAGGCCCGCCACTGTCTTACAATCCTCCACCAACCCGGACATGGCCCCGTGGTGTAGTATGGCCTAACCTTCCTGCGATGCAGGAAGAGACCCGTGCCCCAGCAGTGGTGACATACAAGGGTTGATAACGGAAGGCCTCTGACATGGCTTAGTGACTGCCATTATATGACAGCGGACACGAACGCATTAAAGTGCCAAACACACAAAAATAAAACGATAATTTCCAGTCATCTTGAACGTTTCTGAAATAGGTAGATCTGATCTCATTTTGCTAGGTCTCTTATAAACATCAGGTTCTACATCTTCTACTCAACAAATCACACTCTCACACAAAGACATACACACACACACATACACATACACACAAAAACACACACAAACACACCCTCACACACACACACACACACACACACACACTCAACGTGCCATCAAAATCCACATTGTTTTTACTGGTTAATATGTTGCAGAGTTACTGTTGTAAGTGAAATGTATTTTTTTGCTACATTGTCACTATGATTGATTGCATATACCTCTGCTATTATGTGCTGTTGGATTTTCAAATAAAGAATTATAGTAATAATGTATTTCAATAGCCCTAAATTGCGGAAAATTGTTTTACAACCACCAAAAACACCTAACTACACACGTTTACCGGCAGGCAGGATAATTGCAGCAGTTTTCGACTGCCTCGTTGGACAACTGCTTTGTTATTGTAGCGGTCCCACGTTCGATTACCATGCCGGAGGTCAGAGGCCTCATGGGCGGCTTGATAACTTCTGACAGTAAGGCCCGCAACTGCCATACAATTCTCCACCAACACGGACTTGGCCACCGTGGTGGAGTATGGCTTAACTTTCCTGCAATGCAGGAACAGACCCGTGCCCGAGTAGGGGGAGCAAACAAGGGTTCTTCTTCTTTTTCTTCTTCAGGCTATAGTAGTCCACTGCTGGACATAGCCCCTCCCTAATGAGTGCCATAGCGCAAGGTTGTGCCTTCATTGCAGGGTATTGTTAGTTTCACAATTAATAGACAATGTCGTGAAGTCACTAACAAAGTAACTCCACATTTCACAGACACCAACTCTGGGCTTTTTCTTCAGAAAGTTTCCAGTTTGGGATAATTTCCCGCAAACTTTCCGTTGAATGGTTTCCGTGACGTGTCTATATCAGCAGCTGATAAAAAATTAAACGCTGCTTTTATAATGAGGTTACGCGTACTTTTAGTGATTGACTATTTGACTAATAAGTCATAAATTTATATACACGGTGGACTTTTGATACGGGTCAGTAAGGGCATGTACTTTAACGATATAGTTACCGGAAAACGATCCTAAGAGACCATCCCCACAAAAAAAGGGCAAACCACTCTATCGGAGCATTTAAGGTTTGAGTACTAGAAATGACAGAAATTGCCAAAAACTTATTCATACATTTCGGTAAGCGAGTTAAACTTGTATATTGGCCAAACTTTTTTACTTTAGATCGCTGCTGAAAAAAAAGTGAAAAGGAGTTCGAAAGTAAATTTTAAATTTCCATGTCCACCCAGTATATCTGACATCAGATATACAGGTTCCCAAAAACGTTGGGGATTAAGCTGATTGATTCCATTTGAAAAACCTATTTATAGGCTAAAAATTCCACCCATGCCGGGATTCGAACCCGCGACCTCTGGCTATCCGTGCCAGCGCTCTATCCAACTGAGCTAATGGGCGACTCACCGGCATCAGTGAAATTTCAAACCTCTTTACACTATACTCTGTATTACGTACAGGCAGCGACATCTGGCTGAAGTAGATTGCAACACTTACAGCCCCGACTACCTACTTTGCAGTTAGGTTTTTACATAGGAATGATGCTGTACCCACATGATTATACTATTTTTATTTTTAATGCACTAACCCGTGCTAAGGACAATTTTAAAAACCTATTTAGAACCTAAAAATTCTACCCATGCAGGTGGTTCCAATCCGATTCGAACCGGGATTAGCTCAGTTGGATAGAGCGCAGTTCGAATAGAGAGCGGGTTCGGATCCCGGCATGGGTGGAATTTTTAGCCTCTAAATAGGTTTTTAAAATTGTCCTTAGCACGAGTTAGTGCATTAAAAATAAAAATAGTATAATTCTAGTAAATTTATTAAATAATAGTGATTAGACTTCAAAACATATATAACTAGGTTACTCGTATTGGGTAAATTCGTTAGTAGATAAATAAAAACAGCAACAGCAGGCGCGGTCAGGTGCTGGATGGGTGACCGTCCCGTGACTACCGCCAGTGGTATTTTTCTGTGCGTTTCCGTTGGTCCCGGCTGTTACGTAATAGCAGTCGTTACACCATGTCAGAGGCCGTATGGGTGGCATGATAACTTCTGACAGTAAGGCCCGCTACTGTCTTACAATCCTCCACCAACCCGGACTTGGCCCCCGTGGTGGAGTATGGCCTAATTGTCCGGCGATGCAGAAAGAGACCCGTGCCTCAGCACTGCCGTGGTATGACAAAACACGTAACACGTAACGTACTCGTAACACGAAGTAACATGAATATTTCAATTCTTCGCAGTTAAGGACATGGCATGGCATCAAAAAATATTAAAAAAGTTTTAATGATACGAAAATCAGTCATAGTAATTAAGACTGTATAACCAACATTATAGAGACCTGTTTTGACAAAATAATATTTCTATAGATAGATACAGTGTACCTATTGCCAAAACATGCTCGGGTTTTTTTATGTCAAATAACTGTAGATGCAGTGTTTTGTCATAACGACTTTAAAACCTTTTCCTATTTGTGAAGAAAAAAAGCGGGAATTTAGTGCGAAGATTCTATATTTTCAATTAGAATCGTAAATAAATTTTTTTATAATTAATTCGTTACGGCATAATTATGTGAACTATTATTTAACGCATGTAAGATTTTCAATAAATCTGTTTCAATTTGACGTATCTATGCGGACTTTTCGTAACGAAATGTTTTTGGCGTTTTCTGCAAAATGCCGGTTTTTTAATTTCAGTGTTTTGTCACGACACGACAGAGCAATGGCATATAAAGGGTTCATAATCACCACATATTATATATTCTACGTTATGAAACTAAAAAACAAATTTTTTCCGGGTTTCCGCCAATTTGTTCGAGTGTAGGAATGCATTTTCGTAGCTTTATGGAGCAGAAAATCATTTTTAACGACTAAACACTAGCGTTTAGAGCAGGGTAATTGCAGTTTTTACAGGGCAGTCTTTCGACAGACCATTTATGTCATTGGTTTATTCTAGACTTGTTCTACACAACATGATTTTGGTTAGAGTTCTTCTATTTTATTTATTACTTATAACTTTCAGTTCAATAAATGTATTTTGCAGTGTCGGGGTGAGTAAATTATGATTATCAGAAATCAATCATGCATTTCAACATAAATAATTTACATTCTGTTAGCTTAATGTCAAAGTACAAAAGCCGCTGCCTTTGGGACGTCATTGTATTGGAAAAAAATGCAGCGGGAAAAAAAATCCACTCTGACCATCTTTTTCAACGTTTTGAAACTGTTCACAATATTTCATTTGACATTTTACTCTGTACTGATCCCAAAAGGGAACAAGTTAAATGATTTGTTTTGAGTAATTTAATTAGCAAACTGAAGTGGCAGTAGGCGGCTCATATCTGCCGCAGGGTTTATAACCGTTGGCGCAGACTGGTTCTTGAGTGGAGGCCGCGAAGCGGAAAACGTCGCTTAGGATGCCCTGTGACAAGTTGCAGCGATGATATTCGCAAAGCGGCGGGCAGTGACTGGGAGGGGAGAGCCGAAGATCTCGCTCAGTGGCGTGTCTTGGGAGAGGCCTCTGTCTAGCAGTGGACTAACACCGGCTGATTGTGACGATGATGAAGATAAAACGAATCCGTAACCAGAGTGCGTGCATGCAACGACTGATGAACTTTGATGAAGGGATAGACGTTCCAGGATGTAAGGGCCCTCGCCCACGGCGACTTTATGTAGTGATGCCTTCGCGCGTTTCGTAAACGCGCCACAGCATCGCAGCAAAGCCCTATCAAGTGGCAAATTCCGGTCTATCCCGGAGTGGCATGTGTATGTGTAGTGTAACGTGTGATTATTTGGCTTTAGCTCAAAAAACACAGAGTTGTCGCATTAACAAAATGTAACCTTACTAATGAGGAATACGACATGGAACATCTGGTCGGAGAAAACTCGACCTCCTTTAAATTGCACGGGAAAACTTACTTCAGAGTCACAATCACCGTTTACAAGCCTACGCCGCCAATTAAGGTGAGTTAAATTATGCATAATTGCCTTATTTACATCCAATCAAATCAAAATCAATCAGAGGTCACGGGTTTGAATCCCTGCATAGGTGGATTTTTTAGCCGCTAAATAGGTTTTTAAAATTGTCCTTAGCACGGCTTAGTGCATTAAAAATAATATAATCATGTGGGTACAGCGATATCATTCTGATGTAAAAACCTAACTGCAAAGTAGGCACTCGGGGCTGCAAGTGATGCAAATTACTTCAGACAGATGTCGCTGCCTGTACGTAATATTGTAAAGAGGTTCGAAATTTCACTGATGCCGGTGAGTCGCCCATTAGCTCAGTTGGAAAGAGTGGCACGGATAGCCAAAGGTCGGTGGTTCGAATCCCGGCATGGGTGGAATTTTTTCCCCTAAATAGGTTTTTAAAATTGTCCTTAGCACGGGTTAGTGCGTTAAAAATTATATAATCAAAATCAATCAATTTTATTTTAACGTAAAGAATTTACATACTGTTTGCTGAATGTCAATGTACAATGTAAGCCACTGCCTTCGGGCACCAGTATAGAGGAGAAAGAGTTTCTCAAGTCATCTTAAACCTAATAACTCAATTCAATTTATTTCAGCGTTTATTTTAGAATTTACATTCTATTTGCTGAATGTCGGAGTACAATGTAACATGAAAGTAAAAGCCGCTGCCTTCGGGCCGTAGTGTAGTGGAGAAAAAGGCAGCGGGGGAAAAACCCCACTCTGACCATATTTTCTCAAGTCCTCTTAAATCTATATACATATACGTTCGACGGTTAAAAGGATATAGGGCATAAGCGACATTTTGGTCTAAACTGAGTTTTGAATGCCATCTCACTTGAAAAAAAAATCTGCGTCGAATGCGCTTACTCCCACGCCTCTACAATGACTTTATTGTCGCTTGTCTCCAAGCAAAAAACTGGGTTTTTAGATGTCGTTTTGGTGTTACCGACCTATTTTTAGGTCGTTTTTTCCTTAACGGCACTTGTATCCCTGTAAAAATGGCATCAACTTTGGCCTCTAGTCGGTAATGTCTTTTTACTTCCTACTGATGTGGAGCTTCTGGG
This sequence comes from Yponomeuta sedellus, assembly GCA_934045075.1. Classification (NCBI taxonomy): domain Eukaryota; kingdom Metazoa; phylum Arthropoda; class Insecta; order Lepidoptera; family Yponomeutidae; genus Yponomeuta; species Yponomeuta sedellus. The sequence continues at coordinate 2,546,032 of OW203747.1, forward strand.
CGCTTACGGTTCTTTACCAGAAGCAACTACCTATTTTTAAAGTTGGAACTAATGTCTCTTTACCTTTGTCGTCAAAAACATTAAACGTTGGTTATACCTTATTACCATTTACAAGTTTACAATACAGCTGTCGCTTATACGCAACTACTTAAACCTAATTAATATTGAATTGTCGGTTATACCCTATTACCATTCACAAGTTTGCCATACAGTTGTCGCTTATAGGCAATTACTAAAACCTATTTACTATTTAACTGTCGGTTATACCTTACTACCATTTACAACATAATACAACTCTGTTATTTACGCCGTATTACTTTACAAGGATATTTTATGAATTGGTGCGTATGCCAATTTATATCACATAATCAGGTCTCTGTTGTTCTCAAGTACCTATTTAGCGAGTCGTTTATCCCAAAATCAGTCGGTAATTTCACGCCTGTATCCCAGAGAGGTAGACAGAGACTAAGGCTTGCCACTTGCCACGATCTTTGCACACCTCTTTCGCTTCATCTACATTCATAAGTCGTTGCATGCACGCTCTCCGGTTGTGGGTACTTTTTATCCGGCCCTTTGCCAACACGTCCCCAATTTGGTCTACTTATGTGCGCCTAGGGTGTCCCCTACCGAATGTTCCACTCTCATTCTTCATCCTCTTTATCTCACTATGTCCTTCTTCTTCTTCGTCGTTTCCTCATGGCTGACCATCTCTCTCCATTGGATTATATTACGCTCCAGATGTATGGCTGCTTGTAGGGTCCTTACCGAAGCTTTAGTTATTATATCTGACCAACGCATTAGTGGTCGTCCTCTGCTTCGTTTCCCGTTCGCTCGACCGGTGATGATAACATACTTCAGGTTATCTGGCCCGCGTCGGATGGTATGTCCGAAGAACTTCAGGATGCATTAGGTGCAGATTGTGGAGAGCCTCGTCTTTATCCGAAGTTCTTCTAGAATAGATGCGTTTATGCGGCGTTCGGTCCAAGATATACGGAGTATTCTCCGCCAGCACCACATTTCAAACACATCTATTCTTTTCAGAATCCGAGGCATACAGAAATATTGAGAAGATAAGGGTCCGCATTAGTTTTATCTTTGTCTTGCGGTTGATGCTTCTGTTTTTCCATATCTTCTCAAGTCTTTTCACTGCTGACTTAGCCATCTGGGATCTTCTGACGAATTCTTGTTCGCAGTCTCCGTCATTGCTTATTTGCGAGCCTAAGTATACAAATTTGTGTACAACATCAAGGTCACGCAGCTCGTTGGTTCGTTGCAAGTTGCCCGATCTATCAATAAACATCAACTTGGTCTTACTTCTGTTGATATGAAGTCCGTATTCTTTACTTATACTATCCACTCTCGCTAGAAGCTCAGCCAGATCTGTTTCCGAGGCGCCTATGATGGTGGTGTCATCGGCAAAGCGAAGGCATAAATCCGTATAAAAACAGTTTTAATTAAAGCGAAGGTTGTTCAGAAGATGCCCACCTATCCGAATGCCCCCCTCTAAATTATCCAAAAACCTTCTCATTATATAGTATTTTCTAAGGTTAACACGAGCAGTAGACATAATTAAAACTGTTTTTAAACGAGCATAAATCCGTATAAAAACAGTTTTAACTTCTCATTATATGTTCCCCGATAAGGTTGAACAGTTGGGGAGATAGTATGCATCCCTGGCGCACTCCTCGTTCTGCTTTGAAGCAGTGTGAAAGACTGTTCTCAATTCGTACTTAAGATTGACCGTTGGAGTACAGCTGCTGCACAAGTAAGGTAAGGTGGTCCGGTATACCCATCTCCTTCATAACCCTGAACATGGCCTTCCAGCTGATACAGTCAAAGGCTTTTGCATAATCGATGAAACACAAGGCTATAGTGATGTTATGTTCCCTGCATTTTTCGATCAGCTGTCGAATGTTCAAGATTTGTTCCCTCGTTCCTCTTCCTTTTACAAATCCAGCTTGTTCCTTCGGTATTTGGCTATTGATGTAGGGTGCAAGCCGGTGGTTTAGGACGTGTAAGAGGATTTTTTACGCGTGAGAGATCATAGAGATGGTTCTGTAATTCTCACATTTACGGGTCTCTACCCGTTACCTACCTCTACCCTTTCTTTTGTATAGGCACTACGATTGATTCGGTCCAATTTGCTGGCCATTGACCCGTTCTCCAGACTTTTTGACACACGGTATGTACGATTGCTATGCCTTCACTTCCTATATTTCTTAGATTAGAGCTTCCTAGATTTGCGCGGTTACGCCATCGCTGCCACATGCCTTGTATTTCAGTTTGAGAAGTGCTGCCTCTACTTCCTCGAGGAGGATGTCTGGTTCCTTTTCCGAATAATCCATTTCCATAGTTCTTTCATCGCTGTTTTCGCCGTATAGCTGCCGACAGTAGCTCCTTCATCTTTCGAGTACCTCATCTTTATCCAATAAGGGCGTCCCCTTTTTATTTTCAATGGTCCAGTGCTTTGGTTTAAATTCCTTTGCGAGCCGGTTTACCTTTTGAAACATATCTCGGGAGTGCGCCCTTTCTGAACATTTTTCTATATCGGAGCATACTAATACTTTCGATATAGGCCTCTCGATCTTTCCTGCAAAGTTTTTGGACAACGCTATGTAGCTCCGCATAGTGGATTCGTTCTTCGGCTGATTTTAAGTCCTGTTCCTTTAAGGATTTCCTCTGCTTAACCATTTGTTCTTTGTTGAGGGTACCTATTTTTGACTTCTTCAGACGGATTTTAAACTTAGCAGTCAGAAGCTAAGTTCACTGCCGCAGTCTGCACCTGGCCTCGTCTTTGCTGCTGATATAGATGAGCTCCATCTTTGGTTTACTAGAACGAAGTCAATTTGGTTCCTGTGACGACCATTAGGTGACGTCCACGTGTAGAGTCGTCTTGGGTGTTCTTGAAACCAGGTGTTCATGACCGAAAGGTCGTTCTCCATGCAAAAGTCCAAAAACATGTTGCCGCGGTTGTTTTTGACTCCCAGTCCAAACCTGCCGACAATCTTTCTGAGATGGTAATCATCCACAGCTTTTCCTATTTTAGAATTTAAATCGCTAAGTATTAATAATGGCTCTTTCTTAGGAACATCTTGGACTGCTTTGTTTAGTTGGTCGTACAACTCAACGATTTCTTCTTCACTGGATGCAGATGTTGGTGCATAGATGGCGAGTAGGTTGAGTGGGTATGGATTTGCTTCTAATCTGATTTTCTATATCCTGTCATTGATGGAATCGTATCCCATTACCTTGTCTTTGTGCGTTTTGGCGACGAGGTCGTACGTCGACGTATCCGGACACTATGAACAATTTTCCAGATGGAGTAGTGTAGTGTCCCGAGTCTTTTATATGGGTTTCACTTACAGCAAGAATATCCACATTATACCTGTCCATTTCCTTCTCCACGACTTCGGCTGTTCCTGGTTTGGAGAGACCACGAACGTTCCAAGTGGCTATGGTGAGAGCGTGGTGAATGTTAAGTTCGCCGCATTGTACAATTTTATGGTGCAATAAAGTATTAATAATAATAATAATGTCCCGGATTTGTCTCTTTTTGTTACGGAGTAGAGTTTGATCAGCAGTAACCCAATTTCCGCAAGGGGCTTGCCGTGTCACCTTCTTGCGGCCGGAAGCATATTTCACACCAGGTGACCCGGAACCATCCTGGCGCCGGGCGTCAACCGGATGGTCCGACAAATCCTTACGATTGTTCATCCTGCTCATAGTTTTCTTGGGAGTATTAGTAGCGGTAGTATCCCCATCCTTTTCGCTCCATCGTTTTCAGAGGTTATTTAGTCCTCTAGGCCTGTGGGGCCTTCTGGCAAGCCAGTTGTCGGTTTATCATAACTGCCGCCCGATACTCGGCATTACCCGGGAGGCACGTAACACTAACATCATCTAACGTATGCAGTTACTTTAGGTCTTATTTCATAGGAGAATCATGTTGGTTGTGAATCTATTATTTTTAGGACGTGACGTTTAATCTGAGGTGTGGCGCGAGAGGTGTCAAGTTAAAAGACGTGTTTTCATCACGATGCGCGTTTATTAACTTGACTTGAATCCTGGCAGGGTCGCCATGAGGTGTGGCGCGAGAGGTGTCAAGTTAATAAACGCGCATCGTGATGAAAACACGTCTTTTAACTTGACACCTCTCGCGCCACACCTCAAATCCGCGTTACCGATTGCCCAGATAATTTCACATGTTGGATGTTCTTGTTTTCCTCTTGGCCTACAAATCTTGACGTGTGGAAGTACCATGTTACCTATTTTTTAAACCACTTACGGTGTCACTAAAGTCTGACATCCTCACCATGTTTTGACTAAGCACTGTTTCTTGTGCTTCATTACCTTGTGTCACAATGGTGTGAAACGTCATATATCCCTCTTTACCTATTTTAGTTATTCAACAGTCATGTGACTCATGCCCTATTACCTCTTGGTATACGGAAATCAAATGTAGCTTAGTCTTCTATACTCTTCGTTTTTTTATATGAAGGTATGACTTATGCCGAATTACCTTATATAAAAAATATGTTCGATTGAGTTAAGCGTTAAGCGACATTGAACTACATAGAGCATCGTCAAATCAAATAAAATAAAATGTCAATTAAATCTCGTATTTTTTTCGAGCTTAGAGCTGTTTCCATCTTTACGTTAAGACAAAAAATAAAAAAGATATGATTTTTTTTCTGAAATTTTAAACTTTAAATGGCGCTCCTGGACAATTTGGTTTTTGTCGCTTATGCCCTATATCCTTTTAACCGTCGGTATGATAAGATTCCATGATTGCAATTAATGCCTTTAAATTCCAAATAAGTCGTGAAAACATAATAAGTGCTGCGGCCAGACACACGAACAGCACTCGTTCACGAGCATAACGCAGAGGTCAGCCATCATCAGTCTCAACTATTTCGGCCACCACGCCACCATTCGAATGACCTTTAGCAAACCTGCAGATTAAGTTCTTGTCCGTTACAGAATGTATGTCATATTTACATATTTACTAGTAGGTATGCAATCACGTCGTCTCTGTACAAACTTAAATACGATATAACTAACACTGAGGATCGCAGAGATTCTACTGATGTTTGCTACATGTGAATAAAATTGTTATTCATTAACTATGATTGACTCGTTGTGGAATCGGTCTACTACCAAGGGCTTACATCATTTATAAAGTCATCTATTTTATAAGAGGCCTTTTTACATAGTGCCTTTTTAATGAAATTTTTAAATTGGTTTTCAGGCAAGGATATGTTCTGGAATTTTATTGTAAAAACGTACGCTTAGTCCTACAAAAGATGCATTTACCTTGGCTAATCTGAATTTAGATAAAGCAACTTTGTTTCTGTTTCTAGTGTTTACGTTATGGATATCCCTGTTTAATTTAAATGTTGTTATGTTTTTCGTAAGTAGCTACATTATGTTATTATCGAATATATATTGGCAGGCCAGCGTTAGAATTCCTATTTCCTTGAAAATATCCCGTAGCGATGGCTTGGTAGGTAAATTATAGATAGCTCTAAGAGCCCTTTTTTGTTTCTATGTCTGCCGCCCGCCCCACATAGTAACAAACCATATGACGGAATACTGAGGAAGTAACTGAAATAGACAAGCCTCGCAGTTGACACATCTGTTAGTTGCCTAATTTTTCTAACTGCAAATGCGGCTAAGCTTAACTAACCGGCTAGATTTTTTATGTGTGGTCCCCATTGCAGTTTCGAGTCTATTGTAATGCCTAAAAATACCGTGGCCTCTACTAGGTCTAGTCTGTCAACAGCTATAATTAAACTTGTGTCCACTTTTTTACATTGATTGATTTATATGGTTAAACAACCTTGATTTTAAAAATTGGAGAAGTATCGTCTGCAAACAAAAGTATTTGTAAAAAACCTATTTAGAGGTTAAAAATTTCCACCCATGCCGGGATTCAACCCCGCGACCTCTGGCTTTCCGTGCTAGCATCCTCATCATCAGCAGCGTGCCGGGCACGGATAGCCAGAGGTTGCGAGTACGAATCCCGGCATGGGTGGAATTTTTAGCCTCTAAATAGGTTTTTAAAATTGTTCTTAAATTGTCAATAAAATAAAAATAGTATTATACTATTTGTGACAATTTCTCAACAAAATTTCTTTCAAAAGGAAAGGCCTCAAAATAGAACTCTGAGGAACTCCTATTTCGTACCCGTAGAGCGGAAACTCACCAAGTCGACTTAAGGAGAAAATGAGCGTTTAGTAGCATTAGGATCGCATTTTTTTTCTCTACATTTCTGTCTAACCGGTTTTTTCAAAGGAGCCATAGTTTCAAATTTAAAAACTTCAAAAACTATCTAATTGCAATGTTTTACAGCCACATTGAAAGGAACAATTAATTAAATGTACTTAATTATTTTATGCCTACCAAAAGTACAGTCTCGTCGTCACCTAGTCTCGTCGTCACCTAAGCCACTTTAGTTAGTTTTGGCATAGACCAAAAATACCTTTTTGGTCTAGCTAAAGGTTTTAGCTAAAACTTATAACATCATATTTAGAAGGGAGAGTTCAAAGAGCTGATTTAAATAAATGGAACTAAATCTTCAGTGTCAGAGGTGGCCACAGGATCGATATTGGGGCCGTTCCTCTTCCTCGTATATGTAAATGATTTGCCGTTCATGGTTCAAAATGTGTCAGAGATAGTGTTATTTGCAGATGACACATTACTTATGTTTAAAATTAAGAGACAAAAGAATGACTTTGACAATACAAATAATGCTCTCTCTCGGCTGCTAAATTGGTTTACTTCTAATAAATTACTATTAAATTCAAAAAGATAAAATGTATAAAGTTCACACTTCAAAATGTCAAAACGGTTGATAGCAATGTTATATTGGGGAATGACAAATTAGAACTTGTGAATGAAACTGTATTTTTAGGTATCACAATGGATCAAAGCTTCAATGTGGTCCACATATAGAAAAATTAGCAAATAGGCTTAGTTCAGCAGCATAATTATGCAGTTAAAAGATTTAGGGAACTTACTGACGTCGCAACTGCAAAGTTTGTTTATTTTAATAACTTCCACAGTGTTATGTCCTATGGCATACTTCTGTGGGGACGGGCAGCAGACATTAAGACCATCTTTGTCTTGCAGAAGAGAGCGATCAGATTCATTTATAAGCTAGGCAGTAGAGATTCGTAAAGAGAT